>JARKIC010000014.1:600000-922824 GCA_029378375.1 Mycena olivaceomarginata
AGACTTACAGTGGACATGTTCTTCGCGAGGAAGTGTATGGCGACAGCAGATTGACAGTGATGTATCCACAGTGGTGGATAGGTTATCATTGAGACAGCAGAGTTGGTTGAATTTGTGAGAGAGGGAAGCAATTTTCAAGCTATGGATAAAATCATTCCATTCCTCGGGATAGGGTGGGAGGTGGGGTATCGGTCAGTGTCTCTTGATCGCTAATGGAAAAGTTCCATTGAGCAAATGGGTAGAATGCCTAGTCCAAGGCCATGTAAAGGGTAGAGTTTGGACGACGTGGTCGGGCCGAAATGTCCAGGAGCGGAGTTTGATTTTATAAAGAGAGAGACAAGGTTTCAGTTTCCTACATCCCCAGATGAAATACCGTCGATACTTTCACCAAGGGACTCACTCGGATCAAGGACGAATATTTGACTTCCCTCCTCGGGATGATTCGCACTTGAGCTGTGGAATCCCCACGAGCGCTTTTGATTCGGCCCGAGGTTCCAGCACTGCCACACTCGATATGGAGAGTTCCGTGACCTTGGTTTAACAACCAAAGCAGCTAGGATAATTTCAAACAGACATTGCTGCTCAGAATAGTACTGGGTATCATCTGGCAATTTGCAGCATGCAATTAGCTCTCCATACCAAGTCACGCTTTTCGAAAGGCATGGGAAAACAAACAGCATGTCATTCAAAATGGCATTCGGTGCCATGGGGTTCAAAATGCGAATTAAACCATTCAATAGTGAAGCACTGGGTACAAAATGGCAGCACGGAGCATGTGATTCAAAATGCCATTCGGTGCCATGGGGTTCAAAATGCAAATTAAACCATTGTTCAATAGCTGGTATGTATCTGCCCCTTGTTGCATTCCAGGTGCATTCTAAAAAACTTTGAAGTCTCGGAACTAGCGCAAAGGTTGCACGGCCGGTCACTCGCAGCTCTGCGTCGATTATATCTGACCTCAATGAAGACGTCAGTGACAACAACAACAGTTCGGACCTCAATATCAATCCCGATCTTCGCAAAGCTGTTCTTCATGTATCCAAGAGGCCAGCCTCAATTGTTTTGGAGCCTAAAAACACACCATCTACGTTTCGCAAACAGGTCACTAGTTCATTCAGTATGGCAGAACTTAGAGAGGTTAGATTACCCACAATTATCATAAACAGTTTCATGTTCCGAAATCCCTCCGCTGCGCTTCCCAAAAATTTCCAGCTCATCCGTAAGATCATATCGAGCACTGATCTGTTCCAGATATGCAAAATGGAGCACTTGATTATTGAGGTTAGCCCACGGCTGGGATCTTGAGCGTAACCCTCGCTTGAGGAAGCCACAGTAACGCTCCATGAAGAACGTCCAGGTCGTCCAAGAAGGTCCGCAAAACCTAATGTCGGGGCAGACGTGGAGCATACCGTGAACAGTGAGGGGACAGACACAAAGGCGGGATTCCCGGTACTGGTAATAGTATCTACTTCATGGTGAGTTGTGGTTTGAACAGAAATTAAGGATATACTTCTCGTAGGTTTGTACCCATACCACAATCCGCTCTTCCAAGGCGTCGATGGCGTCGTGGGTATAAGTGAAGGAAAGAATGACTTTTATGATTTCGGCGAGTTTGCATGCGTGTTCGTGGTATTTGGGGTGAGAGAAGCGACCCTTCAGCAGTCCAGGGGCCATATAGACATACCAAAAACACCAGGTCTCAGCCGTGAATTTGCTATGACCACCGACAAGAGATCGACAGAAGTCCGAGGGGATGTTCTTTGTCGCTTCCACTGTCTCCTCCCAGATTTCAGTCCATACCTCTTCCGAGATCTCATAGTCTTCGCATCCTGTATCAAGCCCTTTATATTTACCGCTCCAGAGCTTGACAAGATTGGGAATCATATTCTCAAAGAGGAGATGCATGCAGTCCCACGGATACGAGCGTGCACGATCCATCGATCCAACGCGACGAAGAGCTGGGTTATTCCATGATATTTTCTGAGCTTCTCTTTGTCGCCAAGGAGAGCAGCATCATCAATTGCATCGACAGCTGCCTGAAAGCTGCTGTCCGTTTGTTGAGGCAAATTACGAGGGTCCCAGCTCTCATGAAGCTCGCCATCGGGGCTAGGTGCAGCCAGCGGCATGTAGTAGATTTTCTCGCCACCAGTTTTATTACGCCGGCCCTTCATCTCGCATGAGCGGCACGCACTGAGACTATTGTGGCCCTTCACATTGAGCAGCTTCTCGATCACAATGATATCACCCATGCCAAAGAGGTTATGGGCACGGAGATCAAAGACTTTCTTCGTGATGCAATGGTAAGTCAGGACACCAACTGCAAGCTGAGCGAGTTCGTCATCGAGCGGAAGAAGATAGCTGCGCTCGTCTTTAGGACAATTGGGGCCAGCAATGACTCCGCAACACACCAAGTCAAGGAGGTGGGTTCGTACTTCGGGTGGGATGGAATATATGTCGGCTAGGATGGGTGTTGCGGATGGTCCCTTCCTACGACGGTCGAAAAGGAGGTAGGTGTCGGTTGAGAATCCCAGTGCAATATCATTCTCGCCGGAGAAATAGCGGTGCGAGAGCTCTTTGCCGACAACCACGACCTTCCGAGTGCGCAGTTCCTTGTATGCTTCGCCATCAAAGACATCGGAAATGGTTCCCGGGATATGTTCATAATTATGGCGGTAGGAGAGTTGTTGGACTTTTTTATGATTCATGAAGAAACCTTGAAGGCGAGGGATGAGCGGTAGATAGCAGAACAGTCTGCGAGGCCTCGACGCGGAGTTTTGGCCGGGGCTCCTTGCAGAAGCGACAGCGCTGGAGGCGAGCGTGTTCGCCAGTATAAGCCATGCAAGAATTCGGACAGCAGTGGAACCACTGGGGTTCAATACCGGCTAAGATGGCAATACGATGGATCATTACCCAGTGCATTGGTTCGACGTTGGAATACCGGTGGTCCCGGTTGCGCAAGCCCAAGCTGCAAAGCTGAACGGCGAACAGTACGCGAACACACCCCAATCTCAGGTGCAATACCCGTGGGGCCCCGAAGGTCAAGTGCAGCCCTCAGAAACTGTGGGTCAATCTCAACCCGTGGACGGCCGCGTCGGCCGGTGCGAACACGCCGAGCCACAACCAGCTGGGGGGCATCAGGCGGATCAAGGGATTCGTAACAGGCAAGGTCGAGCGCCGTGATCATGTCGGAGATGGAGGTCTGTAACAAGCTATATTCGGCAGGAGGGAAGACATTCTGGTGCTGAGAAAAATGAGTAGATGTCCAAGAAATAGATGCCCATGTACCAATTCAGCAGCAGAAGCTAGAGTCAAAGCACGGTCCCGGACAGCGCTCAATCTGGGCGGGTCTCCCACCATAACATGCAAAGCAGACAGGACATCGTCATTGAGTGTGTGGTATGCTTCCCGCAGGTTGTTGAGCCTCACTTCGGCGTCCATCAGCGGCGGTGAGGAGCAGAAGGGAGATTCTGAGAGATTGATTTGGTCGGAGGTACTTAATGGAAAGTGTCCGACCGGGCCGAAAATGTTATCACATGCGACTCAAATCAGGACCCGTAAGGAATCATCAGGACAGGTTGGGATTATCATTAACAACGGTGAACTGTGAAAAATTAGGATGCCTTAGGATGGTGTTGATCTGCAATGACAATGTCAGGATCCCAAAGATTAGGATTGGCCGGGATGTTGTTAGGATCTGACTATGACTGGCAATGTTCAGTTAGGATTGATGGTGATCTGTCAGGATGTACGATGACCGGAAAGGATTCGTGAGGATTGATTGTTACACATTATGTTCCCTAATGACCACAAGGCATACTGTTATTTTGTCCGTCACCGGCCACCAAACCATTCCCACCCCAAAAAGCCGGTGAACCATGGAGTTCAAATTCTTTGAAGGTTTCAACTTGGGTTCCACTTCTTCGAGTTGAGCCTTGTCAATTGTGATGCGTGGCGACCATAGGGTGCAGGCACGTGATATTTTCATACCTCAGAAGTCACCATGGGCAATACTGGAAGGATGGCGGCAATCCAGAGACAATATAATAGATGCAGCAGCTTTGAGGACAGCTTCCCAAAAAATACCGTTTATAAACAGTTTAAAACGGTTGTAAACTGTTTAGAAATCGTTTCCGTTTAACTTACCCTGATGACTACACGAAAACTAAATGATTGGAGCCTTAGTTTATAGTTGTCCACCTTTTGCTGCACCATGGCCTTCTTGACTCTACACAGGGGGTTTGGGGCCTCCCATAGGTCTTTTAGGTGCCAGATCTCTGACTAGGGGCAGCCCCCGTGTGTGAGAAAATGTACGATCAAAGCTTATCGTTTTTTCAGCAATGTGTTCCGGGAGGGGGCAAGCATTTGAATCTAATGCATATGATATGAGGGGTTGGTAGAATTGAGTTTTACAGCCGTTTGCAAAATTGTATGACATTGAAAGCCAAGTTGGCCTTTCCGAGTGCAAAAGGCTCAAAAAGTACGAGTGAAAATAAT
Organism: Mycena olivaceomarginata; assembly: GCA_029378375.1. Lineage (NCBI taxonomy): Eukaryota > Fungi > Basidiomycota > Agaricomycetes > Agaricales > Mycenaceae > Mycena > Mycena olivaceomarginata. The sequence continues at coordinate 604,495 of JARKIC010000014.1, forward strand.
CTTTTTAGCGTGATTCTCGATAAAAAGAGTCCAACTTGGGCCCAAGTTTTTGGATAGGTCTGGGTTAAGAGGTTAGTGCGGCTTCCAACAAAGTCTAGTCTCGCGTGTCACCCCCAGTTTGAGGTTCAAGGTCCATTGCGGTTCGGTCCAGTGCTCAAATAAAATTCCACGGGTGTGGCGGTCCCCGCGTAGCGCTATGGTCTCTATCGAAGACCGTTCGCCCGGCCAATAGATAAAATCCGTGTCTTCAGTGAATTATTGCCAACGTGAAAGAGATGCAGGCATCACTCTCCGACTACGCTAGACCGAATGAAGATCAAGACATGACATATTATGGAGAGGATATCCTAGGACAGACATCCGACCCAAAAATCACTAAATTTTACAATTGCCTACCGTCTGGGTGGCCACCCGGATCACCTCATTTGGTCAATTTCATTGAGTCAGAAATCGCTCACTTCTTCCTAAATGTGTAGCCATACTCATCCATACTTCGACCCCCCAGAGGGTGTAACACCATATTCGAGTGGAAGCTAGTGAAGCCCAAGCCCTCGCATTTACGTGGTGGCAAAGACATCGATGGCTTTACTGTCTACGCCGAAACAGAATTATGGGGGATAAGACCGGGCCTGTGACGTGGATGGAAGAAGGAGTTCCACCGCAGAAACGGAACAAATACAGGTCTCGATCCTCGAGTCAAGTGTGAAGGAGTCATCAAGTAAACAATTGAGCTGGTTTGAGCTTCGAAGCTTGGAGCAGGGGCGGGACTGGATGAACGGAGCGATTCAGTACGGCGGGGCAAGAGATGATGGGGATGGAGAATGAAGAAGGATGCGAGCGGCACCCTCTTTTGAGTGGCTGTTGGACGGCTGATCGGCGAGGTCGAAAATAAAAGGAAGTATCATCTGCCGGGGTATACGTAGCCCTCCGGCCTGATGAATAGAATCATGATCAACGCCTGCGATTAACTGCGTCCTGTCAAGAAAATGCTGCGCACAGATCAGCTGTTTGATCGTAAATGCAAAGGCAGTGTTGAAGAGCGGAGAGACCTGAGGACAGAAGGGGTCAGTCGAAGCGGAAGAGCAGAGGAAAAACAAAAGGAGAATGTTTACATGGGGATATAGCACAGCCGAACGAGCAAAATGTTAAAGAACGGTTAATGCGATCAACAATACCGGTATTGTGGCGACTGCAGATTTTCAACACGATTGTAACGCACTCGGTCTCAAGAGAATCGGATCAGAATTGAGCTCACGGCAGCGTTTCTCATGAAAAACATTCAAAACAGAAAAAAAAAAAAGTCCCCGCCCTAAGTTCCGCAAAAGGCTGTAATACATATGTACCGGAGGAAACACAAAAAAAAGGAAAAAAAAAAAGGGCAAACGAAAAATCTCGAAATTGGCGCATCAGGCCGATTTTGGTCCGGTGTCCAAATGGGCTATCGAATTGAATGAAATAGATAGTACAGTAAATGACCTCAGAAATGACTTGCGTTCCATCGTTGAAGCCTCTTCCACGTCACCGCCTGTGGTTGGACCGCGCCCCCATGAGCCGGATCGACTCTACGACTAAGTAAGCGGAAGCAAGGAAGAGTGTCCTTTCTGGACCAATACAAGCGCTCGCCGGCGCTTCGCGCCGGCTCCCACTTTATAAATAAGCGATGCCTGTCAGCGGACCGCAGACGTGTGAGAGTGGTTTACAAATGGAGATACGGCTTCGGACAGACAGAGCGGCTTAATTTTATAAAGAGAGTGATGTGGGACACCATCCCCGGACTCGACCTCGATAGGTGCTGGCCTTGAAATCACTAGTCATTTTTGTCTCATGGTTAAGGCCTTACTGTAACAAGTTGTATGACTGAAACGTAACGCGTGACGGAGGCAACCGAAAAGTGACTGACCGTGGGAAAATTTTCAAAGTAGGTGCCAATCGCATTCTTTTGACCGGTTTCCTTCCAAAAATCGAGATTTTACAAAATTTTATCGACTAGTTTTTGTGCTAGAGCACTCGCAAGAAGGTGGTGACGCGAACTGTACTCAGTTTCTTCTCACGGTCACCTTCAAAATTTGAAGGTAAATTTCACGACAGGGGACCGAGCTTTGTGACAACTTTGAGGGCCCGTCTGACAAGGGTTGCTATTTGGTTGCTATATCCACAGAGTAATTGACTTGTGCTGCATTTCTCTCAGTATTTTGTGATACAACAAGTATATAGTAAGTCCGCAACTTCTGTGTATCTAAGTATGATACCCTGAAGTGAATTCCAAAGCGGAGAAATAAACGTCAACATCTCAGCTAAAGTACATTACAGCTGATCCGGAAAGTAAGCAAAAGCAAATTCCGTGCGTTCTCAATTTGGTAATGTCTCATTGGGCAGAAAGCTTAAATATGTCAAGTGACTCTTATTCCTGCCGAGTCCGGCAGAAATGCATCGAACTGATGGCGCTGGATTATTGCATTTTGAAGCATGGGATACAAATGGAAGTGTGCGCAGGCAGAAATCTTTAATGTGTCAAGTGCCCCCTTATTCCTGCCGAATCCGGCCGAAATGCATTGAACTGATGGCGCTGGGCCATTGCATTTTGAAGCGTGGGGTTCAAAATGGAGGGAACAGTACCTCAGCCCGCGGGAGGTTCAAGTACAAAATTCGATGGCGTTACGCCGGAGGTCGAGTTGGCGGTAGAAACCTGCCAATGATGATTTCTGGTGAGCTCGGCCAGAAATATTCATTGCGACCTAACCTGCATTTCAGGACTGTCAAGGGTTCAACGTGACCCTCAAAACCAAGATCGAAATTTATGTACTGTTGGAAGCCGGGCCAGCGAGAAAACAGTTCAACATCACACCGCCGTTCGAGCTCCCCATTGTTAACCAGTGCATACAGTACGTACTTCCACATTTGGCCAGATCGTTCCAGCTGACCATTTTCCAGGCTTTCAACAGCAAAGACTATGAACCAACTTGTTCTAGACATACCCCCACCGGTTCTGGACGAGTACTATCCAGGCCAAGTCAATCGACTCGTTACCGCCGAATAATAAGGGGGAAAAACACTGCAGTTGGTTTGGTTACCCATACCCAACGATAACATATATGCTCTCCCTCCGCTTGACAAAGCTGAAAACGCCAGATATGGTGAACAGATTGTTCGTGGGCTCGAAGAACGTCTCAGACACCAATGCAACAGCAGGATCATATGATGATCGTGTGTTCTATCATGAAGACCTAATGCCCATAGACGTTGGCAGAGATACCATTATCCACCTGGACTCATATGCGCCTTTGCGGCTGGCATCGAGCGAATTCGTTCCAATTGGCATCAGGGTGGTGTATGTGTCTCATCTCGATTGCACCTCGCAATACTGACATTGCAATGTCAGGGCCCTGAGAATGGACACAGATGACAGTGGGAACCCATTCATCGGAGTCGTGGGGCCTTCGAAGACACAAAACCACTTCGACAAATATCTCTATCCTGTGGTATGCTTTTACAAGGAAAAGAAGATCCGACCTGCACAGGTATTCCTTGTCAAAGATGACACCCACCTAGGGCCCAAGCTCGCGATCGGAGCCCTACCGCGTGTTAACAGAGAGTTCAAGGAATGTTCCTATGCACGGTTCACGATTACATAGCTGCACCTGCCATCCACAACTGGACTCATTATCCTGATGCTTTCGTACTTATATACGCGCTGTTTTCTTCTCTTATCAACTGGTTATTTACTTCTTTTCGACTCCTTCTTTTGTAACTTACAGATACCTTTAGTAACTTATACTTAAGTAGTACGGGAACCTGGAAGAGCGATCAGAATGGCTATCTACCGGGACCACTGCATGTTTGCAGAGACGGTATCTCAGCCTCGGTATTTCGGATCTGTGTGATTAGCATTTACAGAAACTTCAACGGTTGAGAAATGGAAAGCAAATGATCTTATCTTATCGGATGGGCACGTGCTCCCAGATCTATCGGATTGGATTGGGATTGGACATAGCTTTCTTCCTCCCTCGACCTCACGCCGTTCGCACACCCGTCTTGCCACTATACTGCGCAATTTCATTCAATTCGGGGGTCACGCGTCACGCACCCCCTGTGCCGCGATGAATTTTGGTCTCGGTCACAGGTCACGGCGCCCAGTGCCGAATGTAAAATGTGTGACATCAGGGCCAAATCTCCCTCGGAGGTGCAAAAAAGGCAGAATTTTCGAAAATTTTCGTCTTGAATGCCGAATTTTTGGAGGTGTCACGCCAAACATTGTTGGTTGCCGAAGTGCCGAATCGGTATTTTGGGTCAAGGGTCACAACCCGAGCCGAATTGAATGAAATTGCGCAGCATATGCTCCCCTCCTTAGACCCTGCGGCAGCTCATGAAGGCCTCTTGTCCCCTGTGTCTGTCAGGCGATCGAATAGGCAAGCATTGAATTCAACCTTTGGCCCTCTCCGTCTCCTCCCTTGACTCACCGCGCCTGTGGAAGCGCTCAATATGGCCGGATATAGACCAATAGTCCGTCTGAATTCAGTCACGCCGCTCAAAATGTGTGTTCCGCAGCGCGGAACTTCCGCTCCTCATTTATTTAATCTTCTAGCTCCTCTATTAGCATTTCCTCCTCCTCCTCCGTCACCCCCGCTGGCAACACATCGGGTACATTAAGATGGAAAGAGGTTAAATAGCCCAGGTCTACAAACTACCGAAGTACGAGGTTCTTCACGTTTGTAGCGTCAGTTTATTATCAAAAATTATGAAAAAAAAAAAACGACTCGTTTTCAAAGATGTACGGTGAATTCCAGGGTAGCGAAGGCAACGGTGGCGCATTACCCTCGTCTTCGACTTCTTCCATCCCAATGAATGAGTGCTTATAGCTGGGAGGCAAAGGGATCTCAATTGCGCCGCTGACCCCCGGGACGAGCACAGTGGGAAGGCAAAGGGGCGGATCAATCCGGATGACATAAATTCAGGGTCCATTTTGGCCAGTTCAGCGCGTTGGACGTCGATTACATTTTTTGGCAGCGACTGGGGATTTATGGGGGAGAGAACGGAGTTCTCATTCAATCGCGCTTTATCAGCAACGGGGTGATTACGGGCTGAAACTAGGCTTGATCAGGAGGTGGCGAACAGATGTTGGCACGACAGTACCTGAATTGCGCATCCTCTCGCGCAACACCTGCATGCGACTGGCAAGTTGTTCCCTTTTTCTACCGATGCCAAGGCCTTGAAGATAATGCACAATAAACTGGACTATCCCACTGCGTCCCAGGGTGTGAGTTGAGTAGGGAGAGCCCCAATATGCTTGGAGACCTGTGGTAACGCAGGTCCGGAAAACCGGACACCCAACAGGAAGCCGATGACCTTGGAGAAAAGCATATTGGAGATCCTTGGGCCACACTGATTGCCCATGTCCAGGTATGGGGAGCGAAGGAGTTCCACTTTCGAAATGAACATGGGGCCGCAGTTGCTGCTTTATATGTGAAGCCAAACCGGAGTCCGCATCGGTGTGCTCGGCCCCGAAGATCCCACCAATTCTATTCCTGCAGTCGGGGCCGAGGTCAAGGAATAACGTCAGCGTGTCGGGCCAAGCATAGTATATCCCGCGACTTTGGGAAGGCTTGTGGTTTCCTTTCTGACCGGTTGACGCACCTATTAGGAATCGTTTTGGTCCGTGGATTTGCGACGAGGGCAACCAAAGAATTGTGATAGCTCACGACAGTTGTGGATTTCTGGCTACAGGATTTGAGGATTTCGGTTTATGGATTTCTCTTTCGTTTGGCTGTCGATTGTGGATTTTGATTTGTGGATTTGCGACATAGTAGGTGCTCAATAAATAGTTTGACCCAGTTCAGTTCACGGTTTAATAATATCCTAATAATATTCTGCCAGCCAAAAAAATATTAAAAAGTTGAACTGAACTGGGTCGAACTATTTATTGAGCATCCTTAGTACCTCAACGTTCAACACCCGAGATTTGTCCGAAATCACTCACTATCATCTGATGATTGATCGATCATCGTTCAAGTTGACAGCTATCCGCAAAACCCTAGACGCTTTTCAAAAAAAGTTCAGTTGGTGGATTGGCTCCAACGGAATCCAAAATGTCGTCACTTGTGCTCGCTTGCAGCGCTCGTTGACAGGTTCATTACCTCCATCGGAAGTTCTTCAACTCGGGCGGCTCCGCTGTGTTCTCGGGCACGACTTGGGCGCCATTTCACCGATAGGGGCATTATATCTGTCGACCGTGATTGTATTCCCTGGATGATTATGTGCTCTACTCTGATTGTCTCCGCTGCTTTTCTGTGCACTCTGGCTCTCCTAATATTTCCGCTGCTTTGCCGTGTACATCCTCGGCGCAGGCTCTGAATTAATCTGGCCTATTATTTCCGCCGATTTGGCAAAATGCATCCCCTGCGTGGGCTCTGCGCATTATTTCTGCCGATTTGGCCCATTATTTCCGCCGATTTGGCAAATGCATCCCCTGCGTGGGCTCTGCGCATTATTTCTGCCAATTTGGCCCATTATTTTGGCCCATCTGGCATGTACATCCCCTGCAAGGGCTCTGCGCGTTATTTCTGCCGATAGCTGTGGGCTCTGCGTGTTACTTCCGCTGATCTGTGCATCCGGACGTGAGGGCTCTGCCGCATCCCGTACAGCCCGCCAGGTGGGTTCTGCCATATTCGGTGCATCCCGACACGAGGGCTCTGCCATATTCTTCGCATCCCAACACAAGGGCTCTGCCATATTCTTCGCATCCCGACACGAGGGCCCTGCCATATTCTTCGCATCCCGACAGGTGGGCTCTGCCTCATTCTCCGCATCCCGGCAGGTGGGCTCTGCCTCATTCTCTGCATTCCAACAGGCGGGCTCTGCCCCATTTTCTGCATTCCGAACCGAGGGCACTGCAATATTTGGTGCATCCCGACAGGTGCGCTCTGCTGAATTTTGTGCATCCCGACATGAGGGCTCTGCTATATTCTGCATCTTGGCGGGTGGGCTCTGCGATCAGTGAGCATTCCTTCAATCACCTGGATCTATAGCATTCTGTACGGCCCTCCAAATCGGAGGTTCTACCGTATCCTTTTCAACCCGCCTTTTCGGCGGGGTCTTTTTGGGGCTATATGTGCTTCCAGGCATCTTTCAATTCTTTTCCGTGCATCAGTCGTGTGCCCTCCACATTATTTCCGCCAATTTGGCACGCCCGGTCGTGGACCCTTCTGATCGTTCCTGCCGATTTGGGATATGCACCTGCACAACCTGACGCATTCACGTTATCAGCCTGACATGATTGGTTGTATCCTGACTGGTGGGCTCGATTTTCTTTCCCTTAATTGCTGTTATCGTCGTCTTCTTGGCTGCCTGTCCTTTATGGGTGTATTGTTGTGCTGGCTGTCCGATTGCGGTCACAGTGGGCATACCTTCGGTGGGCTCGGTCGTCTTGTTTTCTCCCTCCCTATACCTGGCATCCCTTCGGAGGCATCCCCGCCGTGGGCTCTCTGTCTTCTTTGGTCCATGACCCTTATTTGGTTATAGTTTCTTCTAAGTTCTTTGCTCCATAGCCGATAATCGACTATTGTTGGTCTTCTCTGCTTATGATTCGGTGAGCTGTGCATAAATCAATCAGCTCTGGCGCATTCTGTCCTTCATTCTAGCAGGCTCTGTTGCCTTCCATGTCTCTCCCTGATTCGGAGTGTTCTGCCTCATTTTGTATTCATTCAATTCGGTGGGATATCCTCTCTGTTCGGGGGGGTCTGTCGCCTTCTGTGTATCGATTGGGTGGGCACTACCGCTTGCATCGCACCTGGTAATTTGCTGCTGCCCCACACTTGATGCTTCCACTCGGCGGCACTCCGCGATCTCCTTCGTTGTTTAGCCTTGCAGCATTCAGTGCATCCGACTTGCGTGCAGCACTTGCGGCATTATTTTGGTACTTCTTTAAACCCAGCCCACTGCCATTTTGGCGTGGCAACGCGACACACCTTCGGTCTTTATTACAGCCGTTTTATTCTCGTCTCACGGCAGGATTTCTCCCCATTTCCCATTGTTCCATCTTGTCCCACCTGTTTAGATGTTTCGTTCATCTCTGCCCACAGAACTGAGTCCAAGATAAATAGGTCACACCGTTTGCAGAACCTTGCTGTGTTGTTGTCACAACGATACGATAGGTCGGGGGATCTGGAGGATATCAATGTTGCCTTGACTTGTTACACCGAGTCCTTTAAAACCCCTTCCTCAACTCTTGACCATTCCTGGACCACAGCCCTGCAATGGGCCTCTATTGCTGAGGACTTCAGGCCCTCCGTCTGCCCGACTGCATATATGACTGCCTTCAGCCAGCTTCCTGAGCTTCTTTGGATTGAACATTCTATATCTGTGCGCCATGATGCTATCCGCAGGCTCAACATTGGTCATGTCACCTCTACTGCGACGAAAATCTGCATTGGCTTGTCTGATCTTATCTCTGCAGTCGAAATTATAGAGCAAGGTCTGGCGACAATAGACAGGTTGTGCACAAGCCGCACACGGCTTTTGGGCATTGTGCAAAGCCGCGGAGATTTTCCGAGTTCATCTAAGAAGGGTTGAACATTCAGTGAACCTGCTGAGTGGAGGGAAGTATTTTAGACTATGGGATGGCTGTTCCATTTGTCATTCAGCTTGTAGGTGCTGTGGAATCAACGCGGAAACTCAAGGACAAATCATTATATTCGCTGGATTTGATTGGATAGCTGCATGGACAGAACGTTCGAAATGATATTCATATGAGTCATTTCCGGTGGGCTTATGGGTTCGGGATATTGAAATCCTCCCCGCGGCTTTGCACAATGCCAAAAAGCCGCATGAAGCCGCATGCGGCTTGTGCGGCTTTTGCACAACCTGTCTAATATTTCAGCAGACGCTCCAACTGAAGACTGATGTGGATAACCTTCACCCAGATCAGGCTCAGAGATTCCGAAAGCTCTCATCTGACCTTTATGGCGGAACACCCACTAATCCAAGAAGTGTTGCAATTGAAAGACATAAATTACTTGAGGATATTCGCACACAGCCAGGGCTTGAATATTTCCTCCTTTCCAGACCATACACTATTCTTCAGGATGCCGCTAAATTAGGTCCCATCATCATTTTGAACAGTCATGGAGAGTGTTGTGATGGGATTATAGTTCTTTATTCAACTCCAGAGCCCGTTCATGTCCAACTTCCAGAAATCACATTTGCACACCTAAAGTCCCAACAAGTCATGCTTAAAAAATTGCTAGGGCGCTGCAATGTTCGAACTCGGGGAGACTCAGCTCCCACTAGACTTTTTGACCAGCTGGAAGACTTCTCATCTAAAACAGTTGAGGAGAGTTTTGAGGATTTGTTAATCTGGCTCTGGACAAATATTGTCAGCCGTGTGTACCAGGTTTTGGCATTGGTCAGTAGCAACATTTTTTTTTGCTCTTGGTATCTAAACTGACCCGGTTATCATATAGCATGGGATCCAGAATGGCAGACTCTGGTGGCTGCCCACTGGTGCATTTACAGGACTACCCTTGCATGCATGTTCTCCAACTGATGATTTTATCCATTCATACGCAGCAACATTGGGCTCCCTTTTGGAAGCTCATCAAAAGAAGTTGTCCAAGGATGGGAACAGATTCGGTGTAGTTGGAGTGACACATACAGGGCCTGGTGGCATGCATTTCCTCAAAGGAGTGGGAGAGGAAGTCAAAATCATAACCAGTGTTGTCAAAGAATCCAATGTGGATACCTCGTATATTAAGCAGATGCCTCGTATCAGATTGCACCTGTTTGTATTCTTCCTTTTTTCCCACTCCCTGGCCAGTGACTGCCGTATGTGCATCTAATTTACCATTTTCATGGTCATAGTTTACCAGCTGACCCGTGCATCAGATTTTAACTTCGGTCCAGAGAACTGGTCGTTATTTTCCACCTCGCCAATCAGCCAATCAGCCGTTCAACACCCGTTCAAAAGGGAGGCTCCCTTGGCATCCTTCTTGCTCTGCCCCCATCATCTCCCCCGCCCTGCACTGTACCGAGTTGCGCCATTCGTCCTGTTCTGACCTCCGCCGTAACCAACTAATCACCCAACACTACACACCAAGACGGCGCCCAGCCGTCCAAGGTGAATCCGGCTGGCACTGATAAGTGTGAGCTATTTCGTGCATTTCGGTCCGCCTCCCTTTCCTCTCTCTGCGAGGGCCGGTGGGAAAGCGGTGCAGGAGCCCAAGAGGACGAAAACCTACCTCATCGGGTCGAGACTGGCGAGCGCGCCGCCACCGTAGTATCGCGGGCGAGGGGAGAAGGAACCCAGGAGCCATTTTCCTTTCGCTTCTTTCTTCCCTTCGTTATTCAGTTTCGCGCGACACAAAAGGTTTTTAAAGAGAAACAAGCGCTCGCCGGCTCCAGCTTCTGATTTGGTTGATGTTATGCTGAACAGTGCCGAACCAGTCGCAGTGAGCCATTAATATATCCTTATGGGGATATAGGCTTCAGACAGACAGACACGCTAATCTTATAAAGAGGTAGGTAGATACATAACTACAGATCAATGTAAGAGTCTCTCAACCGGGGTGCCATCAATTTCTTCAAACTCGCCTAACGTTTCGTGAAATCTCAAGAGAATTTAGCTGCTGATACACTCTAATGTCACGAAGTCTTCATCAAGTTACAGTGAAAAAAAATGTCGATTATGTTAACTCAGGGAAATACTGGGTTCAGCAGGGATAAGGTCGCACTTGGCGCTTCGAGCTCTGGATCCGATTAAAAAAGCCGCCAGTGGTTAAATTTCCTATAAACATCCCCGAGGACATATTGGCTCACGGGGAACATGATTCCAGCTTAAAATTCGTACTCATTCCACTTTTTCACGAAGAAAAGAAAAAAAACATGGAGGGCAATCAACATTTGCACTTATTTGGCCTTCCTGGTTCAAAATGCGAATATCTCACGGGATCAATTGAAACCTTAAAATATGTCTAGTGCTCCCTTATCCCTCCTGCTCTCGGCTGAATTAAACCAGTTGATACTGAGGCACAGGGTTCAAAATGGCATTACGAAGCATGTGATTCAAAATGGCATTTCGAGGGATGTGGTTCAAAATGCGAATTAAACCATTCAATTGTGTTCAAAATGGTATTACGAAGCAAGTGATTCAAAATGGCATTTCGAGGCATGTGGTTCAAAATGCGAATTACAGCTCTTTGCGGAACTTAGGGCGTGGCTCATTTTTTATCAAAATTTGATGTTTCCACCAGGATGGCTGCTGTGAGCTCAATTCCCAACCGTTTCCCTTGAAAATATGACCATTGAATTCGCATTTCCATTCTGGAGGGCATGGCCTCCTCAGACTTTCTGATGGCGAATCAAATTGCCTGATTGGGAGAATATCCAGGTTTTGAGTAGAACAGCTGCAACATGAGCTATATTTGTTCGATTGGGCTAATTTTTTGATACAATGAGCTCACAGGTACACCAGAGGGCAGCAAATACCGGAATTTTTAATGTGACCCATACAGTACCTCAGATTCATTATTTATTACGAGCACACCAAATTCTATTTTTGAAGTCTTGAGCCAAATACAAGTCATATAAAAAATCCCGGTATTTGCTGCCCTCCAGTATACCTATGAGTTCATTGTATCAAAGAATCAGCCCAATCAAGCAAATATAGCTCATGCTACAGCTGTCCTGCTCAGCCAGGTTTTAGTGCTGAGCAGTACAAGGACTGCAACTAAAATATCTGTAATTCCGGCTCTATCACGTATTTGGCTAGGTATACAAGTTGTCCCTCCCTAAATACTAGGTCACTGGGACATGTCCTGGACATGCAAAATGGTATTTGGCACGAAAATGGTCCAAAAGCGCAGATTACCTAATATATAATATTTTTATGAATCGCTCTCTGTCACTAATTGCGCAGGTTTCATCCAAATCGGCGGAGAACTGGTCGAGCTTTTAACAATTCTTCGAAAACATCCCAAAACACGAAATTTTTGACCGCGCCTTCGGTTCCGACATTGGCTGTATTTCGCATTTTGAACACAATTGAATGGTTTCATTCGCATTCTGAACCACATGCCCCGAAATGCCATTTTGAATCACTTGCTTTGTAATGCCATTTTGAACACAATTGAATGGTTTAATTCGCATTTTGAACCACATCCCTCGAAATGCCATTTTGAATCACATGCTTCGTAATGCCATTTTGAACCCTGTGCCTCACTATCAAATGAGTAAATTCAGCCGAGAGCAGGAGGGATAAGGGAGCACTAGACCTATTTGAGGATTGAATTGATCTCACGAGATATTCGCATTTTGAACCACATGCCCCGAAATGCCATTTTGAATCACATGCTTTGTAATGCCATTTTGAACACAATTGAATGGTTTAATTAGCATTTTCATCCAGGATCAGAGCCTTCAAGTCCAGGGAACCACTTACCTTCAAGCTGCTCAGTTTATTGTTCAGTTTGTGCGGTTCGTAAATTTAATAAAATTATGTTCGTTGTTTGTTCCTGTAAACAAAGTCAAATAACATCGCTTCTCTCTTATGCCGCGACTTACGAAAGCCCAGACGCAATCGGATGCTCTCCACATTAGAGAGGGGCTTCCTTTGCGCTTAATGACACTGATCTTGATGAATTCACTGATCTAGAGAAGATTTTATCACAGACAATGGCACGAGCTTTCTGCGATGAATTGGGTCGCAATTGCTGAGGAGATGACATCCCCCGAGTCTAGCGGGCCTTACAACCAGATACCGAAGTCAATTGATTTTTCCTCTGTGTGCCTGTGCGTCGCGTGGTCGCGTGGTCGACCGTCCATAAGAGCGAAAATTTGATTAATTGACATGAGCACGAGAATCTGAGTGAAATAGAACACGGATTGGATGCAGAGTGTGTGTGTGGAATGTGGTGGAAGAGTCTACAAGGGCGGCAGGTTTCGAGTTGACATTGTTGACACGAACAAACAACGAATTAAATTTACGAACCGCACGAACCGAACAATGAATTGAGCACCCCTACTGGCTCATCGCGGTAACAAAATTTAATTTTGTCTGAATCATTCCAGCTCACATACGTTATCAGCTCCTTGGTGCCCTGGCGGTCAGGTGACGATTGAAGTGACAACACACCCTCAAAACGGAAAGTAGCATCACATTAGACTAAGTAGCTTGACATTTCAGAAGTTACAAGATCCAGAGACCGTCGCTAAAGGAGTCCCAAACAAGTATGGTTGCAGACATGACTTTATGTCAAATCGCAATTTTGAGCAAAACCCTTAGATCTTCGAGATTTAGCAGGAACATAGGGTGAGTTTACCTTCAAAATTTTCGTTTGTCTCCGCCGACCGCGACCAGCAAGTACGGTGGATCCCGCTCACCAAGGGGATCCCGCTTCTCGTCGGCTTCAAACCCGCTCGAGACCGGAAAGCGCTTCGTCAACTGCGCATGGTGCAAGAATGCCACCCACCCAGGCCACCAATGCACTCCCATGCACCGACAGAATGCCTTGCAGAAAACGTAAAAATGGCTCGGGCGGAATCTAAAGCGAGAAATGTTCGCAATGGCCCTAGCTATCCAAATCTGCTGCGCGCGCCTCAGAAAGTGTCTCCGGTGGAATTAAATTTTAAAAAAGAAGGTCATTGAAGCAGGTGCTTCAAAATGAATGGAAAAATTACAATGATGGCTTAAATGCAAGGCCATCGGCGCGCCCCAGAAAGTGTCTCCGGGACTGCTGTGGAATTAAAAAAAGAAGGTCATTGGAACACGTCCTTCAAAACGAATGGAGAATACAATAATGGCTGAAATTCACGGTCATTGAAGCACGCGCTTCAAAAATGAATGGGAAAATTACTTAAAATGCAAGGCCATCGAAGCACGCGCTTCACATTGAATGCCTTGCGGATTGCATTTAAGCCGTTATTTCATTTTGAAGCGCGTGCTTCAATGACCGTGAATTTCGACCATTATTGCATTTTCCATTCATTTTGAAGCACGTGCTTCACTGATCTTCTTCTTTTTAATTCCACAGCAGTCCCGGAGACACTTTCTGAGGCGCTTTGTTTGGGGTGTGAATGTGCCGATATCCGTGTTCCTTTGAACTCAAAAGGCTAAAGCATTGTATTGAAACAACATTCTCCTCAGTTTGAGACGCCATCGAGTTATAAAACCTATTTTGACTTCAAATCAATATTTCTAGGAATTTTCGACGAGTATGGCAGTTTGAACGCAGCTCGCTCAATCCATCGGGTCTTGCCGGATTGTTGATGAGAAATCAAAAAGGGTCGAACCCCTGCGAACACGTATTATAATATTCTACCGCGACCTTCCTACCGTCGAAACACCATAGTTGACTTTATATACTATATTGTAAGTCCCTCCAACCGATTTGTCTGCAGCGGGACACTGTTAACCATTTTGGGAAGCAAACTCGATCCGACACGAGTTTCAAATCAACTCGAGGGACAACTACCGGATGAGTTCCGAGTCCGGGACGATTGATCAACGCTCTGCTGCAACATTTCAGCGCTCTCAGCATCCGAGCTGGAGCATAGCGCTCATTGCTCAGTCTCAGTACTCATTCCATAAGTTCTGAGGGTTGTCCGAGGGGCACGGAAATAGGGGTAGTATTCGAGACGGCGCTCATTTCACGATCCTGTCTCGGGCTGGAATCCGGAACTCAGGCCGACATCCCGGTATCCCCAAAAGGATTCTGGGAGGTTGGGGATCAATCAATCAATATCGATATCAACACTTGGGAACAGGATTCGTGAACGGCACTTATGGGCTGTTAATTGAGTCGAACTTCAACTGTGGGATATAGTCCGAAAGCATGAAGACAAAACCTTCTGTATAAAGTCTAGTGTGCCATGCTGTGGATGAGACGAAGGCAGCGGGAAAACGTTGATGAGGTGATGGACAGAGCGATTGGTCGGCGATCAATCAATCAATCAATATCAACATCAAAACTTGGAAACGGGATTCACGAGTGGCACTCCCGGGTGGTTAATTGAGTCCAACTTCAACTGGGGGGTAGTTTTAGAAGCTAAAAGGCAAGAAGTTCCGCATACCATCATGATGCGCACCACGGGATCATGTCCCCCAACGTCGAAGCCTTCTTCTGGCAGAAATTCTGGCATTCAAGCTTTCCCTGAATTATGCGGAGCTCTTTCGATACTGATCTATCTGCTCAAATTTTTTCAGGGTATGATTTCAATACAAACTGCCTGCCTGTCAAGTCTGGGAGCACAAGGTATATATTGCCTTGTCCACCTGGAGCCTTTGCTATACTGAGCCTGGTTCATAGCAGAGCTGCAGCAGGAGATCCGCCTAGCGATTTCAGGGGTCGTGAAATTGCTGGAGTATTCTGACGAGGATGTTCGCCGGGCCGCAACTGCCTGCCTGTCAAGTCTGGGAGCACAAGGTATATAGTGCCTTGTCCACCCGGAGCCTTTGCTATACTGAGCCTGGTTCATAGCAGAGCTGCAGCAGGAGATCCGCCTAGCGATTTCAGGGGTCGTGAAATTGCTGGAGAATTCTGAGGAGGATGTTCGCTGGGCCGCGATTAACTGCCTGTCAAGTCTGGGAGCACAAGGTATATATTGCCTTGTCCAGTGAAATGAACCCTTATTCATTATCATACGCCAAGACTTATTTCGACCGCAAGTATTCTTCCGTGCCCGCCCTTATGTCCATTACTTATTGAGCCAGGGTAGGACAAGGCCACAATCAAAGAGAACTCTAAGGAGTGTTGGCATTGCTCCTTCCATTATATGACATTATTTGCAAGCTTGAACTGGCAATGGTAATTCTTTTTTCGATTTAAATTCGAATTTTGTACTAAAGCCATGGCCCAGGCCAAAGCCAGGCCAGGCCATGCTCTCTGGCTTTGCTGGCTTTGGCATGGCCTGGCCTGGCATTTTTATGAGCCAAAGCCACTCCAGGCCGGGCTAAAGCCAGGGCTTTCAGGCCAAGCCAAATCCAGAACATCACTATACTGGGGTTTTTCATTCAAATCGACAGGGGGTGTGACGCGTGACCCAATTTACCAGTTCGACATTCCGACAGCAGCCGAATTTTCGCATGACACCTCCAAAATTTCGACAGCTCCATGGTAAATTTACCTTTTTTTGCCACTGGGGGGGGGGGGGGGGGGGAGGGTGACATGCCTTAGAGGGTTCGACAAACCCCTCCGTGACGCGTGACCGCGACCAAAATTCGTCCTCGACAGGGGGGTGCGTGACGCGTGACTGTCGATTTGAATGAAAAACCCCAGTACGTCAAGGTGCCTCAGGTAGGCAGAGGTAGCCCTTGAGGTACCCCGAGGTAGCCCAGTGTACACCTATAGACACCGATTCTCAGAACAACCTCGAAATCGAGGCTCAAGTGCAGGTCGTGACATCACAGCGAGCGCATGGTTACCATACGAACTGCACCAGACGTTACTGTAGTATTACGACCGGAAGTTCAGGTGACGGGTGACGGAGGCCTGTGAACTGAACTAATCAAGGCTGGTGACGGTGACAATGAGTTTCCCTGGCCCAAATAGGCCTAGAAAATTGCAAAATTTCGCTCCGGCGTTCACCGGATTACCTTTTATGGGAATTGTTGGCTGATTGCCGAGCTGTGAACTTTCAATCCAGTGAACTTTTGTGGTGACGGGTGACACCCTGTGAACTAGTGGTCCTAATAGTACAGTATAGGGCAGTGCTCCCCCATCAAAGTTCATCAAAATTATGACACGACAACATCTCAACAATCTGATATCCCCTTTTTGACTGCCCGCGAGCGCAGCGAGCGACTGCCCTATAACGGCGGGAACGAGACTAGAATAACTCCTCGGGAGGCGAAATGTTAATTCACAAGTGTTATTAACATGTCAATAACACGCGAGTTATTTTACCACGAAAAACAGTTATTTTCACTGTACTGTAAATAATGTGAAATGGCTCGTTTTGTGCTCTACCAGTCCCAGTTAGCCTCCTCTGGCTTCTCCTGAGCTGGGCCAGGCGCCTGAAGTCGAGCCTTGTCGTGCATAGTGCAGGCCAAAATATGGTATGAATATGAAATTTTTATATCATATTCATATCTGTATCATATTCTTAGCATGTATCATATCATATCGAGACCGTTGAATACGAATATGATATGAATATATTCAAATATATTCTACTTCTCGGGAATTTTGATGAATTCTGTGTAGTTCACCCCATCTGCAAGCCCTGACTTCAATCGTTAATCATGTAAAATTACAACACACGTTAGACGCACCCGTCGGCCGCAATGTGCTCCAGATGTAAACGATGTACTGTAGACTTTCGACCAAAGGTTCAGTGACAGGTGACACCCAACTTTTTTTGATGTGTGCAAAAATCGCCTTAATTCAAAAGAAAATTTTCGGTCTTCTCGGAAGAGAAAAAATCTAAAAATAGTGAACCTTTGGTCGAAAGTCTACAGTATGCTCAAATCTAGGTTGAACTGCAGGTCGGAAGTTCAGCGCACTTGGTAGGTCGAGCGTGGGAAAAGGAGCCACGTACATTGAAATGCAACATTGCCTCGTCTGGCAGTAGTCTCCCATATTCTTCGATTTAGGATCTATTACGATCTTGGCGAGCAAGGCGTTCCCAAGAGCTTTCTGCTTTGAGGCCATTGAAGAAGTTTTAACCTCTTTGAATAACAACTACGCAAGGTCAAACAACATTGAAAACTGGGATGAAACGAATTATGGACGCACTTGCCGATCTCAACAACGCTCCTCTTCATCTCCACTGGGAGCACGACACCGAAATCCTTTGTTTGCCTCCATATATGCTGCACCAGTCGTGCCGAGCGCTCTACAATGTGCTCGCTTCCTTCCCTATTAGACTTGATTTTCTGGAGTTGTCCTTCAGTAGACATCCAGGAACAGTGGCGGAGTCGAAACATTACCTCGCTCATTTCTAAGAGAACTATAACTGCGGACACGATGGACTTGAGATACGGAACCGCATCCGTGGACGCTTGGATTACATTGAGAGCGACCCTCGGAGCAGCGAAGGCATCCGAGGTGATTCTGGCGGAACGGATGCGACGCATTCTCGATAGCATGTCCAACGGCGAGGATGAGCAACTGAGGGAGGAAAATGGGAGGAGGGAAACGTGTTGTGCTCTGCTACACTCCCGCACTTTCCCCGCATGTTCGGAAAGCTGTTGAAATTTGTAGTCCACGTGTTTGAGAGACGTTCAGCGAAATCGGAATAAACACTCATAGATTGATACCAACTAGCTCGCAAGCAGACTGGGCAAGTGGACAACACCTCATGGTTGCCTGGCCTCGCGTCTCGACAATAGATAGCTACCTCGGCATCGTCCAGCCCGAATTGACCGTCCCTACAGCAGCATTGGCCGGGTGGCCATAAAAGAGCGCCTACTCAAGCAAGCTATATAATGGACTCACGGTGTCTACATCTGCGCTCTGATTTCTTGCAATTCAAGGGGTTCCAAATGGTACAGAAGACTACACAGTTATCGGTGGATCTTAGCTGGGTGACGTTAATGCAAGGAAGGGGACTCGTTGATATGGAAGGAAGGTGGCAACGGTTCTAAAATAACTAGACGTATATCATGCATGCACTCTTTGCGTAGACGAATATCACATCGTTAAACTACATCCTTCGTGCATGCGTGCTTGCTGTCTGATCTAAAAAAAAAAATGATGCCAAGGGCCGCATACTTCCCCTTGCGTACGGTGGGGGACAGTCAAAGGCATCTACTTTGATGAAGGTTATAGTTAGCCCCCGGAAATGATCGGGATGCAAAGTAGACCTAATGGAGGTCCTTCTGAATATTTTTTTAGCCCGATCCCACGAGCCGTTCCTGAGATAAAGGGGTATTTACAGTGATGAACCTCCAAAACAATGGCCGTACCCCAAAACCTATAGTAAAATCACGAAAATATTATTATAGACTTCTTTCAATGAGCTGAGTACAATGCTGCTTTTTTCAAGAAATTTCAACGAGTGGTTCCTTCATAATTAGCCTGTGAATTTTTGTGTCACATGTGTTACTGTCACGTTGTCACCTGGTTCAGTAACAAAAAATGCTCGCTGCTCATCGCGACGCCGCCGCCCTCTAGTCTCTCGTAGACAGATGCGATAACAAATATGTGCTCGCAAGCTCTAGCCGCCCTCCCGCCGTTGCCGCTGGTTGTTGCAGCTGAGTCAGCAATTGCACGTGCATCTATACAGCGACCTTCCAAATGTGGAACACTGAACTTGAGACTCGAAAATTTGGCTGAACCGCCGCTTCTCACTGGTATTGTGTGCAACGTTGCATCGCGGGTATGAAGGGCATTAGGCAGGGTGTAAAAATGTTCTCCAATATGTTCTATTGCTCGATCAAGGAGATGCTCGCAAATTGCCCATTTAAGTTCAGTCACGGCTCTTTTTCATCTCAGATATTGGGGGCCAACCTACTTGATAAACCTCAGTGTCTATCTGCGGTCCAACTGGTCGAAGACTTTCATTGTGTGATGAAAGGTTGCCGCTTTCCGTCATGTTCAAATTTTCTGTTGGAAATCGTCGCTTCTATGATCCTGCCTGCCACAAAGACTCGAAATCCACATGGTCCCAAGAATCCTGTCCGGACAAAAAAACGGTCCGGACAAAAATTGGTGGATTGTGGTCAGTCGGGGGCTAGCCTCCAAAGGTATATTCCGGGGTCCTGTGGTTGTTTACTCAGGGAATGTAAGATCCAGATCGTGAGTGTCATCTTTTTCTGCTTCTGTGTTATTGGTCGGGCTCTACCCGGGACACGGGGTAGCACCTGTGGGATCTGGGTTCTGGAGTTTGGTCGGTGCATGGGCGATGGTGCAGTCTACTCGCGTTGAAGTAGCTTGCTTGTACACCGGGATAATCCCTGGAAACCGGTGTTCGTTATTCGGACCGTGCCGTGCAATCTTAGTACCTACCTACCTGTGAGGGCATCAATCTTCACCGGGCCGGCTGGTCCACAAGCCTACATGATATCATTTATTTTTCTTCTGCCCACCTCCTGCTGCAAGACAAGTCAAGTCAAAGTGACGCCTGTGGGAACAGTCAATGTCATCTGCTCCACAGATGATGAATCCTCCGGCTCCACGTTGCGATGTGGAGATGTTGTTCTCTTCTCTGAGGCGGCCGAACCGCATGAAAGTCAACCTATAATTCAACCAGGCTTAGGATACTGTTGAGACGGGTATAGGATACATTTCACCGACCTCAGGATAAAAAACAGCACTTCATAGGTTGCTTTCAATAGGATGAATGACCCTCTATGACGGTAAATTCATCCTATCATCCTCGCCAGCTTTCCCAAGTGAATTTCAACCTATATAGGTTGATTCAAGTAACCAGGGAGCTGAATGGCAGGCTGTATTGTTATACTGGTAGTGGACACGATACGCGAGGGTGATAGGTAGATGTTCTACATTAAGCCGCCACTTCGATGGTATCTGGGCACACTTGCACCTCCGCCTCCAGTTGCAGCCGCCGTGGGCGTCGGCTCAACCCACGTCAAACTCGGAATGCTTGCGGTCGGAGTGTACGTCGGCAGCAGCGTCGGCGGCCCACTGGAAGTCTGCGGATAGGCGGCGGCAATCGTGCTCACGTCCACGTCGCCCGTTTGCTACGGCTGGAAGCTGTTGAAGGGCATGGAAGAGACGTCGCTGGAGTCGCGCGGAGGTCCACATCAGCGGATATTCCCCCATACTGTAATGTCTGGCTTCTGGTCGGAGCTTCCATTTACACTCACTGCTCTTGGGGTCAACAGTCCACATGATTGTTCCTGTTTTCTAATCAGATTCCACACAGAAGTGCCAATAGGAGCACCGACCAAATTGCAACTTTTTCAGAGTGGTACTCGCCATCATAGACGATAGCTTTGTAATGGAGGTGTTTCTGCTGTTTAGGTGCGAAGTTGGGCCATCAATCACGAGTTCTTCCAGATTTTCGAACAAGGAGAGTGCCACACTTGATAACTGGTCCAGCTTGAGCCGAAAGTTAACATCAGACGACATGAATGACAAATGGCAAAAAAAAAAAAACGCACATCATCGCTGGTTACAACCGATTTCGATATTCGAAGACCCCTTATATTCGAGAACGACAAGCCGATCTCTGAAAAAAGCCTCTCCAGCGGCAAATTCGTGAGAAAGGCGAGGTTCTGAATGTTCGTCAAACGTTTCGCCAGCGTACGAAACACGGCAGGCGCGTCGTCCACGCTCAATGCCCTCACATCAACTCGAACATTCACCAGCCCAGGAAGATCATAAGCCAACAGTAGTGCCAGACTGCCATCAAAATGCTGCATGCTGGGAAGTCCAATTGGGTTTGCAATCGGGAGGGGCTGTACTTCTGCCTCCAAAATCTCAGGAAATAGAAGCTTGACTCCAGTCAAATTAGGATGTTTGTTCATAACATTAGGGATTCTGTTCTGCGTGTTGGGACTATTGCAGATTTCCAGTGTTCTGAGCGCTATTAACTGCCCGAGACCATCAGAGAGCATATCTCCCCAAGTATGACGCAGTGGTAGTGCTTTGTTTGGGATGGTGAAGAGGAGAGAGAGATGGACTACTTTAGTAGCAGACTCCAAGATGAAGCATAAAGCCTTCCCAAAACTCTCGCTGAAATTAGGATTAGAATTTGGAGGGGATTACAAACTAAAGTTGCATACCCTACTCTGCTGTCCATAATGTCCAAACCTTTGAGCCTGTCAGTTACGTGTAGTCTTCTCACCATGGCAGGATGGTCCGAGCCTGTTGTCCTAAAGGTATCGACCAATGCGTCGATTGTTCGGCGATCTACAGTCAGATCAAAATACAGCCATCTTGTGGCAACCATGCTGATTGCTCGAGATAAGGTGGCGCAAGACACCATATCTGACGGAGGTAGATCCTCAAAAATCAGACCAAGTAGTTCTGGTGGCAAATTTGAGAGCATGACTGGGATGCAGCGATATTGACATTCTTATAGGCCTCGGGCTTCATTTCTATGCTTCGTTTTGGTTCAGGGACCGATCAAGCTGATCATAGGGCGGAGATGAAGGTATGGTCTGAGGTGGACAAAATAGGAAAGATGACGAAAATGTAGCGGAGATTGAACTTTGACAGGGGAATTTTACTCTATAAAATTACATTTTCGATCTCCGCTGTCAAAGTTCAATCTCCGCTACATTTTCGTCATCTTTCCTAATTTGTCCACCTCAGACCCGTACCTTCATCTAGTTGTTCCGCCTATGATCAGGTGATACCCGGCTCATTAACTAGATGAAGGTACGGGTCTGAGGTGGACAAATTAGGAAAGATGACGAAAATGTAGCGGAGATTGAACTTTGACAGCGGAGATCGAAAATGTAATTTTATAGAGTAAAATTCCCCTGTCAAAGTTCAATCTCCGCTACATTTTCGTCATCTTTCCTATTTTGTCCACCTCAGACCGTACCTTCATCTCCGCCCTATTAATATCGCCGCACCCCAGTCATGGGGATGGGAGGGGGGAGGGTCTCGAGGAGGGCTGAAAAAAATTTCTAGGCCAAGTTACTAAAGAGGTCCAGAATGCTTCAAAAATGTGTTTGGAATAGTTTAAATTGGAAAAGAGAGGGTGCTTCAACGGTCCCCATGTCAAATCATGCCTCGGGTGAATGCGGACCTCACGCTGCAATTTTCCCGCCTTTGTGTGGCACACCATTCCAGCTGTTTCTGTCCGTCTCGTGGCAGAATTGCACGACATCTGTTATTGTTTGGTTTCAACCCTTCCAGGTTGGATGTTTGGCCCATATTTGACAAGTATCTTTGTGCATTCACTTCAATATTAACCTCCCATTCCTGTCTGCGTCGGCCTACCAGTTCTTCTGTTTCCCGGGCCGGCTTGGATATATTCATGCCAGATTGTCCCTGGCTTCGACGGCGACTCGCCCAAGCTTTGGGTTGAGTTGATTTACACCTATCTGGGATCTCTGAATCCCTCCGTACCATTCCTCCACGTTCGATCTACGGCTTCCCGTCACTGCATCAAAACATATTCGCCTCATGGTCGTAGTGTACCTGGCGGTGTTGGCGTTTGGCTCGGCTATCGATCATTCACGCTCTTTTGTCAAAGGTTTTCTCGCCGATGTTGTGTCCTTTCACCTTCTGATACCAGCGAACCTGGTATGGTACGGGCGCAAGCGTAGGCCATTTCTATGTCGTTAAAAATGTCGACCTCGTTCTCCCGCGATATGTAAGTGGTTACAAGCGTGCTCTGGTCAAATCTTACTTATCGCTGCAGGTGGTGGAGTTCGACGTGCCAGTTCCACCGCTTTTTAATCCGTTTAATTTTGCACCTGCCACCGACCCATTTGCATTCGTGCATCCTTTGCCTCCTTCGATCCCGCCACACCGTTTTAGGGTCGGGAGGGTGTCTGCGATTAAAGAATGTTAAAGGTGTGTTTGTTATTATTCTCGCTTGTTTGAACCATTCACCAAGGTAGCACAGGAAAAGGAAAAGCCCGAGTGAAGGAAGAAAATCCGAATTGAAGACCCAAGGACGTTTACATATGATTTTCCTCGTCTCACTCCGCGATTTGTACTTTATACCTTGAAGCATCGTGAAGCCCTGTACTCTGGCACTATTCAGCTAGCAACTTCAATATCAATGGTGGCCAAGTTAAGCAGTTTATTGAAGACAACTGGTGTTTTAAACCGTAAACACAGGAGCTCATTTGACCTCGATTATAAAAAGTCAATTTTTTTGGCCTCTCGGCCGACCACCCTATTGCCCAAACCGCAATGCTCTTTTGAAACACTTTCAATTCCAGAACACCTTATCCAGTGCATTATAATGTATTTCGGCTCCTTTTTTTTTTTCTTCGTGCAAAAGTGGAATGAGTACAAATTTTAAGCTCGACAAGGGACTGGCGATTGTACATTAAAACTCACCACACACAAATAGATGATCTTGCGTGAAACGCTTTCCCAGCAACGACGATCACCCATTTTTCTGCGAGAAAGATTGTGGAGCAGATAAAAATGGCAAAGAGAGTCGCCATTCAACATCAAGGGCGTCAGTTGAGCTTCCAGT
Source organism: Mycena olivaceomarginata (assembly GCA_029378375.1). NCBI lineage: Eukaryota > Fungi > Basidiomycota > Agaricomycetes > Agaricales > Mycenaceae > Mycena > Mycena olivaceomarginata. The sequence continues at coordinate 628,555 of JARKIC010000014.1, forward strand.
GATTTTTCGGCTGCGTGTTGTCATGACTGAAAAGCTGATCCAAAGGAACAGTGTTGACGCAGCAACGATGGCCAGCGGGCTGTTTATCATTCATGTAAGATACCTCAATGTTTTTAATGCGGCCAACCTACCTCCTTAGATGGAGGAAAGACATTAGTGATCCCGATGGGCGTTCTGTTTTGATGTTGGGAAAAAGGAGATGGATGTTGCAGCTATCAATTTCAGCGGACATGCTGCGTGTACTCTGTTGAACGCAGACCTGGCCACATGCGAAATCCAGCAGACTGTTGCATGGATTTAAGTTACAGTGTTCCCCCACTCCTTGCGATAATGGAGCGGGAGTTCAGACCGAATAACCGACGAAGAAATTCATGCTGTGTCTCGAGGTGTTCCTTCAGCAGCGAGGAGCCGGTGTCGAGAGAGAGCTCGCAGCCCGATGTGAGGTAGCAATCAACTCTTGCCCTAGACAGTATGAGGCCTTCTCGAACAGGGAGTGAGCCGATTCTGTGCTTTAGGCCGAATATTATGTTGCCGATGTTCCTCGCTTTAGACGCGCGAAGACGTTCGCATGGACCGACGTGTACCAAATCCCCACGTGCTTGAACTCAGGGACAAGCTCGACTATCCGGTCCCTGATCCGCAGGACAGGAAGGACCGGTGGAAGCGGCCCAAAGATCATCCACTTGGACTTTCTCGAGCTCACGAAGCAGCGCTTATTTGTGCCCAGGTGTCGAACATGGTGACCTTCGATTGGAAGACGGGGAAGTTGGTAGTCATGATGAGGTTATCATCGGCCTGCTCCGCTTGCGATACTGGGCGCCCGTTCAGACGAATTTCTGAAAATATAGGATGAACGTCGAATTATAAGTTATATTTTGATTTCAATTATGTCCCCGGGCTGTCCTTACTCAGCATCTGGTGATCAGACCACAAAGACCATGAATTCCATTTATGAGGTAATGAAAACCACGCAGTCGGCTTCATGGAAGCAATGGAATGTAACAGAATAAATAGTTTCTCTGATATGAAATTTACTGATACAATGTGGTGGACGGTGTGGATTTCAGTGGGGCAATGAAAATTACTGACCTTCCTTGATGGAAGCCGTGGAGTATGTTGGGGTAACGAAATTTACTGATAAGGATTCATGGAAGCCATGGAATTCAGTGGGGCAACGAAATTTACTGATACGGTTTGGTGGAAGCTGTGGAATTTAGCGGGGTAACAAAATCTACTGATACCGTTTGATGGAAGCCATGGAATTCACCGGGGTAACAAAATCTACTGATATGGTTTGGTGGAAGCCATGGAATTTAGCGGGGTAACAAATTTATTGATACACTCTCGTGGAAGCCATGGAATTTAGCAGGGTAACAAATTTACTGATACGGTTTGGTGGATGCCATGGAATTTAGCAGGGTAACAAAATATATTGATACGATTTGGTGGAAGCCATGGAATTTAGCGGGGTAACAAAAATTTACTGATACACTTTCGTGGAAGCGGTGGGGTCACGCTCCGTGGCCAGGGGCTTTGGGCGGAAGCAGTCATTGCCGGGGGGACAGCCATTCTGGTCTTGCATTTTGAGGACGTCTTGCGTATACTGTATAGACGGGGACACAATACACCGAGATCGCGGAAACGCGGCGCAGCACCACAGATAATCACATGATGCACCGGATGACACCGGAATTTGGAGCGGCAGCAGAGCGTTGGTGCGAGGGTATGCGCAACCGAGAAAGAGAGGACGAAAATGGAGCCAGGAGGGATATATAACATTGCTAAAGCCTCCCAGACCCACAACTGCACAGTGAGTCGTTCTTGCACTTGGTGAGTGAGCCGTGCTTGATTGAACGCCTATGAGGCCAAAGGAATGGTAAGGGAAGGCCGGTCACGAGGCGAAGGGTGATTCCTGAGAGCCGCAGGAAGGCCACAGCAGGCGCGGATGGACAGAAAGCGCAGGGAAGATGGGGGAAGATGGGAGAAAGAAGAGAGCCGTTTAGTTTAGCAAACCTATCAGAGTTGTCTGTGGTAGCGACGGTGCAATAATACTTGAAAGAATCCGTCCTTACGTCGCATAACAATGTATGACCAAAACCATGTTTTTGGCTGGTAAAGTTGGTGGACGGAGGTAGATGGTTAATACGGGGACGAAGGTAGTGGACGACAACGGCACAGATGATACCAGGAACAAATATATTTGAATTACTTACGGTGTAGGAGTTTAGTGTAAGCGAGCTCAAGTCAAGCCCAGCCACAAGCCAAGCCGTCCAAGCCCGCACAGCCAAATTCAAACTCCGCTAAGCGGGGCAAGCCGTTTTGGCAAGCCCGTCGGCTAAGTCTGATCCTTCTCATCCTGTTCAAGCTGTTGAAGTCCTGCATTTGGCTCCACCGCGATGTCGAAGGTTTGTTTCTTGACTTATAGGTGTGACCCGTGGGGACTACTGTCCAGCTTCTTGTTTTGGTTAGGCCTCCATTTCTTTCGGATAGTACCTTGCATGGCATGCAAATCTTAACGATTGCTCTCTATGCTGTTGCTTGCTTCCCACTAATCATGATCTATTTGAATGGTCGCGGATATCCGACCAGGGCCCTCAAGGTCGAGACTCATCCCACGGGCGTGATCCTAGACCGGTGCGGCCAATATTACGACTATTCTTCTGTGGTTCGGGAGCATGGTCCACATCGAACTTCGGACTCAGCGGGAGTGCCTCTGCAAGGAACCTCAGGTGTCGTTCGCCCAGGTGGGTACGGGTGCTACTGCGCGGGTGACGCTGAAGGAACAACTAGATCTATGTCTTGATGGTTACGGCTGTGATCGGCGTCTCGACGCTGATTCAACGAGAAGGGGCGAGGGGAATTGATTTGGAGGAGAAAATTAATGACGTGAAGGAGGATGGTAGTTAACTATGAAACCAGAGTTGAACGTGAACATCATTGTATACGGTTGATCTTCGTAGCAAATCCACGGGAGCGGTGGACTCGTTCAAGTTCCTGCCAAACTTCGTAGGCAGTCGGCGCAGACATATGCGCGAGCTGATCAACCTCAACAGCGAGGATCATCTCGGCTCGAGCTTCGGCACTCTGGCGTCCCAATCCTTCACACCCTTCGAGTTCGGACCTGTTGTCGGGCGCGGGGTGATTCCAACGGCAACATCGTGGACATTTCGGCGTGTAAACACAACCTCCATGAGGATCCGCCACACCTAGTTGTCATTGGTGAGTTTCATAACACCTTTGGCTTCGGTCATCGTGACAGGTATCAGCGAGGGGTAACAGGATAATTCGGGTCAACGGGGTCAACGGGGTTCGGGTCGAGGGGATGCGCTTTCAGATAGGCGCAATCAACGGTCGGGGGTTCGGTTCGGCAAACGCGCGCTTTCGGATAGGCGCAATCGGGGGTTCGGGTTCGGGATACGCGCTTTCAGCAGGCGCGATCGGTTCGGTTACACACGCTTTCGGCTAGGCGTGATCGGTCCCACTCGATGTGAGCTTTCGGGCTACTCGGCGTAGACTTTCGGGGGTTCGGTGCCACTCGGCGTGGACTTTCGGATCAATTGGCAAGGTTCGGAAAGCAGTCGGTTTAGGTTCACCACCTAAAGGCTTTGGCGGTTACAACGGGAAAACGACGTGTTGATTCGGGCTTGAGGAGTAGTGTTGGAAACAGGCGTCTGCAAATTTGGTGTCGTGGTGTGTGATGCTGCAACCAGCATCACAGCAGATCGCCGTTGAAGTGGAGGGAGGGCATGTTGTGAAATCTTATTATCTATCGTCTAAGATCTTCCAGAATTCATACGTGGATCCATTCAAGCCTGTGAGGATCTTGTAATGCCGGTCTCGCTTCCTAAGTTCCTTAGGGTTGGTTCCCGCAGGGTTTCGGTTACATAATTCATACATAAATGGTTGTTTGTGTGTACAAAGTTCAAAATCCTGTCCATCTCCCACTATGTCCTCTCAACACGGCCGCAAGCGTGACACCAGCCTGTCCCCGACCAGAGGCCTAGTCGCACAGCGCCGATTCAGAGCTCGTAGAGCGGCCCACCTCCTGGTCTGCGCGTTTAAAATAGCCATCTTCACCCTTGATTTTCTCATTATGTACTCCGGCAGGCCTTGGAGCAGCGTATGACGGAGCTCGAGGAGGAGAATCGCCTCATGCGTCAACAGTTCAATCTGCCTCCGGCAAATCGCCCGCAGCTGGGTCGGGGGCCAACGGGGAGGGAGAAAGCCAAGTCGACATCCCGCCACTCGCCGCCAAAATATGAGACGATCCTCATCGGCCCTGGGATGAGGATTAGCCCACTCACTGTACTGCTCCAGCCCACTAGTAAATTCGCGAGCTACGTCACCGATGGAGTGGCGGAAAGGCCCCCATTGGTACGTACTTACATCTTATCGTGCGCTGAAAATGAGCCTCAAGGGAAGCAGAATCAGCCCATCCGCCAGCGCCGCGGCTGTGGACCCCGAAAATGAGGAAGTGACGGAATACCCTGAGTGGCTGGACCCGAGTCTGCATGCCAGCGGCGGAGATCGAAGACCTAAAGTCCTGAGAGAAAAATCGTACGTGGTGGCATCTCTTTTAACCTCCGAACTCAATTGTATTTCAGGAGGGATTGGAGCAATCTCCACACAATCGTATTTGGCGCTGAGAATCCGTCTGATGACGAGCTGACCGACTAAAGACACGAAGGATACAGTCGCATCTGAGGCGGGATGTGAGGAAGTGGCTCCACTGGGTATCAACGGGGACAAACACGGAAAAGAAATCGAAGAGGGAGGAGAGGAAAGGGGCGATTTCGGTGGAAGTCTCCATGTATTTAGACACCGATATAATGTCAGAAAGTTGCTGTGAATTTTATCCTGGTCGACCATTGAATTAATTCTGCCTGGACGTCATGGTCGGACCTCTTTCTTCGGCTCCTTGAAGCGACATAGCAAAAAGTCAATCCAGAACTCCAGTGGTAGTTACTTGAGCCTCCATGGATGCTCTCTAACTTAGAAATTAGAACAACATCGTTGTTGATGGTCTACATAATCCTCTGAGGCGGAGGCTCAAGTTCGTCTTTTCCAGGGTACATACTTAAGTCCATTGGAAGGCACCAGATCATATTTCACTGATTCATGGTTTTTAAGATCACTGCAGGGCTCAGCGAAGGGGACATCGATGACTCCGTGTGCTGGGTAGCACCAGAAGTTCTTCGAGGTGAAGAGCCACAAGTGCTCAGCTCTGTTTATTCGCTCATTACAATCTGAATGTGCAATTTCCCCACCTCTGATCTTCACAGGATAGGTCAGTGGCGCGGCTGCGGAAGAGCTACAGCGTTTGCATAGTCTCAATTTACAATTGGGAACGATATGCCTTCATCCAAAAATAGTAATTCCCATGCAGATGTCTGCCTCCCTACACCTCCCCCACCAAGCGCGTCGTGAGAGACCTTGCAGAAACACAATGATGCACTCGTCCAATATGCGAAGGGCTGCCAACGCCAGATGGAAGGGGATTACGCGTCGAAGAAGCTGATGGATGCGGAGAATGGTCGTCTGCGGGAGGAACTGTTTGCGTGGCACTCATGGACTGGAAGTCCCGGATCGCTACGGTAAACCGAATGCTGTCGTACGTCTTTCCCTTTGCAGATGCATGCATACCACTTGTTTCATAAAAAACAGACCCAAGGACTTTTGGGAGCATCAAGGATGCAGAACCATACAGCCAAAGGCTGCAGGTAAAAAGCAAAACCCATGGAGCAGATACTCGGCGGGTGGACCCAGGGACTGGTGAATGGCCATAAATTGGCCAGACGTATCCAACGAGTACTAGTGGTTGAGCGCCGGCAGTACGAGATCGTCATTTCAGCTAGATGAACTACAGATGACCAGGGGCACAGGGGATTAAAATCTAGGAGGAGCAGAGCTTCCCGACCCAGCTCGGAAGTAGCGTCCATTCCCCTCCGTAAACGAACTGCTCGCCACCTGGGGGCCTCTGTGATCGTCCAAACCTATTGCGACTACTTTTACGGAGCCTGCATTGTTATACCCTTTCTCCACCCACGCGTTTCTAAGCGCACGAACATCCGCGGCCGACATGACAATCCGGAGGTGCTTCGCCTGCCTTGGGTCCAAACTCACATCAATGCGGGGTGGTTCTGGGAGGACAAAGGCGGGTAAGCGAGCATCCATATAGATACGGAGAATCTGCAGCAGATTTCCCGACGCTGTAACCTCGACTGGCCCTATAAGAATGAAAGGTTTATCCTCGGTTGAACCACCACGGGCACGCTTGGGTGCACCAATCGATTGGTCAGGGGAATGGGAGCGTGTGCGAATAAGGCTACGGCGAGGGGGGGAGCGGGAACGAGCAGGGGAGTGTGCGCGAACGCGTGTGGCACGGGATCCAGTGGCGCCAGGTGACAGTTGGAGGCGCGCCACAGCAGACTCGAGCTGGCTGAATGTCGCCCTCAGCTCCGCGGCTAGGAGATCATGCAACCATGACATAGGCGGACTCTGTGCCATGAAAATCCACGAGGTTTATTGCAGCAGTTTGCAACGTCTTGCCCTGGGCCTTGTATGCTGTCATGACAAAGTTAGGCTGGACAGGCCGCTGTGTGCGATGAACAGTGCAGGATTGATGAGTGTACAGATGCTCAATCTCTATAGCTATAAGAGCGCGGTGGAGCGCGAAGCGCCCCACCACTTCGGTTGATGTTCAAGGTGCTGATGGCAGCTGGACAAAAGAGGTTAAATGAAATGGAGGAATCCGAGCGCTGGTCAGCGCTAATCAGGCAGAGTTTAAAAGCTTCAGACTAAATAGGGTGACTCAAGTTTATTTGAGTTTTCTTGAATTTATCTGAGTTGCTTCAGCTAGAAGGAATAAATGTCGCACATCAGGAGGTTCCAGCAAGCGGATGCCGAAAGCGGAGATTGTGGAGTTTAAAAGCTCAAGTTTATTTGAGTTTTCTTGAATTTATCTGAGTTGCTTCATGGAGGAATCCGAGCGCTGGTCAGCGCTAATCAGGTGGAGTTTAAAAGCTTCAGACAGACAGAATGCTTAATTTTATAAATAGAGAGATGTGAGTGCACCCTCCCAAAAATTTAGCATGTTTGGACCACCACTCACCCTACTAGGAAGGCTGAACAGAAACAAGGCCTTCAGTGTCACACAAAGAATGAAGATATATTTCCGCGCTTTTTCTATCACTAATTGCACTGGAATTATTCTGGAAGATCTAGCTATGTACCACGATAATGTGAGCAAAACTGAGCAAGCTATAAGGGAATCGGTCACTATCTCAAGCCATGGCACTAGCCATGCATGGCTAGAGCCAAAGAAAATAGGCTAACGGTTTAATTTAAATAGCAAAAGGTAATGGCGGGGATTGAACCCAAAGCAAGACAGCTGTGGTGCGCATCGGCTAAACACCACCAAACAGGAACAAAATCTATTGCACCTGGGGAAAACCTCCCTACTTCTGATCCTCTGGCAAAAACACTCCGATTAGATAGTAGTTCAATCCCCCAAGAGGGATTTTCCATTGGATCAAAACTGGCAATAAATATATTTTTCTCAAAGGCAATTTGAGACATCACTGATCGCATCAATTAATCAGTCACGTGTACTTACGAATCAGCCCCTATTCCACCCATCCATTATCTAAAAACTGTCTCAAATGCCTCCGCTTTTGAGCCCATTCAACTTCTTTACCCTGAGAGCATTTGTTGTGACCCACACAGAGGTGAGGACCTGCAGAAAAGGTGGTAGATTATTTGAAAATTTTTGCTGGCTCGATTTGAGACATCAATGATGGCATCATTGATCGTTCCAGTTTGGTGGTGTTTAGCCGATGCGCACCATAGCTTATGTAATAAAAGCTAACTGGGGACACACTATAACAAACTGAGCTAAGAGGGAGTGATAGCAGCCAGAAGTAATAAGAATGTACTGTGATCTTGCCAACACACAATAAGCTGTTCCCTCACCTGTGCTGGCCCGCATAGGGCCTGGTTAGGTTGGTTAGGGTTAGTAGTTAGAGTTAGGGTTAGTGGTTAGGACTGTCCCACTACCGAGATGACTGCCGACATTCTCACGAAGGCTCTTGCCAGATTCAAGTTCCAGCCGCTTGTTCTGTACTTCATTTCGGCTTGAGGGGGGAGTGTTGGAAATCGGATCATACTAAGCAAGCTGAAGAATTTTTTTGCCGAAAAAAGACGTGAAAAACTCAAAACTCCGACGCTGAACGTTGAATGGGTGTTGGTTCAAATATATATTCAATGTTGGGTCAATAGTCTATAAACCTTAACGACATGTAGCCAAAATGTTTCATGACCAACATAATGAGTTCCAGTCTGCAGAAGCATTCCAGGCTCATCCACTTGTGATGCTGGTTTGTAGCCAGTCGTTGCCACGTTACATTGATTTCACATCGCGGCCGCGATGTCCGCTCGAGATACAAAAAACCTGGCATTCTCGGTCATTTTGAAACCCTGCTGCCCTTTTTCTTCCTGTTCTCGCCCCTTCCCTAGCTCGTTCCACCCTCCGCCGTCCTTCGGATTCACTGCAAGTCTGGAGCGCTTCATCGCGCTAGCTATCACCTCAGATTCAAACTGGAGGAAATCGCTCTCCTTAAAATGTCGCGTTTTTGCCGGCACAATGTGTGTTGCGCGCCTTCCGAGGAGGATATAGGAAACCCGACACTACAGCACACCTGTCAAGCTTCACAAAACCCAGCACATGTCAGAAAAGAACAGAAAACCCGACACAGCATCAATAATTTCAGAAAACCCAGCACACCTCGCAGCTTTTCAGAAAACCCAGCACATTCCCACCGCGCTGACCAGTGCTCGGTTGCCGGCACCCAGCTGATCTGCATCAGGGCTTTCTTTTCCTCCACCATCACTGCGTGCCCCCGCTCGTGCCCATGGACGAGCTGGCGGCGCTGCTGGCGCATATCCCGGAGGCAGTTCTGTCATTATACAAGGAGAAGGTGTGCTAATGGTCAACCCCGGCCGCTGGTCTCCGTACTGATCGTGAATTTGCTACTACAGTCGTTCCCAGTGGGATTCCGCACAAAAAACCCAGCATTCTTTGTTGGGACCGACTGGGTTGATCTCGGCGATCTCCAAACATGGCTCGGTGGCCAGGACCAGTTCAGGCATTATTTGGTGGGCCCGGTTGCGTGCGTGTAATGTATTCAGTTTGGCGGCCATTGACATTGGTACCAGCGCCCCAGTCCTCCAGACCGATATACTAGACCTGGAATCACTGTATCGCACTGCCGACGACTATTTAGACCTCTTCTTCGCCAATACATCCGGTCATTGCTCATCCTTCTCGTCGCTCTGCCCGAAAGCGAAGAGCATCCAGTGCTCATGTTGACACTCCTCTAATCAATACCCAAACTGCTGACGCCCGGACTGAACCACCCGCGGTTGAGAAATCCCGGTTGGTGCTTTCGACAGGTTCTTTCGTTCCGTCATTAATTTGCCTCTGTAGGAAGAAGCGCAAACTGAAGCCATGGAGCGTACAGCACGCCGACGGTCTAACTTATACCAGCTTCGAGTTCCGTTCTCTTTTTCCCACCGAATATTTGGAACTTCATGGCGACGCCGAGCCTGCATAGTAGGATACCAAGTTCATAATTCTATCATACATATATCTAGTACATACCACATTATAATGTAGATTTGACTAGAAGCACCTTCCGCAACTCTTTTGAACCTTCATCTCGTTGAATTCGAGGAACAAGTTGAACAACAAGACTTTCCTCTACTTCGCTTCGGAGGCCGTAGTCTTGACTTCGATTTCCCAAATAAATTTGACGTACATCTGGAGAAAACCAGGTCTTCAACCATTCTCGCTGGAATCCCAACCAGCGTTATTGCCAGGGACCAGATATGTAGTCGACATCGACTCGTTGATTCGACAACACAAACACGGCAACAAATGTTCCATCGACTCACAGAGTTCCGACACAAGACGACCAGCGGTGGGCTTTTTGGATCCTGGTTGAGAATCTAAACTGATTTGATGAAACTAGGAGAGCAGTTGAAGCATTGACAAGGATCCTAAACTATGGGGTAGCGGTGTAGATTTTCACGCGCAGTGCCTTCGGTACATTTGATAGGTCATCTGTGGAGTAGGTAAAGCAAATATCCACAGTGAGGACCATCTGGATTGTGAATGACTGCAAGAAACTGCTGATTTGACGGCCATGAATCTTGATGACAGGGTTGAACATTTCCGACGTGAATATTACTGACAGCATCGAATGCTGAGTGAAGTTGCCCCAAGTAAAGAATCCAGAGCAGCGACTCAAAGCAAAGATGAGCCAACCATTACTGTGCAAATTGAAGCTAGTAAATACTGATCCAAGGCAGAGAATGCGACATGCCGAGCGAGAAAGCGACAGTCGTGGGCTACAAGCCGCAATTTGAAACACTATCAATGCTATCGACGAGGAGATTGCTCAAGACTTGAGAACCAGTGCTGCGGGCAAATGCGAGGAGTGGTGTGTTACCAGATTCATTTGTACTCGTCCAGCTAGGCAAACAATTCACAGCATTTCGATGGACGATCAGCTACACATGGTCAGCCAAGCTCGTTTCCAAATCAGAAATATTTCAAAGGCTACCACCAGGTGATGTGCAACTGCAGCAGAGAAATAAATGTTCCTGAATTGTCTTCCTACCAGTACCGAGACCGAGCGGGAGTTGATCCCAAAACTCAAGACACAGGATCCAGTGCTCTGGCTATCTCGGTGCGAGCTCGCCGACAACACAGTTGAACTGTGAGAAAATAATATTATGAACATTGAGAGTTTCTAAGTGAAACACCCCGACAATGAAGCTCAGAACTACGGTGCTATACAGAACTAGACATCAATAGACGGAGAGCCTAGCGGTGTCGGGGTGGCTGTCACGGCGGCAACAAAGTCGGCTAACTGTGTCGGAGGTTGTGAGCGTAGGTATCGGGTACTTGACAGCGCGTCGTAAATGGTGGGTTTGGCGCCAGTGTGCTGCATTTTCCGGTATGTGCTGGGTTTTGTGAAGCTTGACAGGTGTGCTGTGGTGTCGGCTTTGACGGATCCTCCCTTCCGAGCCTGTGATCGTGTTTGTGACCATAAACATCCAGATTTTCACCACACGCAAATTTCTGTATTGACGTCCTCGACTTTTCTCTGCGTCAAATCTTCTGGAAATCGGACACAGGCCTTCTTGAAAGACCCTCAATCATCCTAGCATTTGACAATATTTTCGGAATATGTCAAGGACAGAATAGCACGGGCAAACTGCTAGTATTCAAGAACCAGAACTGCGGAGACCAATACAGTCCACAGACAGACAATTGTTGAGGCTCAGAAAATACCCAAGTGGTCAAATTGCCTAAAAAAAAAAAAAAAGGCAACAAAGGCAAAATTTCCGGTTCAAGTGCCGAAATTTTCGAGGTGTCACGCAAAAAAATCGGCGGCTGCCGAAATGTCGAATAGGTAAAATGGGTCACGCGTCACACCCCTGTCGATTTGAACGAAATTGTACAGTATTCTTGTCGTAACAACGGACGGTCCACGTGAGTGATGAGTCGGTGACATCACGTGATGTCTATCAACGACACGCTCAGCCCTCATGAGCAGAAACAAAAAAAGGAAGCGAAAGGCCAGCGAGGAGGGAGAAGATGACTTCGCGGTCGGTCCGTCTTGAGCTGCATATGGCTATTTTGAAGTGCTTACAACCACGTTCAATTTCCTAAACAGAGGTCATAACGCACGCCCGCTTCGCCGACGCTAGCAAGCAGGAAGAGGGTTGGGTGCGCATACTTCCCATCAATGTGCGTAGTTCTGACATGTCCACAGGAGTATCTCGTCAAAGTGCGAACTCATCTAATGCGTTCGTTTCGATGGGCTATGATTGACTGAGGTTTTCAGTGGGACGGCTATGATGACGACACGTCAGTGAGAAGATTAAAGTTGTCGCGCGGCTGAACTGAGAGCAGATGGGAATCGGCCGCCAACCTGGCAACTTGTCAACGGCTACTCGCAAGCTTCTGGGGCGATGTTGGTAACGAAGACTATAAAGAGGGCACAGTCGTCGCCGCTTCCGAGACGTGGATCGGTGAGTTATTCCAGTCTTCCAAGGATAGTTTTTACACTCTTTTAGAGCAAGAACGCAAGCAGTTCAAGATCGAGGTCATGATGGAGATGAAAGGAGCGGATAAGAAAGTGACAGTTTCATTTTCCTGCCGGTTTACATTCGTTTTCTAAAGACCTTCCGCAGGCAAGGTCAAGAAAACGGGCGGCGCCGCCCAAGCAAAAACCAGACATGGTGATATCCGGTCCGGAGGACGATGTGCCGCTGGCTAACCTTGCGACGTCCCCGAAGTTGAAGGTCGGACGACTACTGATAGAGCTTGGGTAATTTATGTAATGCTTACATGACAGGCAAAATCACCGACATCCTGGAGCGCTTCTAGGGTAAGTATGGTGATCTCGGGACCCCGTTTGCGCTATGCTTACACTGCTTAGACAAAGCCCGAATCGACTGCGAAAGTATATGGCTCCGCAAACTCCTCTATAATAGCACTTAAGTCACAACTACAGAACTTACCCGCGGCCGAACTTGCTTTAGCCGCTTCGCCTGCTGGATCGTCTTCCGACGGAATAAGGGTAACAGCCAGAGCCCAACAATCCAAGGCTGAGTTTACGGGCCAGCACGCATTCTCGCCTGATCCACCTCGATTACCCCAGGAGAGCCGCTTGCAATCCCCTGCCCTGTATTCGGGCCCGCTTCCTCGATCCAACACCCGGGTATCTCAAAGCGCCGGTCCCGTGCACGCCCAGCGTTTCCTTCCGGATAACCCCCACAGCTCCCGTGTTTGGCAACACGGAGCAGGAAAACTTTGGCGTTCCCCCGTTACTAGTACTGCCGGTGAGCTTCATCACCAGTATCCCCTCTGGTTTGCGAGCTGAGTGGATATGCAGACACTGAACTGTTGTCCGTGTTGCCTGAGCACGCCTTCTTACTGTCGCTTGCGAAACGATGGAAGGAGCCTCCGCTGTCCTACTACACCATGGTGGCTGAAAAAGCTGCTTTTCTCTTGCAGCGACTCGCCGAATGGCCAACATCGCTGGCTCATCATCCAACATTCGCCGTCCCCAATTACGAAGAGTTTCCCACCAGCTCCTTCGTCATCGAAGATCTGCTCGCGATGGACCGGCCCTTGATCCATTACCAGGAAACTTGGCGCTCAAGATGGTACGCGGACGGACACGGTGTCTGCTGTACTCGAGATGCTTTTCAAGAGCCATCTCATGCAGCCATGGTGCGCCGGGCAAAAGATCATTTCCATCTCCGAAATTGTAGCGACCGACAAAGGGATGCTGCGCTGCTGCTTGGACTGGCCCGCCATTGTTCAACAGCTGGGCGCCGGGTTCGCGTTCGAGGACTATCGTTGCCAACATACGCCCGAGGAACTTGACAAAATCTTTCCACCGACATTTCCGAAAAGTAGCAAGTCCGCGTCCGTCCACGAGCGTGCCCAGTATCTTGACCACCGTGGCAAGGAGCCCTGCGTGGCATCCGTCCGAAGTCCTCCAGGCTGGTTCGGCGACACGCAGACAGACTTTTCGAGTCTCGCTCAAGCCATTGTGCATTGTGACGGCGAGAAGCTCTGTTTGTTCTGGCCAGCCACCTCCCAGAATCTTGATTGGTGGGGGCTTCCACTGGTGCGGCACACTTCTCGCCTTGAGGAGGCGCTGGGCGCTTTGGAAGGACTAGAAGTTATGCACATCACTGAACCTTGCACATTTATCGTCCCTCCTTTGTGCATACACGCTGTCATCACTTTCGCGGGCTCGACACACACATGTGTCTCCTTTGCGCATGCCGCGCATTGGCCCATGGCGAAGGAGGGCCTGGAGTTCTGCAAAAGACTCCTCCGTAATCCCATATACCCGACGTGTAGCGCGGTGGAGTTGGTTAGGAAGTTTGTGGACGAGGCTTCCATTTGGGAGCAAGCTATCGAACGGGATAGCGCGGGGACAGCTTACCTCGCTGCGTGGCTGGTGGACATGGCGCCATATACTCGCTCTCCACAAAAGTAACCGGAATTTCGCATATTACAACTGAAATTTTATTCTTCGTCCATGGCTTAGGGATATGTATGGGCTCGGTTATGGTGTTTGTTGGTTCCCAAAAGAATCACAAAAAATGTGCTCAAAAAGTAAAGAGGAAGAAGAGAGAAAGAAAAGATTCAAATATGTCTACTGTCTCTAATCTAAACTGAATTCAAGTCTTGCCACACAATTCAGTCTTGTGTAAACGCACCGTGTGTAGAACCAGATCCCCCCAATTGCAACAATTTGTCGAAAATTTGAAGTTTGCCTTATTTTACACAAGAAATCAACATGAGACCATATAAGGTCCTTGTACAGAAATAGGGCTGCGAAGAAAAGCATTAGATAGGGGGATATGTTAATAAAAGAAAACATGACTGCAACGCAACAGCCGGGAAAGCACTTGGACCGGCAAGGTCAGCAGCTGGTGTGGTCGACGCACCGCCAGTAGACGTGGGGGTTGAGGTTGATCCAGTTGCTACGTATTTGCGGCGTTTAATAGGAGTTGTGATGCTCCCAGAAGAGTCGGCCAATGTATTGGTGGTCGGCTGGGCAAGGGAATGCGGGTCCCAGGCTCAAAGTGACATGTTCCAGGGCGATCGGCAGGAGAGCAGACTCAGAAAAGCCTTTGCACATGCCCAGAAATTGGGTGCAGCTTTGAGCGCATGGAAGGGGGACATTGGCCCAGTACCTGATGGCTGGGCAAATACAACTGCGAAGGAAATGTGTGTGAGTCATGTTGAAAGAAGGTATAGCGAATGACAGACTGGACTGCAGATTATTTTAATTTTTGGAATATCTGAGCGGTGCCAGACATGCCGGCAAAGGGTTTCCTACGCTTATTTTAATCCTTGAAGGGTTCCCATAAGCAATAAATAAGTATTTCGAAAGGGTTATCATTTTGTGTTTGAAATCACACGTGCCATGTCAGCAACGCATAAAACAACGCGTTAATACGCACCTTTCTGTTCACACCACTATCGAAGACGTGGATCATGATGAGACGCAGGACGGACAGCGGCTTTCCGCGGATCATACCTCCTAGATTTTCGTTTGGAGCATCGAAGGCATCATGGGAGGGCAGTATACCGAGGATCTGTTGCGTCGCGTATCGGTTGTAAGTTAAGGAGGCTTTGCTGTGGCCAGAAAAATAAAGTTGGAGAATGTCATATCGACTGCAGTGCTTGACGCAAAGAATGCGGGCGGGCAAACATAAACGAGAGTGTGCCAGCGAGTGACTGAGTGCCAACATCAGTGACACACAACCCAAAACGGCGACGTGGGAGAATGGGTGTGGTGGGAAACCGTTTAAGAGGCAATGTTCATCAAGAAATAATCTGTAGAGGGGGTAGGGACCCCTCCTCCAGATTATAGGAAATTTAAGCTCTATAAGAGGGTGAAAAATAAGAAATGTGAGATCTGGGGCCAATGGGGTCAGCGGCAGGTCATCCCGGGAGATATCCGCGTTCTCCGTCGTCGCGTTGGGCTGCGAGTGCGCGAGGGCGCCTGTGAAGATGTCAGCCCGATTCCCCAAGGGGAAGGAGGGGAGCAAGCGGAGTATTGAGACGGAGATGAAGAGATGATGGAGACGGGGGTGAAGAGAAAGTGAGAAACGAAGTGGGAATAGCGGGAAGTACAGCCACGCACCATCTCCGAAAGCCGCTCAGACCTCGCTGGCGGCGTCATCATCACTGACTGCCCGTTATATACCATTTGGATACGGCTCACCCCTACATGCCCTAGTTTATAAAAGCGAATTCGCATTCGTGGACGGCCTGGGTATTCGTCTTCTAAAATCTGAAGAGGATGAATTTCCTGCTCTGGGTCATGTTTTTCGAGTCGGCATTTGGATCCGAACTCAACGTAAGTCATGTTGTCGAGTTCTGGATGACGCGGCCGTGTCATGTATCTGACCAGGAGAGTGCTGTCTGATTCAGAACCATCTTTGCGTGACATCTGGGCATGCTGTCGCCCAGGCAGGTGGATGGGAAGACGCTTTACACCTGGATGCTTTTCGGAAATGTGAAACGAAACCAGTCGGGTTGCAGCTTCAATGCTAGAGAGATATCGTCCTCTTTCGTAGTCTCGAATTTCGTCCACAGGCTTTCGACCTGTAGAATGCGATGGAGTACTATCTGCCGTTGCAGCTGGTTGTTTGTAAATCGTCCAATTGGCGTGATCTGGAGGTTTGAAAAAGTACTTGAATAGATATTGGAAAAGCGCTACGCCTGTGGAAAATTCCACGTTGATATGGCAGTCATATTTTAGGATGAGCCACGCGATATGGGAAACGATGAATTGGTCTTCAGTAGCTATTGCAAATACACGCTTCCCGCGAATCCTTCGGACGAGCTGCTCGCCTTTTTCGCTCGAAAACAGGAGATCCGTAAGAGCTCAAAACCCGGCAGCGCCTATGATCTCACCAGGCAGATCTGTGGGGTGATTAAAAGCGATAATCGGCGGTATGCATACATTCAAGAAGCGCAGCTCAACGGTTGGGCATTCGATCTCGATCTTGATAGTCTCCCCACTCGTGTTCTCCAGCTCGAGGATCAGCTCCTGGAATTGCTTTGCGACGAGAGGGCTCTAGACGAATGCCCTATTTGACGAAATTTTCTGGCGCAAAACCGCGCTGCTCGCTGCGGATAGTAAGTCCCAAAGCCCGTATCCGTGTTACTGCTCTTATCTTTTTTTTCAGCTACGGCCCGACCGGAAAAGCTATCATTTCTTCCACTCTGTACGACTACGTCAACAAAGCGACGAGCTGGATTCAAATTCACAATACAATTGTTACACTTACTGATACGCCCCAGCAGTGGGACCGCCCTGGTCGCGACGGAACGCTCCTTTCTGTAGCACAATTCATAGACTATATTCTGGTTCCTTTCGTAACAACAACCCTCATTTCCGAAGACCTCCGTCTAAACTTCGATGACGCCCTCTCAGTTCTACTCAAGAGCAGTGATTACGGAGATCTCCGTAACACCGATATTCTCATTCGACGCCCACCACCTGCTACTAATTCTAAGCCCTTGGTTAGTGGATCGCATTTACTCCGTATTTTCTGGACTTCACACAATACTAGAAGCCACCAATGTCCCTCGTAAACATCAAGAGCGAAAAACAGTCGAACCACCGACCTTGGTGTACTCGGTGAGTCTGGAGCCAGTCAAATAACACATCACTCAACTGTATCACAGAATACGCATCAATCCCCGAAAAAACTCAGTTTGACGGATTTCCCTCCGGTGAATATACCGCTCGTCTCGTAGTTATGCAACCGGATAACACTTTGCAGCTGCAGATCAAGAAAAAGTTCAGTGAGCCGGTGAGTCGGTGTCCATATCCGTGAGACTGAATGCTGATAGACATGGAAGGAAAAGCCTGCAATTGCTGCCACGAAGTCCAAAAAGACAAAGAATACCGCCCCGACAGAACCTGTCCGCAGGTCCACTCGTACCAAACATTGAGTTTGTACGTTGCTCCTAACTGAACTTGAACATAACTGAAATATAGCACTTCATATTCAGGATTTCTTGGAAGCGTGCCTGTTCTGTGATCGTAAATGCATGTTACTGTTCTGTACTACTGACTCACCGCATATTGCATTTGTAATGCTTTTGTGTTGGCTAGAGCACCGGGGTGGACTGACAAGAGGTGTAAATATAACACTAGTGCTCAAAAGTAATTGTATTTGCCTCCGACAGTCTCCTAGTTCGCATGTTCAAGTTCGGAATCGATGCAGGATTATTTGTGATGGGTAGTATGTAATCACGCGTCTTGCCTTCTCCCACCATCCTCTCGCTCTTTCTGCTGCAGTCCCGCGTGTTTTGCCTCCCCGGGATGTCTCCAATTCGTTAAGAAGCCCTCACGACACGCTATTATCTCGTTTTTGGGTCCATTCAGCTCGCCACGGGCCACCCCACGGCAAAATACAAGAATTTCGATGTTTTCACCAACAAGGACGCGTGCGAGCGCCGGGCCATTCCCGGATGTCCATAGAAGGCCTCTAATGCGCAGTATGTAGAGAATATTCATACACATACAGAAGCTATATAGCTGCGAAAGTTAAGTGATACGCACAGTAGATATCTCAATACGAGATCACCCTGAAATTTGATCAAAATTTTTGCCTTGACAAGTTGATCACATACCGTCGTGCGCACTGAATGGATTGCTTAGCATCAAGTGAGGACCCATAATATTCTCGAGTTTTCTATGCCCCCAAATATTTGTAAATTTATTGAACGAGAGTACACGTCGCAAAGCGGTGCTCAAAAATCAGTCCGTGTCTTCCCAAAGGGGTCATGATTGCTAACAGACCATATATGGATACTTACTTGTTCATCATCTGTTTCTGGTCTGTAACAGAGACTAGATAGTTACGGATCTCGGCCGAACTTGTACAACACAAGTAAAAAGTAAACAACGCATCTTCCGCTAAAGAACACCTTCTGAATTATTTTCCCCCGCATCTGTGCCTACCATGGACCCTCAACCGCCTTCAGGAGGTCTTTGTTAACAGGCTGAGAGCCGCGAATCGATGTGTCAGCCCACTTGAAGGCAGCGAGGGGAGGTCTTCACCTTGATTCAATTCAGATTAGGATGAAACAGGTGATATTTGTCCCAGGTAATTTACACGTAGAGGTACACAGAATGCAAGATACCAAGAGTCGAGGTACGCAGAAGGTACCTCGACTCTTGGTATCTTGCAAGTGTCTTCCTCGCTGTATAGAGTCTGTTGCTTACCATGGGGTCCGATCGTGTAGCTAGCTTATTATGTAATCTCACCTAATCCGGTCAACGCCGAAAACCATTCTTTCCCACCTTAGTACGGGGGTATGATATATCACGACCCAGTGATTGTCGGAGACCCCTGATGTATCAAAACCACTAGTTCAGAGGTGAATCTGATATATCATGCACAGTGGCCAAAATACTGTTTTGATGCAGAATCTTGGCACACTGTTTGGTGACAGCCTGCATTTGTTTGGATTGGCATGGAGAGCCCTGAGCACCTTTTCAAAAGGACCAGGACCGTCAAAATAAATCTGAAGAGACAGTCTGAACCAGAATTTCACTGGCTATCCTCCCAGCATGACCCCGTCAAAATCCGGCTTGAAACGATTGCACAGTGGCCAAAATACTGTTTTGATGCAGAATCTTGGCACACTGTTTGGTGACAGCATGGAGAGCCCTGAGTACCTTTTCAAAAGGACCAGGGCCGTCAAAATAAATCTGAAGAGACAGTCTGAACCAGAATTTCACTGGCTATCCTCCCAGCACGACCCCGTCAAAATCCGGCTTGAAACGATTGCACAGTGGCCAAAATACTGTTTTGATGCAGAACCTCGGCACATTGTTTATGAAATTGAAGGAGCTCAACTTAAGTTAATGCCGGTCTGAACCACAGCAGGACTCAAGTCCCACCAAACTTAAGTTCTGCCTTGCATGCAGTTGGCCTGTACATGGGACCACACCCCCTGGAACTTAAGTCCCGCAACACTTAAGTCCCCAAGCACTTAAGTTCTGTCCAAATACTCAAGTCCTGTCCAAACAGGAAAAACAAATCCACCAAGGGGATTCGAACACCAGACCTCCCAACTTCATACTAGCAGAAGGTGAAGGTGTTAACCACTACACCAGGAAGGATATACTCTGTTGATACACACAGATACAATATTAGCCTCATAATGGCCTAAACCTTCTCCACTTGTTTTATTTTATCTCTTCAGGTCCTGTTGGCAAATCATTATCCATAGATGATTCAGAGATTGATCTGTTTCAATACATTAATCTATATAAGAAACATGATGAAAGATGACTAGAAATGACAAGTAAGTCAATACATTTGCAGTACTTAACATGGTAGAGAGAGGGCATGCAAGAAATCTAATAGCAGTCCAATTGAGAACTGCAGGTATAGTCTTCCTGGTGTAGTGGTTAACTCCTCTGATTTTCTTGTCCCGGAAGTCAGAAGGTCAGCAGTTCAAATCTCTTCAGTGGATTTTGTTTTTGTGTTTGATATGATCCTTGTTGCAATCACTTAAGTTCTCTATCACTTAAGTCCCCTCGTGGTCTGGACCGCCTGGAACTTAAGATGAGCTAATAAAGTATCTGATTGTTTGGTGACAGACTACATTTGTTTGGTGACCACCTGTATTTGTTTGGATTGACATGGAGAGCCCTGAGCACCTTTTCAAAAGGACCAGGGCCGTCAAAATAAATCTGAAGAGACAGTCTGAACCAGAATTTCGCTGGCTATCCTCCTGTAACGAGTGAGTTTTGTGTTATTCCTATTCCCGACACTCTTTCTAGTTTTACTTGGATTCCCCTTGGCCCCGAACCCGCGCGATCGTTATCGCTAGGATACACATTCATTTGACTTGTTTCTCTGGGTCGGCCGGTTGCCTAAGTACAAGTACTTACAGTAGTTGAGCTTCGTTTTCCGCACTCAACATCTCTTCTAATTCTCTGAGCATCGCCTCTTTGCTTACACAATCTTCTCTTTCTTGACCCTCGTCAAATTCCAGCCATTCGTCCTCGTCGCCGAATTCACAATCGATTTCTGACTCAGATGTACGCGATTTGGAGTCCTCGTCCTCGTTATCGACATGAATTTCTTCCCATGTTGGTGATGGACTCTGCATGACGGGAGGAGAGTGGGTAGACGGTCCAGGGTCAGTATCAGGAGCAGGGTCGATGTTGACCCGCAGTACATTGCGGGTTGAACATCAGGAAAAACCCCCATTGGGAATTGTGAGAAAAATGTTCAAAATGTTTGACATTTGTGCAATGTCCGAAATCCTTGGAAAATCTCCACATTTATCTCACAATTTGTTGACATTCCTGGGTTCCGGGTTCGATCATCAGGACGATCTCAAGGATTTTGCGGGCGGTTATGCGCTTGTTAAGAAGGACCAAGCCTCAGCCAAGCGTCCGGTCAAAACTGAAGCGGAATGGAATCGGGTCTTCGCGGCATGGCGAACCGGAGTCATTCTGCTTTACCCGCATCGGGCAGCCGAGCTCTCTGGCTACCTCAATATGGTCACAGATCTCTTCCGGGCTGTACCGAATGATCCCGCCATTGCCATCCGCTTCGACGTCGATGCTCGGGAAAAATATGCGAAAAGCCCGTACCATATGGATGATCGTGGGCAGCACAATCTTACGCTGCTTACGCAAATGTTTCGCACGTCGCCTTCTTCGGGCGGTCCTGCGAAGCGCCTTGCTTCCGGTGGGCAGGGATCTGGTTCGTCGAAGCGTGCGAGCATTCCATGCCAGAATTGGAATTTGGGCATGTGTGACGAGTCGCCGTGTCCCAATCGCCGTCTGCATGGCACCTGTAGCGAGTGCGGGAATCCTCACAGAGCCAAAGACAATGAGAGATGCCTCTCTCTCCTCCAAGCTCGACGCCGAAAATCCGCTGGTGGGGACAAGCCAGCGAGCTCTTGAGGCGGCGCGGGGGCCGAAACAATTTGCAGCCCCCACCGGCGCTAAGAGAACAGCGCAGGACGCGTTTCCCGATTCGGATAACTCCCACTTTCCTAAATTTCGCCGTGGCTTTTTGTGGTCCGGACGTCCGTCAAATAAAATTTCTCCTGCTGCCTTGTACACCGAGAGTGCCCCTCCTTTGCCTACCCCACCTACCCATCTCCTCAATGACCCAATCATCGCGGCCTCGCTTCGCGCAATGAAAGATCACATCAAAGTCGAGACCTCTTTCAATGTCGATAGATTTGAAAATCTTCTCGCGGACCATCCTAATCAACCCTTTGTCAAGTCAGTAATGACTGGGCTGCGAGAAGGTTTCTGGCCTTTCCATGATGGAGAATATAAGGCAGAACTCGAGGTGTTTGGCGAGAATTTCTCCACCGATCCTGCAGATCTGGCCGCAATTCGCGCTTATCGAGACAAGGAAGTCGAAGCCACACATTGGTCTGGTCCCCTCCCCGACAACACCCTTCTTCCTGGAATGAAAATGTCCCCCATGTTTGTCGTTTGGCAGAAGGAGAAACCGCGGGTCATTACTGACCATAAGTCCTCGGGACTCAACGACGGCATACCAAAAGCCGAAGGTCATGTCCGTTACGACGATATGCACGACTTTGGACAAGCTCTCCATGAGGCTCGAGCAGCCAACCCAGGTCGAAATATCGTTTTGTTCAAGTCGGATGTGCAGGGTGCATTCCTGAACCTCCCTGCCCATCCAATATGGCAGCTCCATCAGGTCGTCGAAGTTGATGGTGTACTGCACATCATCCGCCGGCTTGTGTTCGGCAATCGGGCTTCCCCTCGTTGCTGGTGTGCTGTCTCTGGCCTTCTATGTTGGATCGCAGTTAGAAAGCTCGATATCATTGGCCTATTCGTCTACATGGATGATTTCTTTGGCTGGGACTTCGCCGAAAACCTCGTTTTTTATCGTGGGAAGCGGCGCCCGCGACGCCAAGTCCTCCTATTAATTTTATGGGAATTTGTTGGATGCCCATCCGAAGACAAAAAGCAGGAGCATGGACTCACCCTCAAAATCATCGGATTCTACCTCGATGCCAACCTTGGCAGCATCTCGTTATCCCCCGAATCCATCGCCGACATGATCACAAAAGTGCTGGACTTCATTTCGGTGAAGGACCGACAGCACCCCCTTCGCGAATGGCAAAAGCTTGCGGGGCATCTAAATTGGATGCTGAATGTCCTCCCTTGGGCTCGTTCCGCTCTGACCGAGCTCTACCGGAAGATCAAGGGCAAAAAGCACGCCAACGCCAAGGTCTTTCTGAACCGAGAGGTCATTGAGGATCTCACTTGGCTGTCGTCCGTGATCCCCGACTCCATCGGCGTCCGATTCGTCCACGCCCTTACGTGGGATGACAGCAATGCCGACATGGTGATGTGGACAGATGCCAGTTTGTACACGGGTCTTTCCTTTGTGTACTCCAACCTGGGATTTGTCTACCAGCTGAAGGAGTGTCCTCCCACCGTTAAAATCGACATCTTCTTCCTTGAACTGGTCGCAATTCTCGCCGCCGTTCATCATGCCGCATCACTACCATCTCCACCTCGCCGATTACTTGTTTGGTCTGACAGCCTAGACTCCGTTTTCGTCCTGGGATCTTTGGCTTGCCAAGAATCCATTCACAACGGCGTTGTTCTTGCCATTGCCGGAATAATCTTGCATACCGGTATTGACTTGCGTGTCCGCCACATTGCGGGAAAGAAGAATGTCAGAGCCGACCTTCTTTCTCGCTTTCTGTTCGATGATTTCAAGCGGGAATTTCCTTCCGACCGCGTCCGCCCTTTTGCTCCTCCTCGTGAGCTCCTGCCGGCGCGTTGGAGGGAGTGCTTTTGAGTGCCCTGGGTGGGCCTTCTGCCCCGCGGAAGGCCCGCCCGCTGATGGACATCGTTGATCTGGATCAGCGAGCAGTCCATCTACAGGTTACGTCTATCGAGCTCTCGACCGCCAAAGGCTACGCTATTGGTGCACGCGACTATATTTCCTTCTGCAAAAACCACAATATTCCCCTTGACCCTACTCCGCAAACCTTTTCCCGTTACATTGCATATACATCACAATTCATTGCATCTGGACCGAAATATCTATCAGGTGCCCGCCACTTTCTCAAGGACCTTTACCCGACATGGGACGAGGTGCGCGGAGATCCGGTGGTCCAAGCTACCATCCGCGGGTCCAAGAAGGCGCGCGCGGATCCTGTCCATCGAAAAATTCCGTTGCGGCTCTCGCATCTCGACGCGTTCCTACAGTTGGCGATCTGCAGCAGGTTGTACGACGACTTCCTGTTCGCTGTACTACTCTCTTGCTGTTTCTACGGCTGCCATCGTTCGGGGGAACTGGTCATCAAGAACGACAAGTCGCTCTTTGACTGGCGGAAGATCATCAAGCGTGCTTCGTTGACCTTCGTTAACAAGCGTGCACAGTACCATCTCTCCTATCATAAGGGTGACCCGTTCTATCGTGGTACGGATGTGTTATTCACGGAGCAAGAAATCGCTGACCCCGTTTCCCTCCTGCGCGAATATGCGGGCAAACGGGACGCACTCCACGGCGCTCGCGCTGCCCTTTTCCTGCGGGAAGACGGCTCAATTCCCACTCGTTCCTGGTTTGGCAAGAAGTTCTTCACACTGCTGTCCCGAGATTACGGCGGCCACTCACCTCGTGCTGGGGCAGCGACATTTTATGCCAGCCTCGGCTTGAGTGAGAACGTCATTCAAGCAATTGGCCGTTGGTCTTCCTCTGCGTGGAAGATATACATTCGGGACAACCCCACCATCCGAGCGGAGCAACAGCTTGCAGTATTGAGGCTCCGTCTCTAATCCATCTTTAGCTCGTCGCATCCATCCTTTCGACCACCACCTCCCCTCAACAACATTTACAGCTTCTATAGCTTCTACCTCCGACCTCTATCTATTTGGGGCCCGCCTCGGCGGGCTCGTGTTCCTGCTACATCTTCTGGAGTGCTCGGAACGCTGCAGAGGTTGGAGTAAAATGGATTCCAGGGGTAGGGAGTTTTTCGGAGGCCTCTGCGCCCACCCGACACGCGAATAGCGGCTTTGCCGCTCCCATCAATCATTTGGCCTCGCTTAATCCCTGACTACGAGCTCTCTGTCTCCGTGCTATTGATTTAGCGGAGGCTGAGCCGCGAATAGCGGCTTCGCCGCTCCCATCAATCATTTGGCCTCGCCGAACCCCTGACTACGAGCGCTCTGTTTCAGTGCGAAGCCGCTCCCATCAATCATTTGGCATCGCCGAACCCCTGACTACGAGCTCTCTGACTCAGTGCTATTGATTTAGTGGAGGCTGAGTCAGAGGTTAAATAGCTCGCAGTTGATTTTCCTTGTGCTATCGGGCTTCACCTTTACCATCTAGCACAAAGGTACGCGCTCCGCGCTCCTGCCGTTTTTTCTGTCCCTCATTTCTTCTTGCTTGTTCTCCAAGACTTTGCTGTTCAATCTGTCTACTGTTGGGTTGAAATTCCTCGTAAACTGACGGTTGAATTGCCCAGGTTTTGATCCCACAAAAGACACGCCCATCGAAATTTTGCACACGATCTTGCTCGGGATTATCAAATACGTCTGGCATATAACGCACACTCCTTGGTCTGCAGAGCAGAAGCAGACATACGCCCTTCGCCTCCAGTCCACAAGCATCGATGGACTTTCGATCCACCCTATCCGGTCTGCCTATATCATGCAATATGCCGGCTCCCTGATTGGATGGCAATTGAAAACTCTCGCACAAACGAACATATTCCACATTCACGGCCTGGTAACGGATGATCAATTTATGGCCTGGAAAGCAGCTGGTGAACTTTCAGCACTTCTTTGGGTCCCTGAAATACGAAATCTTGGGCAATATCGGGTATTTGTTTCGCCCCTCGAATGACTTAAATGTGCTAACTTGTACGTGTAGCAGGATCTCCAGGTTGCGGTCGCAAATGTTCTTGACATTTTTGCCACAATCGACCCTTCCAAAATAATGACAAAGATAAAGTATCATTTATTAGTCCATGCAGACGAGGATGTGGTTCAATTTGGCCCCCTCATTGGCGTTGCTACGGAGGATTTCGAGTCCTTCAACGGAGTTTTCCGATTTTGCTCCATTTTGTCCAATCATCTTGCGCCGAGCAGAGACATCGCACTACAATTGGGGGACCAGGAGGGTTTGAAACATCGTCTCACTGGTGGATGGTGGCCTGTTGGTGAGGATGGAAAATGGGAACGAGCAGGGAGTGGTGTTCGACATTTTATGGCCGAACATCCCATTTTACAAAAACTCCTGGGGTGGACCGAGCCGAATTCAACGAAGCCTGGTATGGATTGCTTGCATCATTATTGTCTTTTTTCATTGACTTCCACCTCACAGGGGAATTCAAATTGGTCAGCGTGAAGCGAGGTGAAGGCCCAAGGAAGACCTTTACATTGAGATCGACGAGCGCTGCCCAAGCTATCAATTTTGGACTTTACGAGCCGGAGTCCGTGTGGAACAAGTGCTCATCTGTGATTAGCGAGTCACTGGATGAGTGCTTACTTGGCTCGTGGGTGTTTGCGGCATCTCCGACCGCTGCGGTGAGCTGTTCAACGATATTTATTCAACATGGCTACTAAAAAGCAACTCTAGGACTGGTCTATAATTTCTGGCCGAATTTCTGACATTCTGGTTGATTCTGACAAAGTGGTGCTTGTTGTGTTGGAACTCTTCCAAATTCTCGGCACTCGGGAAGAGACATTTGGGATGCCAGTTTTGGTTCGCCGCGACTCGGAAATAACTTTTTCAATTGTCTCGGCCAAGGTATTGTCCCGATATTCCTAATTGACTTGACCCGCAACTGATCAAGCATTTACAACATCAAGTTCAAGTTTAATGTCCAGCATGACTGCAACTCTGCAAAGTGCGAAGCTTCAGGCCAACGTTTGCGCATGCAGGAGCGCGTCGAATCCGACCAGATTGAGAAGTACATCATTCACCAGCCGCTCGACCGGTTCTTCATCAATATGCACGCGTTTCATAATTCTCACCTCCTAAGCGCTACTCTTCCGAGAGATTTAGTCACTCCCATCCTCCTCTTTCCCGAACGACAGGCAAAGCATTGCGAGTTGGCGGCCAATCTTCGTGAGAAACAGGCCAGTCGAAAAGCTGCTGCGGCCAAAAAGCGGAAGCGGCCCGAGGACGATGACGACAAGGACGAAATTGAGGCAAGGCCGCGCAAGACTCGAAAGGGAGTAACTAGGAAGCAGCCAAAAAGTAGGGCTCTTCCTCTTCCCACACACTCCATAGCTGCTAGTCGAGCTAGGCGAATAATTCAACCAACTGAAAAGGCAAAGGCGGTGCAGGAGCAGTCCAACGTTGAAGAGGATACCCCGTCTAGCTGTTCGGACGAGTCGGATGATGGATATATTGATTCGGACGGTGATTATGCAGATTAGAGACAAGCGTAATAATATTACTGTAGCATTTAATTCAATTCGTATGTCACAGGTCACAGGCCTAAAATTTTACGAATTTTTTCGTACCAGTCACAGGTCACCGGAGCCATATACGAATACTTCAAACAAGTCACAAAATCGCCAGAAAATGGCCCAAAAAAATCGAATTTTTACCTCCGCGCCACCTGCTTGTGAAGCGGCGCCGCGGCATTCACACGAGGTGCCAGTTTTGACAGGTGCGGAAGTAAATTGGTGATCTTGTCAACTTCCTTTCGCCTCCCTTCTCCCCCATCGTCGCCAGCTCACAAATGCTCATGAATGCTATTTCGTGGAAACAAAACAATGACTACTCCTCGGGCACGTCAATTCCCGGCACATCAACATCCTCGTTCTTATCATTGGCATGTCTCCAGAACGCCGTGTACAGCGTGTTCGGGCGGCGGATGTGTATTCCCGAGGCCTTTTCTGCGGCAGCAACAAGTGTGCCATCAGGTTCTGGGATCTGAGCATCCACATCCTCCGCCTCGCACGACGAAACAAGACCCACGGCGGCGACTTTCCGATTTTTGGCGGTTTTCTTGGTGACAACATGCTCGACGACCTCCCGTGTAGGAATCTCGGAGTCATCTCCGCCCATTTCCTCATCCTCATCTACCTCCTGATCCTCTGGAACCTCGTCGTCCTCTGCGGGGCAGTAGTCGCGGGTCGATTTCGTTTGTAGATCATTCCAACGCTTCGGGTTTTCGGTCTTGCTCGGCCAAGGGCCTTGACCATAGCTGCAGGTGGTACCGGAATTTCGAAAAAACAGTTGCTGAACTTGCCTTTACTGCTATCCTTGAGCTCTGATATTCCGCGGGCATCTACTTGGGTCATTGGTACATCGTTTACAACGATAACATACTCAGATAGTCGCCGTTGAGGGCGTTAAAAATCATCGACTAGATTCTGTCAAGCGTCAGTTAGCGTCAGTCATGCGTCAATGTGACTGCATCACATGCGTCACAACTGACGCATGCGTCAAATTTCAGCGCGTCAATTGCACCGCTTGCGGCGTCAGTTATACTTTTGGGTTGCGTCAGTCTGCGCCAGTCATGCACCGTGACACAGCGTCAGTGTGACATGCCTGCATCAGTTCAACGTCGGTAGTTCAACATCTGTCTGCGCCGCCATGCACCTCTCTGCGCCGGTCTTGTACTTCTCCGCAAGTCTCTTGGCGGGTCTCTTGGGGACTGGTTAAATCTACTCATTCTCATCTGGCATATAAACTGCTGTTCTGATTTCTTCTGGCGATGGTCAGCGGCCCTTGCTCAGCGTATAAAAGTGTACACAAGGCCAAACTCCGTGAATTCAAGCGCCAAACCGGCGCCAATGATTTAACCGAAGTCGCCGTAGTGGAAGCGTGTGCGCGCGCCTATAAAAGTGTACTCAATGCCAAGTATCAGCGTTAAACTTTCCGAGGCGCTAATTCAAGCGCCAAACCGGCGCCAGTGACTTGAATTTAATTGCACTTGCTCAATTCCGCCCTTGCTTTGAAAGATGGGCTGAACATTTCAAGTTTTTCAGTGAAAAAATTGGTGAAAAATGTTCGGGATTTTTCACAAGTCTTTCACTGAAAAAACTAAGGAAAAATTCAAAAGGTTTTCAACACTTTTGTATTTCAAGGTGAAAATTTTGAAATGAAATGGAAAAGTGCTGAAAAACTTTTGAATTTTTCATCCATTTTTGCAGTGAAAAATCTCTGAAAAATGTTTTACATTTTTCACCAATATTTACACTGAAAAACTTGAAAATTCTCCACCAGTGCTAGAAAATTCTGAGCTTCCAGTTAACATGAATATCCGCGGTTGAAATGTCAAAATTTTCATTTTTATTCCGTAAGGTTCTTCCAGATGGGCCTTTCTTGTGGTTCTTGAGGCCGCATTCGACCGAAAAATCCTCAGCGTGAGCTTCACGGCGCTGTGCGAGAAGTGAATTCGAACCCCGAGAAGGCCGAGTCTTGAATTATGCAACAACTACGTATTCTCAGGCCCACCTGTCGCGGGAACACGAGCCAAACCTCCCAAACCTGGTCCAGCCGACTCCGTGGTGCCACACGCAGGAAAAGCATCGGTTGTGGCGAGGAAACCGGGCGAAGCTAAGCAGGCGAAGTTTGAAGAACTCAAAGCAAGCAGCCTTGACGAACTCGCCAGCGTTCTTCTTGAAACAATCGGGACTATGCATGCCTACTCTGGGGCCCCCACCAAGGCCTGGTTCTAGCTTCTGGAAAAGATACAGGGGTCGTGGCATCGAATTTAATGCAAATTTGATTATAAAGCACAAGGGACAGCCCTGATGCCTTGCAGAATGATTCCACATACTTGATTTTTCAGAAAACACCCAAATATTTCATTGCGGAAGAACGAGAGACATAAGGCATGGGTTAAATTGTGCATATCGTCATGAAATAAACAGAAGATCATGTCCGCATTTTATTTGGAGGAATTCGGCCCAGAAATGACCGAGAATGCATCGGTCAATCGTTTTGCAATTTGGTAAGTTAGTGTATTCGCGATGACATTCCGGTTTCCCGCTCCCTCGATCGTTCCGCCATTAGCTTCTTGTTCGAGGACAGACCAGAATTCCGGACTGAATTATATCATGAGAGCAAACATTTGTGAAAACCGGGTAGAAAATGCCGACAGCGGATCATCATGCTTGAGGAAGATAATCTAGAAAGGACGGGAATTGACGTCCATTGTGAGTGGCTTTGACGCCAAGAAGGGAGGACGAAGAGAGAGCCAAAAGAAAGGGGATAGGCTAAATGGGGATGTGCGCAAAGAGATACAAAGAATCCCCGAGGTAATCGTTAAAGAACGGTTAATCAGCCGCCTGTCTTATCAGCCGCTCGATCTATTGACCATCGTAGCGCCCTGTGCCCTTTTGAGCTCCGCTTTTGGCTCATCAGCCCAAGGCTTTGGAATATCAGTGTCAAAGATTGTCACTTTTGTCTATTTGATGGACGCAACTCGTTACCGCCTAGCAAGACCCAGGACTTGGTCGCAGCTAGTTCACTCTGCCATTGATCTGGAGGCTTGAGAACTGACCTACTCGACAAGGTCTCTCACCCCTATTTTCCCACTAATTTCTCTAAACGCCCCCCGCACTGAGTGCTGTTAAGGGCATGACAACATCCGTGACTTCGAGTTCTTATCGGTCCCTCCGGAATGCCGGCCGGCGATCCTTATCCAGAAACCCACCTCCAAGAAATTTATGACAGCCGGGTTTCTATATAAGGTAGGGTTCCTGGCTGCACCCGGGTTTCTGAATAGAATTATCCACAAATTTCAGCTCGATTAGAACAACAAGTTTTAGCTCCAAATCCGTCAATGACTATTCTTCCTTGGTAGATATTAAAATTGGACTTCAGTCATCTCCATCTATAATACATACCACATATATCCCGCATGGATTTCTGGACCATTACTAGGCTTGGAGGCCGGAGTCTTCAGGAAGGGTGGAGGAGGCCTGTCACACCAATTCTCTTATTAGCCTCCTTGGACAGCCAAAATTGTTACTCAGTTAGAGTGCCATAGGTATGTAAAACTCGCTGGAGGTCAATTCAAGATGGTCTGGGACTGTGGAGGCATGTTCTGAGCAAAAGAGACCTATAGATAGGGGAGAATTCCCAAATACGGCAATACCGGTTTTACGATCACTGATTTCCGGCAGCGTTGCCGACCACCTTTGGAATTGACATGGCTTGCTGGATGTCAAGTCATGTGTCCAAGGCAATAGGATAACGCGGTTCAAAATGTAGGCCACCAAGTATGCTCTGGAAAGCACAATAACGCCTCTGAGCGTGATCTGAATAGCTGTAAATGTTCGCAGTGATCAGGGCCTGAGAAACGCAGCTCAGAAAGTGGCTCTGGGGCTTCATTGGAATTGAAATGGTCGAGACGCTTAGGAGTTCATCAAAGCAGCTTGAAACAAACTGAAAGAGTGCAACTTCGACGCCCAAAAAGCAATGTTTCGTACAAATATTTGTGGCAGTCGAGTTTGGCAAGCCCACATGGAACCGCATAGATTCGCTCGGTTCGCCGGGTATTATTCCGGGGTTAGCCTCAGATGGTACCGAGCAGAGGCCCCCAAATCGCAGGGACGTTGTCCAAGCTATCAATATACGAATCCCAGATTCGTGAGCTATGACGTTCATTATTCGCATGCACGCCAAGCGTCGCGGAAGAGCGACGCAATTCGAATCATGGGTCGGAGTGTAATCTGTGAGAAGACCAGCAAATAAGACTGTCAGAAATCTACCTTCACGCTGATAGCCACGAGGCGCGACTTGAAGCACAACTGGAACCAAGATTCGGACCGTCGGCTCATGACACTGCATATGCGGGGGTGGTTCAAGTACTGAACCTGCGAATAAACCATGGATGGCAACCATGAAATTCGACGTCTGCCGCAGTATTACACAGCGCACACTCCATTCCGGGGTGTGATCGGAGCTATAGGACAATACGAGACTAACTAACCTCCCGCGGTAGTATTTCCTGTCTCGGTTGAGTCGCTCCAAGCTGGAAGCGCACTCAGAATTTCGGGGAATTCCCCACGCAGATGACGAGCCGAAATGGGAAACCATTTCCGCATTCTCTTCTCGTATGTTCTTCTGGCTTGGAGAAGCAAGAGGAGAGTCAAATTATCAGAGAGGCTTGGTTTAACCATTACATGGGTCACGGCATCAGACGGAGATTCCAGATACTTTAAGGTTACGATTTCGGCTGTTCCAGCTGAGAAGAGTTTATTGCTCAATGCAATAAAGCAATTCGAAACTTCGAGTTGCAGTGCGTTTGACTCCAATGTGTGCGTTTTCAAATCCTTGGCCATCGGGCTTGAAAACTCAGATGAAAGCAGGGTGAAGCTGGTCGACGATGCCACCCGTGACAAACTGAAGAAGTGGCTCAACCCCGTCGACGTGAACACGAGTTTTCAAAATGATTTAAACAAGCGTCATGCTGGGACCGGTGAATGGCTGTTCAACAATTGCCCAGAATTCAATAAATGGTTCGATGGGCAAAACCGGTTTCTCTGGATTTATGGGATATGTCAGTTATTTTTTCAAATCTGGATGAAATCCGTCAACGCACCTTTCAGCTGGGTCCGGAAAAACTGTCCTGAGGTATCAAACTTCTTTCACTACTACACATTCTATTTTGCTGACTCAGGCTAGCTCGATGATTGTCAATAAGATTCGTGACGGTAAGAAGTCATGCACGTTCTTTTATTTTGACACAACCAATCCAATCCAATGCACGGTTAAAGCACTGCTCTGTTCACTTCTTTCCAGCTTTCTGGGCAGGCACCTCATCCTGACAAGATCCTTGACAAACTCTGCCAGTTCTATCAATGGGCGCCGACCGATACGCTCCCCATACAGGATCAACTACTTTGAACTGCTGGATGGCTACCGTCCACAAGCAATGCAACCAAGGTGTATGCTACGGATATGACCACTTTAACATCTGACTGAACGATTTGCGCCTCCGACAACTTCAAGTACCAAAAAATAAAATCCCGGTTGGGTGAACAAGTGGCAAACAGAACATCGGTAAATGGACAAAAACATCACTATGGGTATATTAGCATGAAGTTTCGCCGCCCAGTGCATAAATATCATCGAACGGAATGCACTGCCATCCGACAAACGAAGCGTAAAAAAGAGTTTTAATTTTTAATTTTTAAGGGACACTTTCAAATACTCGGTACACCCCCGCCAAGGCTACTGCTGTGAACCCATTCTTCTCCCCGAACACCACTACCAGCACCTACGTGAGTTCCGCGAGGTTGTCAACTCCATTTCCGGGGTCCTCCATCCAGCGAACGCGGGCATAGAGCAAGAGACTCAGACAGATAGACCAGAAGCATAGAAGCCAAGAGAGCACCCAGAGACCGAGACGGACCAGAAAGCAGAGATATTGGAATGCGCACAATCTCCCCGATCGCGAGGTCAAAGACCGCAATAAACCAGAACCGACCAATTTGGACAAGCTCGGCGTCGAGATTGACCTGAAACCGGTCGTGAAGGCTCAGCGGGCGGCCGTTGGCATCGCAAATCACGCGCGCATCGCACTGAAACTTGTGGATCCAAAATAACGCCCTCTATGTCGCCTTGGCCCGCCTCTTTGCCCAGCGTCTCCTCACCGACTGGCGGTTTTTACTTGATTCACAGGCGGTGCCGAGCACTGACGCCCGCAACGCTCTCCTACGCAATATTTCTCTTGCACCAAAGTGGGCCCCCAGCCTCCTCAGCACGCACGATCGTCATACGAATATCGCCACCGCTATCAGTCGGCTTATCTACCATGCGGAGGACGACTTCCCGACTTTCCGCTTCCCGTCCGCGCTCGAGAATCACCCGGCGCCCGACTCCGCAGAAGCGACTGATATCCTGCGATCGTTCTACCACCGCTCCCCTACTCTGTGTAACAGAGAAGGGTTCTGTGACCATGAAACTGGATTCTACACGTCAAAGTACCGCTACCATTAATTCAATCCGCATACCACACTCGCATTACACGTACAACCTTTCTTGCTGAATGGAGACACCCATCAATTGTCCTACTTGGCAAGCCCGTCTTTGGCCCGTCTGATTGTCGATCACTGATATTGACAAAATATTGAACCAATATTGAACATCATGCTGAATGCC
The DNA here is from genome assembly GCA_029378375.1 of Mycena olivaceomarginata. Classification (NCBI taxonomy): domain Eukaryota; kingdom Fungi; phylum Basidiomycota; class Agaricomycetes; order Agaricales; family Mycenaceae; genus Mycena; species Mycena olivaceomarginata. The sequence goes on from JARKIC010000014.1 coordinate 662,284, forward strand.
AACTGAATGTAGTGGGGAGGGAGAGAGTATGCAATGAATGCTCTCCAGCGCATTTAAATCCAGTTTAAGAGCCTCGGACGCGATTTTGTGGTTCTGAACCACGCCGGTAACTAAAACACGTGACAAATTTCCTCATGGGGACGCTTACGTAGTTAGTTAGTCCGGTCCCGACGTCTCAAAAAAAAAATCGACCCTAGATCGTTTTTTTGAATGCCAGTGCACCCTTGGGAAAGTCACCCATTGGTTGACTATCCATACGATTGAGGATATAGGACAGCCGACACAGTGACACATCTCTCAAATCCGACACATGTCAGAAGCAGCAACACATTTTTGAGAATATCCGACACACTCAGAAAACAAATTATTTGCGTGTCTCACGCTAGGTTTCCTGAGGAAATTTCAGACCAGTTCCTCGGGCGTTGTTCGTGTCAGGCAGAAGAGCAAATCCAGTACCTTGAGTACATTTTCTTCACTTCTGCCTCCATTTCTTGCTTATCCTTTGTCATTCGAGGCGCTACTCCGAAGGGAAAAGCTCCTGTTGGAGGAACAGTGAAGGGTAACCACAATCAGCCACGGAGAATGACCAAGGAAATAGAGCCTGACGACATCAATACTAATGTGTTCGAGGGTAGTATAATGTATCAAAACCCCACATAAGGCTGATTATCTATGTCGCTGAGTTTGTGTTGCGCACTTCTGAGTTTGGTTAGGAGGCGAACCTGGTGAGCTATATGCAGAATACGTACATACCGACGGGGTCGATCGTCGATCTTGATAACAGGATCACCGTGCCCATCCCACCCGTGCATCCGTGCACCCTGTCGGTGCCGTCACTGCATGCGGAGATCCACAGCGACCCGATGGACACTGTAAGGGTTGCAGCGGGTGGAATCAGCGTAGATAAGTCGAAGAATTGTGCCTGATCTTGCTAACGTGCTTGGGGTCGAAGCAATTGGGGAGCATGTTGTCAGTGAGGCCCGCGATCTCGCCCTCACCCTGTGTGACATACATGCATCAGGAAAATCCAAAGTTGCCCCATAGACGAAAGGGCAGCTATGGGGGCCTATGGGGTGGTATGAGTGTCTATGAGAGTACCTGAGCACTATAGTGGGCTATGGTGAGCTATAATGAGCTATGATGAGCCATTAAAATCGGGGTGGTCTATGAGAGTCTACGAAAGTCTAGGAAAGTGTCTTGGGTTGCTATGTCGATCTATGGTAGACGAAATGTTGGATACAAACGTATCTCGGACCAACCGCTGAAGAAAGGCAAGTGGAAGGCAGATAACGTATGATTCCATAGATTTCTGGCATGTGATTCAAACAGATCATGTCAAAATGCTGGTTCCGATCACTACTGTCAAACAAACGAAAGGAAAATCTGTTAAGAGTTGATAAGCACGAACCCATCATACTATCGATCGGGTGGGGGGATTAATGGGAAGCATTTGAAATGAATAATAAAAAGCGGGCACAATATTGATTTATTCACGCCGCACCGTCATTGTCCGAATCATGACTGTCTGCAGGAGCCTGGACGTTAGCAGTGGGGACGCCCTCGACGTTGGCCGGACCATAGATGCGCTGATCCTCCGCAAGGAGTTTTCCGATAGATCTGAAATTTTAATCAGGTTGGCTGCGAGACAAGTCACCGACGCCGATTAAAGAAACTTACCTTGAGACCTCTGCCTTGTCATTCTTGACGCGGACACGAATCTTAACCAGACGGCCATCAACCTTGTCCCAATATGTCACCTCGTCCGGATATTTAACGAGAACGGCCCGCTATAATACATGAATATCAGAGGACGACGACAGGGCATAATGAAGAAGACACACCATGATGGCAGCACGCCCCAACATATCAAAGGTAACGGGGTAATTGGCGGTCTTTACGCAGGGCATAACGACCAAGGCCTCGCAAAGGGTGATGATGTCTATTTCAATCTGTACTTCGCTTCCATTTTACTGACTGTTACTTATATTTGGCATACCTGACCTTCAAACACCATGAATATACTGAGGTAAGCTTTTTTTTAACCTTCTGACGAGGGTTTTGGCCTGTGCTGACTCTTTCTAGTAACTTGTGTCTGGTTGACCAGGTCCCTCAGGGTTCATCTGACTTGGCATTGAATCAAGGTACGTTCAAATCCTCCCCACATGATCACCCCTCTGCAGTCGAATAATTGTGGCTGAATAGAGTCAGTTTTAGCTGCAAGGACTCCAAAAAAAAAAATTTGTTTGACGGTTTATTTTATTTTAACCCCTTGGGATTAACCTGGCATCCCTTGTTTACTCTTTCCTCCTTGAAATCATAGATGACATATGTTGCATTCCCACAGGTCAGGCTCATGCTTACTTCCTCCCAATTCCAGCGAGGAATGTATTCTGTTACAGTGGGAGGAAGGCACGGCATGTGCCGATGTCATCAGAGCCACTTTGATATGATCACATGTCCACTACGAGGTGCCAAGAGGTGCCATGAGGCACCAGAAACGCACATGTTGCTTCCTGCCACCACGGCCTCAACAGCAGCCCCTTCTCCCCAGGTCAGTTAACACAACCAGTCCTTGAACCTTTCACTCACCTGCTTTATAGGACCAGCCTGGACAGTCCCCAGCTAATCAGGCGTATTTTCACTTACGTGATTTTCCACTCAAACAGCACTCTTTTGAGAAAATTGCCACGAAAATTTGAAATGAACAGCCACAGCACAGCCACCTCAGCAGGCTACGGCATAGCCATTTGGTCATGCTGTGCTGACCACGGCAACCTCGGGCACGGTTTGCCATGTGCGACTCCACCCATCACCGACTTTCCCATTTTACGACTTAATATAGATCTCCCCTCAGCATCATAAATGCAGCGGTGAAGCCGGAGTCCCTGGCCAAGGAAGTCAGGGAAGACAGTGCATGATATTGTGGCAGTCCGCTCTACGTAGTTCTACAGTGCCGTCGCAGATTGGCGGGGGTGAAGACCACGCAGAGAGAAGCTTGGATCAACTGTGTTGGCCAAAGCTGGCAGTTACGAACTCCCTCAAATCAGTGCATGGCAAAACAAAAGGGGAGAGTACAACCGAGGGAGATTCAGCGTTTCAAGATGTTGCGGCCTCGAAGCCAGGAAGCATTGTTGTAAATCTTGGACAACTTTCTTGCTAGGATCAGAAGCCATCCAGACACTTGCATCATTCTGAGACCCATGACATTTTACAGTGGTCCAGAGCCATTTTGGGGGCCGCGCTTCTTGGAAATGGCCTGTCCAGGTCCCCACTAGCCGGCGGCCCCCAAACTGACGATCTTTTTGGTATCAAAGCGCTGAAGAATAATTGTTCCTTCTGCCGTGGAACCCCTCGATAGCTCAACGTAATATGAACGGTGGTCTCTACAGTTAGTAAGGTCGACCACATTCTTTGCGCGAGATTTTCCTTGGGAAGTATAATCAGTCATCCCAAAATTCAGCAGCACAACTACCTGCTCGTGCAGCACAGAAAGAAGTGTATCATCCTCCAGCAATATTGTGATATGTGTTACTGTTCTGGGAAGAGGAATGGTGTTTGGGGGGAGATCTCCGATTTTAACTTCTCTAGGTGGATCAACTAGTTGGACAAACAAAGTTTCCAGTATGTCTTTGCCTGAAGGACCAACTGCAGAGTCCCAGCCGACAACGATCGCTTCCTGTCCTTTGGTGATACACATCTCTGTTGCGTCGTTAGCCCTGAGCATGACAGGCATCCCAATACACAGAGAGAGCTTCCCTGGGATGAAGTCCGACGTTGTAGAGGGGTAAGCATCCCAAAGCTGCTGTTGACCCTATCATTGATACATTTCATCCGGGATTGGTCAGATCCACGCCATTTACTCTTGTCCACAGCTCTGGTGCTCAGCCGGTCGATAGAGTAAAAGTGAGTAAGTTCTCGGCCGTATTCAGCAGCGAATCTCTCCGCACCAAGCTGGTTTAGCGTATCTTTTTGACTGTTTCTCGCTGTGATAACTGAAACATTCCGGAACGCAGCACTGTTGATCTTAGGATCTTCAGGTCCGAACCCAGCTATACGCGACTCCAAAAATGCGATATCTTCGGGCATACACGCTCCGTACCTCATGTTTGTGAGTGCTGTTCTTAATTTATTATCCTCAGGAGACTGCACTTGTTGTCTCATGTTCTGTTTAAGCAGAACAACGGCAGTAAACTGATGCCATAGTATCTTACCCAGAACTGCATTTTAATTTCTGACGTCACCAGCTTCTGCCACCGATGTACCGACCTTTCCACTGTACAGGGACGGCCCCGTCATAGGGAGCAGCTGAGCAAAATCACCCGCTACTATGACGCTCAGACCTCCAAAAGCCTCATCGTGAATATTTCTAGCTTTTGCCGCCTCAGAAACGGCACCGCGGAGTCCATCGCCCCTTTTGCGAAACCGAACAAAACTTAGTGAACATAGCGCAGCTTGCAGGACGGGCAAAGGAGTACGAAAACTTTAAAACCTGGTGCCGAACATCAAGCTTGGAAATTTCTCGGAATGCCGGCGCAACTGGCTACACAATGCTGAGGTGATTGTGCATGCACTATCCAGCGAAAAGCGGGATTTGGGCTAAGTCATCGGACTTTTCCACTACATCGGAAGGACAAACAACGATACTAGTGGTGAACCAAAGCCTTCCGCACCCATTAAGTACATACACGATCAATATAAGGATGTGAAGGGCGGGAGTGGGGGCTGTCAAATACGTCGGGTACTTGGGTTGTGCTGATACTTGTGGCATAAAGGCCGCTCTACCATTTTCGGGGTTCTGGAGTAGCCTTGTAGGCGGGGGATGACGGGCAAATAACACAAGAGTCGACGCGGCTTGCCGGTGCGGGGAGGTTCGTTGCAGGAATCCAATGCTGCGTTAATCACTGCGTTCAGAATGGCAAACCGGTGTACCATTTCAATTGCAATTAACGGACAAAATTGACACACTCGCCGTGCGCCGCGATCGACAGGTTGAATGCGCCGAGCCGATAGCCCAGTGAGTCAGCGCCGCACTGCAAGATGCCATCCTTCAACGGGACGTTGAGACAAAAATGCTTGCCGAGTCCATAACCGTTATCTTCCAGCTTGCCCATTCCCGGAAAGAATGGGCACGGTGAAAATGCCGCTTTGCCGCCAAACTGCCGCCACATCAAAATTAATTTCCGCCAAAGTGCCGCCCATACAAGTTCAACTGCCGCCAATTGTGGGGGCACTTCTGTCACATTGCCGCCATGCAACTTCGGTAAGTAGCCATTAACTCCCTATTCAGTGTTGAAGACATAGTCCCTCTTCCACAGGTACGCGCCTTGGGAAACATTCCAGACGGACGGTGGGAGCCACTTCGACAACGAAATAGTGCGCCGCACTTGCGGGGCATTTGGCGTTAAGCCACACATCGTGGCGAAGTATTCACCGTGGGTGAATGGGTTGGTCGAAGGAACTAACCGGATATTATTGGGGATTTTGAAGCGGTTGTGTGCACCAGACCTGGGGGAGGAGGGCTGGAAGAAGATCGAAAAATGGGAACATCTCCCCAACAACTGGCCTGATCATTTCGACAACGCGGTATTCTTGCTGAATAACCGGATTCTGAGGGCGCTGGACCACACCCCGAATGAACTGTTCTTCGCCATGGTTATTAACACCGCAGAAACGGGGGTGGAGGCGGCGTCGAACACCATCTCAATGGACGACGTCGACACCCAGCAGGCATACACTGGCCAGCAGCGTTTTGACGGATATGCGCGCGCAGTGCGACACGGGGCAACGCGCAAGGCTGCGTTCGACCGCCGCGTACTGGAATCGAAGTCCGGCGAGGTCATCTTCGAGGCCGGCGATTTGGTCCAGGTGCTCGACCCCAAGTACAAGAAAACCTTCCTTACCTCGAAGAAAATTCTTCTGGAGTGGTCGGGCGTGTTTCGGGTCAAGGAATGTCTGCTTAATTCCTATGTCATTGAAACTATTTACGGACAGGAGTTGGATGGCGAGTCAAGGAACGTCTGCTTAATTCCTATGTCATTGAAACTATTTACGGACAGGAGTTGGATGGCGAGTATAACGCGCGTCGCCTGAGTCCTCTGCAAGCGCCGAAGGGGTCGTCACTGGAGGCGTACGAAGCAGCGCGACGCGCCGGAGGGACCAATGAGGAGGCCATAGCGGCCGCGGGGCCGGCGTTGTTGTTGGAGGCAGAACCAGATCCCGAAGACGAGGGCGCATCGCACCGAGCAGAAGAAACGAGACGGCGGAAGGCCGATGAGGACGAGGGCGCGTGGGTTGATGAAGACGACGATGAGGACGACGAAGAGGAGGAGGTATCGATTGGAGAGAGGATCCGGGCTAGGAGGACGGGAGCGCAGGCAACAAGGACGTTGCCTGGAGGAGGGGGGCACATGCGGTCGTTGGCACATGCATGTTTGTTCCTGTTTGGCGGTAGCATTAGTCGGATCAGGGGCCAGTTCTGTACGTAGACACACAATCATCTTCCTTTTCCCACACAACGGCGGATTGTCGCGCGGGACTCGACAGCGGATCTAGAGACTAGTCCAACGTCACATCAAGAGCCGCGTCTCAGATGGCCAGACTCCAGGGAGACCGGCGACGGAACTGTGGCGGGGAGAAGAAGGCATGCTGTCGATGCTGGAACAAATGTGAGAATGTGAGGATGGCACTGGGGTGGCTACATACCAGCAAGGGGAAGTATCTGGCTGAGATTCCACTGCATCCGAAGCACAACATCCCCAGAGCCAAGCCAAACGCACACACGGATTGACGTCACATCAAGAGCCGTGTATCAGATGGCAAGACTCCTGGGAGACCGGCGACGGAACTGTGGCGGGGAGAAGAAGGCATTGCCGTCGATGCTGGAACAAATGTGAGAATGTGAGGATGGCACTGGGGTGGCTACATACCAGCAAGGATAAGTATCTGGCTGAGATTCCACTGCATCCGAAGCACAACATCCCCAGAGCCACGCCAAACGCACACACGGATTGACATCACATCAAGAGCTGCGTCTCAGATGGCAAGACTCCTGGGAGACAGCCGACGGAACTGGGACAGGGAGTTGCCCTTGATGCTGGAACAGATGTGATAATGTGAGGATGGCACCAGGGTGACTACATACCACCAAGGATATATCAAAAAGTGGTCATCGCAGCATGAAAGTACTTGGAAAACGAAGCATACTCATATTTTCTTCAATGGAGTTCATATTGTGGCCATCAAACCGTTCCAACCAAGTTGTGGAGGGAAAATATGAGCGAATAGAAGATGGTTGGATACCTTACCCAACTTCCAAAAAAGGAAATTCTGTAGATGTGATGCATCTATCGCAGAATCTGAGACGCGCATTTCGTAGAGAATGTGTGCGCAAATTTGGTTGTACAGTCAAAAATACCACTTGGAATCATATCAATAGCTAGTCATTTGAGTTTGTTATGCCTGTCAGAAGATGTCCATTTTTCGTCATTTTTTGCCGAATCTTGCCGAAAATGGCCATTTTCTGAGCATGATTGCGAGCCCAAATGACCAGATATTAATATGATTCAAAGTGGTACTCTACACTACTCGATGAGTACTTTTTGACTATGCAACTCAATTTTACCCAGACACCCTCTGAAAGGAGCACATTTCAAGTTCTCAGGAAACATGCCATATATCTTCAGGATTTCCTTTTTTTTGGAAGTCGGGTAACATATCTGAATCTCTTTTCTTCACTCATATTCACACTCCATAAGTTGTTGGGAGTTGTTTGGTGGCTACAATGGTGATAGCGACCATACACAATTAGTCTCTTCTAAACAGACACTATAACAATACCAACTCGTACCTCGTTTGTTATAGTCTGTCAGTAAGCTCGATCATGTCATTGCTCGCGCCGTTATTATATAATCATCGGAGTTTGAATCCCTTCCCACGTTCTTTACAAGCGACAGCGACGCGTCTTCTCGTGTTTCTACCATCGCTGGCACCCCCAAACCACTCATCCGACGCGGATAACCATCGTCACTATCCCCTGGAGTGCTCCAATGGATGGAAATCCTCCACCACCACCATCAGTGAAGCTGGTTCGCGCATACACACGGCTGCCGAAGCTTACCACCATCCCTACCCTCGAATCCATCCGTGCAAAGGGCACCTCCTCCACATCCAATAGTCCTGTTGCTCCTTCTCCATCCTCTGCATCGACTCAAACCTCCTTGCGAGCCCCAAAGCGCACGTGCTGGCAGAAAATGGACGATGTCCTTACTACTTACGGCTGCGGAGCCCATGGAACCTTGACACGCTTGAAGCATATACAGGTTACCACGAAAAAACATCCACGCGTCCTATCGCAATGCCATCAGCACACCCGAAACATGGCATACTAAATCTACCAACCTGAATTCGGCGGCGTCAAATCATTACAGACCTGCTGCTTCAATCCATCGTCCCTCTCCCGCAGCTCCAATGCTGCGAACATGAAGCGACCCACTGATCTGAAAAAATGTGATTTCTATCCAACGAGCCACAGTATGACGCTGATTTGGGAAGCACGAGTTCTAGACTGCTGGCGGTAATTTATCTCTTCCTGAAATAGCGCCACAATATCTAACTTCTCAAAAGCCTTGTTTTGGGATGTGATACGGATCTCTTGGCACATTTTGACGAGCTTGCTGCACCTGAGCCTAGGAACATTTCACAGTGTGTGCGCGCGAAATTGAGCTCATTCAGGCTGGCGGTCATGGTGGTGGTCAGGAGAGAGAAAGGATCATGGATCATGAGGTAACATGTGGTGGCATAATTATGGAATACCCCCAAAGCTAAATACCGTGTTTCACCTGCACTTTGAGTTCAAGGTCAAGGTGCATTGTTTGATCGGAAATAGGGAGTGTTGGGCTTTCGTACATCCCCCGGTTGAACAAAATAAAAAAATGCCATGAGGGATGCAAAGTGTCGTATACAAGCTTCGCGACGCACCTGGAACGAGAATATTTGGACCAAGACCGACCAAGAAAGAGGCAGGACAAGATCGCGCACCTCGGGAAAGAGGGTCGCCGAGATCAAGGAACTAGAGGGAGCGAATGGTACAGTCGGTTAGGCGCCATGAGCCCCGTTCAAACGCGCCTACTTTGAGCAGATTCGGGGCACAGCTGAGCGAGAAACAAAGATCTCAAAATTGGAAGTATTTGGCAGACTGAGAGCCGAATACTGTACAATTTCGTTCAATTCGGCGGTCACGCGTCACGCCCATTTTTTTTTATTGCGGCAATAATTTTTTCTCAATTTATGGGATTTCTTTTGGATTTCAATTGTATCAAAAATTCGAACTTGGTGCCGAATTAGACAGGTTGCGCAAAGCCGCATGCGGCTTCTTTTGTGCGCAAACTCGTCGCATGCGGCTTTTTCGCTTTTCGCTCTGGTGGTCTGGGGAATGTTATTTAGTAATCATAGCGATGCTGGGGAGCAAAAGAGCACAACTCCGCAGGCGGCTTTAAAAGCCGCGTGCGGCTGTGGCGCAACCTGCCTATTGATCGAAATTGTACAGTAAGGCCGAAAAAAAAATTAACAGCTAGAGGCGAAGTTGGTGTCCGTCATGAAGCGCTGTTGAAACGGTTCCAAACGCACCTATTTTCAAGGTATTCCATCAAGAAATGAGCTCACAGTGAGCGTAAGAAGGGGGAGAGTTCCGAGTACGAGCAGTCTTCATGGCCGGTGCTTTTCTATGGTGCGGGTCACCTAGCTGCCACTACCTTGTGTTCGAGATTGCTCAGGGTTTCCTGGCCCGAGTTTTGCCTCTATTGCTTATCTCTCTTACAAAATTGTTCTTTTTGACATTCTGCACAGATCTGTAGAACAGATTTCTATTTGGATCAAAATTGAGTGAGGTAAAAAAAAAAAAATCTTCCCTGAAATTTGGCCACTGGCGGGTGAAATAATGAAAAATTTGGTGATTGTGGTTGTGTGTGGGGCCAAAATATACCCCGACTGATTTGGCGACTAATTTTTGATAGCGGCGGCTAGGTGACCCGCACCATAATAATCGAATGATTTCACCAGCAATAGGAAGATGGGCAGGGCGCTCAATCAGAAGCCACAACTTGTCACACAAGTTTTGTTTTTACTTCAAGCTGTTAACAGTGATCAAGAATCATTATATATAATGCATCGGCCTATCTACTCAGAATATTTCATTTCTGGCATCAACCATCACGATGGACTTTCCAATCATCTTCGAGTTCGATCGGGATGACTTACCCCCCCCCATTTCACATGTTCCCGACTTTAGCAGGTGTCAGCGAGAGCGAAGGTGACGGGGAAGGCAAAAATCATGAGAATCAAGGTTTGTCGATGAGATCGACAACACCCGCGAAGGATCCAGCGGAATGGAATCGGCTTCGGGTCTCGGTCCAGAACAGAAGGCTCTCTTAGCAACAAAGGATGTGCGAGAGAGACGCCTCGGAACGGAAGAAATGCTTTATGACCGTGAAGAGGTTCTGGAATGAGAGGATGTCGATTTCAGTACGCAGTGGCGGACCCAGGCTTCGGGAGAGAGGAGATGAAGCCCGAGAACACCCAAACAGGAGCACAGCTCCAAAGTTGCAGACCTCTACAATATACGATAAAGGGCCAGAAAATTTGCAAGGCCATCTACTGCTGCAGCAATGTGTCGGAACGGTTCCGACACAAAGACAGCACCTCGCGGGTATTGTGAATTTGTTGAGAAACCCTAATTCTCATAATTTTTGCATCCCCCGTCGCCTTCGCGGTGACTTTCTCGGTCTACTAATATCTCTCTAGGTTTTCCCGGCGGATTGCCCACCCTGCGCTGCTTTTCAAAATGCCAGCCATTTGAACGCACCTCTATTGCATCAGGTCATGCTTTTCAAAATGCCCACCATTTGAATGCACCGCCATTGCACCAGGTCCTGCTTGTCAAAATGCCCGCCATTTGAATGCAGCTCTATTGTGTCAGGTCATGCTTTGTCAGGTCATGCTTTTCCAAATGCCCGCCATTTGAATGCACCTCTATTATGTCAGGTCATGCTTTTCAAAATGCCCACCATTTGAATGAACCTCTATTGTGTCATGATTTGCACCTTGAAGAATCACTGAAATGCCTAAACCGACCAATTACCGGTGTGGGCGGTGGGCTCCGTTTCTTTTTTCCACTCAGCTGATTTGTGTCTCTAGGTTTTATTCAACTTGTCATTCACGTGCACAAGGTGACATTCTTATTTTCACTTTTATAGCACACTGAAAATCCCAAACTGAGTAGAATACCGGACGGTATCTTGTAAACTGATGTCGAGATCAACGGACATGAGTGAAGCAGCAATATGAGGGACGAGACGTGTGATGAATTCCTTGCCGATGCTGTCCCAGCGACGAGGTAAGTCGACGAGCTTGACGACATTTTCAAAAGAAATTGATTCTTTAACTGTATGGCGTTGGTTTCTGACTTCTGCCGCGATTACCGGGTGGCCTTTAAGTCCGAAACTACTCGAAATTAGTGTTGTTCATATCCCGGAAAAAGCGCAGCTTACTATCCACAGCCAAGCTGAGCGTCCGGGAACTGTTCCGCGGACTTGGAAAATGCAAAAACCTGAAAATAAATTCTTTCAAGAAACTTCAGCCAGACCGGAGATTTTCGAGGACTACTGCATCTGTTTGGGGAATTTCGAAGCAAGCTGTGACTTGACATCTTGCCAACCATTTCAAAGCCAATCGGGCTGTACAAAACACCCGTCCGCCTCCACCAACCTCCCTCGGGCGGCCATCCATTGCTTCTGTCTGCGTCAAGGTCGTTGACGGTGAGGACGTAGGCTGCGATGTCTTCGCACAAACGTTGAGTAATATTGAGAAGCGAAGAAGAGAACACTCACCCACGCCAGCGTTACCCTCAAAGCATCCACCTCTGCCCGTAAACTTCTGTTGTCACCAGCAAGTCGATTTTGTGATCCCAGCCGATCCACCATACGACCTGTCTTCGCACTCAATCCGAACTGAGTCCTGAGCTTTGATGGGCACGACGCCCCGCGAGCAAGGGAACACAACACCCAGAATTTCAACTGCAGTTCCCACATCATTTCCACGTTCATCATCGAGATCCGGTGGGTCATCAGCATCACCACCAGCCAAATGCTTGGGCTGTCGGGCAGTTTTTGAGACCCTGTCGATGCGAGCAATAAATTCCCAAACAGATACGTGATCCAACAGTGAGCCACGATTTTGGTAGTGCGAGTGTGCCGACTGCAAGCTGATTTCATCGCTATTGCCAATGGCGCAGCCGTGGATAATGTCCCTCGTGTCCTTTATTGCTCGACTTGCTTCGGCAGTGCACGTCTTGCGCTACCTATTTCCCCTGTTTCGAGCCTGGTTAGCGAACCGAGCTCCTGCTCGAATGCGCCGCTACGCTGCGAGCCGTCGGACAAGCAATGCTTGCCGAACTTGCCTGTCGCATCGAATTTGCGATGAAATATCTCCCCCAAATCGTAACTACCGATAAAGACTTCGGCCCTCCGGGCGACGTATTCCCACCCATAACCGTTGGTTTCACATGGGATCCCAATCAAACTCACCGCCTTGTTGCCATCACCAATATCCAGAGAAGCAAGTGGAAACAGATGCCACAGACACACCTTGTCACTTGCACTTGTCTTTTGCTTTCGTCCCACCTCGCAAGGACTTCGAACTCCAGGCTGTTGGTCCCAGACCTCGCAACTCTGATATCGTACATGATATACTCGGACTTGATTTCTCAAATTTACTCCCGCAAGACCACCAGATGTTTCCTCTAGTACTCGATGAAGCTATAACGGCTAAGATTCACGGATACAGGTCAAAAGAGCGATAAACTTACAATTCCATCCACTCGACTGCTGCGGTGAAATTCACACATCATGGACACTTCAAGACGACCTCCACGGTGACTCTCTCACGCTCGGTCTACATGGGGTAATAGTGCTCCGAAAGACGTAGATTTTTTGTTATGATGTACTTCTAGGTATTCTAGATCCTATATAACGTACCCCAATTGGCTGTGGGTAACTATTCTTCAGCCTCTTTATGGGAAAGACACCAATAGTAGTCATCACATTGGTCCGAAGAAAAGTTCCACAGGGGAAAGCGCAGTCCATATCCGGCCGCTCGACAGTCATTGTTGCGGCCGTTGGGTGGTGTCTATGGAGAGGGTTTTGTAGCGAAGTTATCCGAGGCTGTCGAAACTGTCATTGTGGGGCTGTCGAAGGAACACGGGTTGTCAAAGAGCACGCTCACGCGCTCCACGCCACGCCTGCGCGCACACCAGACACGACGCGCACCGTCGACCGCACGCGCAGCGTCGACGTCTCCGTTGCCTCCTCGCACACCTCGACCGTCTTCGCCGACCCAACCCAATTCCAGGCCAAACCGCCTGACGTCGTTGGACAGTGAAGAGATGAGGAAGGGAGAGCTCTATCTTGCCATCTTCCTCCATAGCCTCGCCCCAGTTCAGGCCTGAGTTTGACCCATTTCCTGCATTGCCCATGCAGACACGTCCTCGCGATGTCCGCTCGTCGCCGTTGGGGTTAAATGGCCATACGTAAGAATGATGTGGGCCTGGGCTTCAGCAGAATGATGAGGGTAGAATTTGCTGAAATCCATAAAGGGACATAGAAAGCGACAACGCGAGCCTCATGCCTCGAAATGGCATTTTGAATCACATGCTTTGTAATGGCATTTTGAACACAATTGAATGGTTTGTGCTGCATCGAGATTCAGTCAAAGTTTTGGAAAATGTTCCATCAGTGTTCAAAATGGCATTATGAGGCATGTGATTCAAAATGGCATTTCGGGGCATGTGGTTCAAAATGCTTTAATTCGCAGTGTTGGCCGTTAAGGCTTAATCTTGGGGTCCCGGGCCCGCTAAGGCTTACTAAGGCTTAAGGGTTAGTGTTAAGTGGCGGCAAAAAGTAATTGGCGCCCGTTTGAGCCCATTTCTGAACCGAATCCCTTCAAATAAAATACTGGAATGAACCTTGAGCGATTTCAGGGGTCTAGGCACCGTTTAATCCCGTACCTTATATGTCCCGATATTTTGGCCCAACTAATTTCATGTCAGGGCTTTTTATTGCTCAAATACATAGTAAGGACTGTAAGGAGTCTATTAGAGGACACGGAAAGCTCCTACAGGCAAACCCACGCCGAATAATTATGGCATTGCCATCCCACTGACGCCCCCCACGGCAAAGGGCGTCAAAGGGCGGCAGTGGCGTCAGTTTCACTTTGCCCACCGCCATCTAGGCATGTTGAAATGACCTAGATTTTTGTGAGGGAAGACTTTTATGCATTCCGAAAGTTGTGATAGAGTCAGATTTGCCGCCAGTTCAGATATGGATTCAAATATCACAATATTTTCTTATTGCAGTGTATTGCCATTGTCCCGATGTCATTGCAAGCACGATAAACCAAGATAGTGAATATTCTGACTCTATCAAAACTTTTAGAATGCATAAAAATCCTCCCTCACAAAAATCTAGGTCATTCAACATGCCTAGATGCCGGTAGACTGAATTGACCCCAAAATTACCCCTACCCATCTCACTGACTATAAAATATTTTCGCAACTTTTTTATCATTACAGCAGATGGCAGTACCGAAGGCGCGGATGAGAAAAATGCTGTTTTGGGTATTTTCTGATCCTCACGACCGATTTGCCCATATATCGATGAGTTCTGCACGGATTGAAATGAGACATAACTAGATAGTTCGGCGTAATTCGTGCGCAATAGTGATAGAAAAAAGTTCCGAAAACATTATATAGTTGGTGAGCTGGGTTTGGGGGTGATTTTGGGAGTCATTTCAATCTACCGGCATCTAGGCATGTTCAAATGACCTAGATTTTTGGGAGAGAAGACTTTTATGCATTCGGAAAGTTGTGATAGAATTGAAATCTTCAATATCCTAGTTTATCATGCTTGCAATGACATCGAGACAATGACATTACACTGCAATAAGGAAATATTGTGGTATTCGAATCCGTCCCTGAACTCTCAGCAAATACGACTCTATCACATCTTTCAAAATGTATTAAAGCCTTACCTGGCAAAATCTACATCATTTGGATGTGTCTAGATGCCTGTGAACAGCATTCATCCACTTGAACCAATGTCACCGAATATGCAATATTTTTACAACTTCTTTTCTATCACTAATTCCACAAGGATTAACTGAGTACTTCTATCCAGGTTCAATGTGAATCGGTCCAGAACTCACTGAGATATTGAGAATTCTGTGAAAACATCCCAAAACAGAAGATTTCCGATCCTGTGATATCTGAAATCATATCAGACAAAAGACTTCAGACAGGCGTAATTTTACTAGCTATGGCAAAAAGTGATGGACGCTGGGTCCCTTGATCACTGCCCAACAACTGGGACATATTTTTGGACAAAATAAAATACCAGATAGCACAGAAGGCTGAGGCGCACATTTTGGCCATATTGATGGCATCAAAATATTTTGATGTGCCAATGAACGAGCCAGATATGTGAAAATGCCATTTTTCAACTCTGTCAGATATTTTTTTACAAGAAATGTAAATCACCCATATTGTAGCCCTAGATGTGCTGTTCCATTTGACACTTTGAATTTTGTAAAAATATACAGGCAATAATGAGATATTTGTGCTGCAAAAGTGGTATTTTGGCTTGATTTGGGCAAGTTTGAGCAAATTTTGGTGATTTTGGTCACTTTGCAACCCGGATATCTCGATGTTGCCTGTATATTTTTACACAATTCAAAGTGTCAGATGGCACAGCACATCTAGGGCTACAATATGGGTGATTTACATTTCTTGTAAAAAAATATCTGACAGAGTTGAAAAATGGCATTTTCACATATCTGGCTCGTTCATTGGCACATCAAAATATTTTGATGCCATCAATATGGCCAAAATGTGCGCCTCAGCCTTCTGTGCTATCTGGCATTTTATTCTGTCCAAAAATATGTCCCAGTTGTTGAGCAGTGACCAAAGAACCCAGCGTCCATCACTTTTTGCCATAGCGAGTATAAGAGAGAGATACTGACAAAAATGAATTGCCGGCAGACTCAGAGGAGTTAGCAGACATAGGCTCGAACCAGCCGCACGCCAGTAGACACTTGATGACAGTCGATCAAGGCCTTACGGCGAGGTAATCCCGTCCCCCCGCCGAAGCAAGTTGCACAGGATTTTCTGTGTTTGGCCTCGCTTTCTCACACACCTTTTCATCTTCGAGCCGCAAGAGGGGAATGGCCGCCGATATTTTGTCCAAATCGACGGCATGAACACCAGGAGGGTCTCCAGCATAAATTTCAGGCAACTTAACCCCCTGCCGAAGAAAGTTGCAGAATATTTTCTGTGTTTGGCCCTGCTTTCCAAATCAATGAACACCGGAAGGGTTTTCAGCACAAATTTCAGGCAAATTAACCCTCGCCGAAGGCAAGTTGCAGAATATTTATTTTCTGTGTTTGGCCGTGCTTTCTCAAAATTTTGCATCTTCAAGCCGCAGGAGTAGAATGGCCGCCCATTTTTTGTCCAAATCGACGGCATGAACACCGAGAGGGTCTCCAGTATGCATTTTAGGCAATTTAACCCCCGCCGAAGCAAGTTACAGAATATTTTCTGCGTTTGGCCCTGCTTTCTCACAATTTTGCATCTTCGAGCTGCAGGAGGGGAATGGCTGCCGATTTTTTGTCCAAATCGACGGCATAAACACCGGGAGGGTCTCCAGCATAAATTTCAGGCAAATTAACCCCCCGCCGAAGCAAGCTGCAGAATATTTCCTGTGTTTGGCCCTGCTTTCCCACAATTTTGCATCTTCGAGCCGCAGGACCGAAATGCCCTATATGTTTTTGGGTGCATCAACGGCGTGGACACTGAGAGAGTGTCCAGAATAAATTTCATGAAATTAACCCCCGCCGAAGCAAGTTGCAGAATATTTTCTGTGTTTGGCCCTGCTTTCTCACAATTTTGCATCTTCAAGGCGCGGGAGTGGAATGCCTGCCGATTTTATGACCAAATCAACGGCGTGAACACTGAGAGGATAAGGATCGGAAATTAAGTGCATAGTTTCATTTTTGCTTGCGACAGTGCAGAAAAACATATCTCACTACTCTTTCTCACGTCTTACGCTCTCCGTACTGAAAAGGTGAATGTGATGGGCTCGGAACCCCGCTTCTGCGACTCTGTAATCTAGGGGCAACTCAGGAGGAGGAAAAACAACATATTTGAACAACGCACGGACCGCAGATCTCGGACCCATCCCGGCAGATGCCAAATCATGCTCAAAAGACGTTTTAGAATATTTTCCGAATTTTCACCTAGAATACGGCATATTCTGCTTTTTCTCAACACAGCAGTGGAATGGGTGCTGCGTTTTCCATCGATTCATACTCCGCCATCGTGAATGAGTCTGCGAGGACGCGCACAGGAAATTTAACCCCCTGGTGAAGCACATTCTGTAATATTTTCTGGATTTTCATCTAGAATACTGCATATTTGGCTTTTCCTCCGCCAGAAGTGGAATGGGTGTTGCCTTTCCCATCAGATAATATTTCCCCTTCTTAGACGAGTCTGCGAGGACGCGCACAGGAAATTTAGCCCCCGGCGAAACCCGTTCTGGAATATTTTCCGGATTTTCGCCTAGAATACTGCATATTTTGCTTTTCCTCCAAGCAGAAGTGGAATGGGTGTTGGGTTTTCCATCGAATCATACTCCGCCATTATGAATGAGTCTGCGAGGACGCACACAGGAAATTTAACCCCCGGCGAAACCCGTTCTGGAATATCTTCCGGATTTTCGCCTAGAATTCTGTATATTTTGCCTTTCCTCCACGCAGAAGTGGAATAGGTGTTGCAGTTTTCCATCGAATCATACTCCAACATCGTGAATGAGTCTGCGAGGACGCTCACAGAAAATTGAAGCTCATTCTGGAATATTTTCCGCATTTTCGCCTACATAGACCCAGTTGAATCGGACTGCACGACGGAATGTTATCGGGGCCCAGAAAGTGATCTACTTGTGCGGGCTCCGAGCAAGACCGGAGTCCATTATCATGAACCTGAAATAGTCATTACTTGTCTGATTCAGCACTCATTATCTCATATATATTTGTTCTGTGTTCGGCCCACTCGTTTCAGGCCACAACATCATATTTTGATATCCATCTACTCTAGTTTCGTCTTCATCGGCGATTATTTCAGCTTTTATTCTTTCGGTCATTATTTTAATCTTTACAAGAGACTGGTCGGCCGCGTCGCGGCCTCCCATCCCCTTACGTGCGTTTAACAAAGTCATAGGGGGGAGATTGGCAGCAACATACTATTCAAAATGTTACCGTGCACTTGGTTGAATTGAACTGAGTTTGATATTCAGTTCGGCACTGGCAGTGGGGGAGCGAGATAAATTATCAGAACTTGGCTAACAAATAATGCAGAAGCACAACCCTTGATTCCCTTTCATTCCACTATAAAATATTTTAGTCTGTTTTTGTTCACCTTTTGAGCCTACCATTCAATTTCATCAGTAGAGAAAGTTGTCTCCTGCATCTCCCTCTTCTCAAAAATCAACCTTTTAATCGAAGCTTTTTTATAGCAGATCGCAGTACTGAAGGCACGAATCAGAAAATTGCTGTTTGGGTCATTTTTTGATCCCCGCGACCGATTCATCCATATCTCAATGAGTTCTGCGCAGATTTAGATAAGACATAGCTAGATAATTCAGGGTAATTCGCGCGCAATTAATGATAGAAAAGTTGCTAGAAAAGTTGCGAAAATATTTTATAGTCAGTGAGATGGGTCTGGGTGTGATTTTGGGGATCAATTCGGTCTACCGGCATCTAGGCATGTTGAAATGACCTAGATTTTTGTGAGGGAGGACTTATATGCATTCCGAAAGTTTTGATAGAGTCAGATTTGCCGAGAGTTCAGGGATGGATTCAAATATCACAATATTTTCTTATTGCAGTGTATTGCCATTGTCCCGATGTCATTGCAAGCACGATCAACCAAGATAGTGAATATTCTGACTCTATCACAACTTTTAGAATGCATAAAAGTCCTCCCTCACAAAAATCTACGTCATTTCAACATGCCGGAGGGCATGAAATACCGGGATTGTCAATGTGACTAAAACTTCAAATATATGCCTGCTAGAATTTTGGAATGGGAGCCTTGGCCTGTTATAATGTACCATCCATTGAAGATACAAGTCACATTGACAATCCCGGTATTTGATGCTCTCTGGAATATCCCAAAATACCCCACACCAAATAACTATGTCCTTTGGATCACAATTGGTGCCGTGGGACATATCCTACTATGCAACACCGAAAAACAGTCAAACCTGAGCCAATAAGTCATCTCAGGGTGCTCATAAAAAATTGGCACCCGTCGCCGTCGCTGACGGGGACGGCTCGCAGGCACCCCTAGTCTGTATCACTGGGGTTATAGTTGTAGTGTCGACGTCGACGAAATATTGTTCCCCCGCCTCTCAGGGTCATTGATATAAGCTACTATGGGCTGTAACATACAGCAACTTATGTGAAGATTTAATTATTTTCTACAGCAACTTGTGTAGAAAATTTAATTTTTTCAGGTCACGAACTTGTGTCAAAATTAAATCACGGCTGCTGCAACCGTTGTGTATTGAGCAATTAAACAGAATATTCCCACGTAACTGTTGTCCGGCATCCGCTGTCCGTCCTCGAAGGACACTCTGTGTATTGAGCAATTAAACACAATATTCCCACGTAACTGTCGTCCAGCATAGGCTGTCTGTCCTCGAAGGACCCTCTGCATATGGAGCAATTAAACACAATATTCCCATGTAACTGTCATCTGGCATCCGCTGTCCGTCCTCGAAGGACAGTCTGTGTATGGAGGAATTAAACAAAATATTCGCCCACATCACTGTCGTCCAGCGTAGGGTGTCCGTCCTCGAAGGACATTCTGTGTATTGAGCAATTAAACAGAATATTCCCACGTAACTGTCGTCCACCATTGGCTGTCTGTCCTCGAAGGACCCTCTGTGTATGGGGGAATTTAACAAAGTATTCCCACGTAACTGTCGTCCAGCATAGGCTGTCCGTCCTCGAAGGACACTATTCGTTGGAGTTTCCCCATGAAGTCCATGTTGTGATTACATGACAGTGCCTTGGAGTCACCAAGTCATGGCTGTGCCTTTTTGACTCAGACACGGCGGGTCCGAAGTAACACTCGAAGCTATCCCACACTGTCCAGTGCGTCACACGCCCTCTTCTCCGCCTCACAGCAGCTGAGCTTTTTGTGACAGCAGGCGATCAAATTGATACTACGAACTCCCCACAAGCAAAAAATGGTGGACAAGAAAATGGTAGGCTCTGATATTCCATACCAGCTAGACAGATTCTGACCGGGACAAAGTCGGTGGAATGCAAACAAGGACATAAGTTCGAGTTTCTCTCGGGCAAAGCCACGGCCGTACACCCTTTTTTGTATCTTTTTTTATCTATGCATATCCTTTTCTCTTTTGGTAGACAGACCAGAAGGTATATTGGTACTCAAGAATACGGAATTCCTGAAGGCCATTATATCTATCCGAGATCGACAATCTCGCTGGTTGCAAAATTTGCGTTTTATGTCTAGGAGCCGACTATTGGATAAGGACAGACGGACAGACATGTAATTTTATAAAGAGGAAGATACTATGAATGCGAGACTAAGATCCGGTTTGAATCTGGTGGTATGTATGAGCCCGTGTTGTTGGGTTGGTTTCGCGCCATCCGCCTAGATTTTCTCCGGGTTCTCTACCGTTTGGATAAACGTTAAGACGACAAGGCGCTTTTGGTCGGGCGAGATGTGGTCGATTGCCTAGAACCAAATCCAAAGTGTCAGAAGAGGCTGAGTGTTGAGTCAAAAATGCGATCTTCCAAAGAGGACATTCAAAATCCCCTCCTCAAAGTCTTCCTCTGTCTTCTTGGCGATGACGTATTTCTGCCGTGTTCGGCTGAGGTAAGGGAGCATGAATTCTGTAGTTCGGGAATCGTAATTCAATGGCCCAGTTCAGCCATTGAAAGGAGTTAAATGCGAGAATCCGGACTTGGTCAAAGCTCAGAATAACATTCAAAGAATATGCGAAAGAACGAAAGGACGTTGAAGAGCTGGACAAACGTCTGGCCAATGTATCGACAACTTCCTTTTTTTGCGCAACCTGGCTAATGAGCATACCAAGAATGCAGCAGGGGCCCCATGTCTGTGTTCAGACTCGCATCTATTTTGGGCCGCACCGCAAATGAATGGTGGTACTGTGCTTGGGCGTGGGTGTATTCCGCGTAGGGTCTGGTATACTGCGGATCCTCAGGGAGGGGCATGTATGGTATCTGCTGGGTGGGGTGCGACCAAGGTGCAGAAGGGCTGGGACGGGTCGACGGCCTCCTGGGAGTTGCCGTCGGGGCCGGTGTCCCCACTGGCATCAGAGTCTTCCTCTCCCCATCCCTCGACGGGGGCGAGAGAGTTATGATAGAGTTCCTGGTGGTTATACTCCCACGCAATCGGCGAGGCGAGGCGCTGGGACTGCCACCGCTGCTCCTGCGGAGCTTCCAAGGCAATTATCACGGGCTGCCGAACCTCGGGGGTGACGTGTGTTTCGAGCTCAGACTCCTCAGCACGACCGCGGACGTCGTAGACAGCCACAGCACCGCAATCCGCCTCCTCCCCGTCCTCTTCCCTTTCGGCCATGTCTTGGCTCAAATTCAAGCTCGCCGCTAAGGATGAAGCCGAAGCCGTCAGACCGGCGAGGCTCCTCAACGCTGGGGACGTCTGCAGTCATGCGCCACGCATTGACTTCATGTCGGAGGGCATCTGCCTCGTTCTTGAGTAGGCGGAGCTCCTGAGCAGCCAGAATTCGGTGGCGGCACAACGCGTTAATGTGGGCAATGCTCGAGTTGACGATCGAGGATTTCGTAGGGCGCCTGAACTGTGACAGGTTGGGGAGCAGGGCGGCGAGATCCTGTGACAATGATATGTAAAATCAACGAGGGGGAGGCACGGCAACTCACGAGGAACCGTCCGTTCAGAGTCTCTCTTCGTTGGTGTTCGACCGCGTTGTGGGTGGCGCGACGCTCGGCCGTGTTCAAGCGCCTGCTGCGTTTGCCTCTGGCAGTGTTGGTGCTACTTTGGCCGTTGACCTTGGGAGCCGCGAGAGGGCGGCGCACCGAGATGAAAGATGTGCCTGTGAAGACGGAATTTGAGGAGCAGTCGGACATGGGATGGTCCACGTCAGCGTGTGAAAAAATACGACGGCATTCCAAAGTCGAGCATCAAAAAGCCTTCTTTTTTTTTGGAGAAATGACCGTAAAGGACAATCAGGCCGATGATCCCTGAGCGGACTGGAACTCCTCCGGCTGTCGTATCTATTATTAATTGAATGTATATTTTCGGTTTCTTTCATACATGTACCAACAGATATGTCGAACTCTGGGGACCAGAGATACTTAGCTATAGAGCGCTACAAGGATATGAAGCTCCAGGGATATTTTAGCTGGGTGACTACCGAGAACTTATAACATTCTATAACTCCCGCCTTCCCTACAGATCGGGGACTTAGCTACCGCCACCACAGCCACCCCGGATACGCCGCACCAGGTATTCAACTGGTTTTTTTCCTGATGTTGGCACAGCCAAGGTGTTCAATTCTCGGCAATCATGGAAAAATTCCCATATATGGCAATCCGGTGAATGCCGGACCGAAAATTTTGGTGTTTTTTGGCCTAATTGGGCCACAGAATTGAAAATTCATTGTCACCCTAGGCCAAAAATGTTCAGTTCGCGACCCTCTGTCACCTGTCACCTGAACATTTGGTCGAAATAGTACAGTATCTCACAGGCCTTGGGTCCCCAGGCTGCGCAATACGCTAACCAGTTCATGACCGTCCTCCACGAGATCCTCCAGAGCGAGGTGCCGAACCGGAACGTCAAGATCAGCATTTTCCGCGGCTTCGGAGACATTGCAATGGTGATGGGCCGTCATTTGAGCCATTCTTGGACACCATCATGAGTGTGCTGCGGCAGGCAGGCGCTTCACAGCCCATTCCTGTAGGTTTTGCTTTTCTTCTTCAGCAACCTTGGCCAAATGTTCTTTCTTAGCTTGACTCTCATGGACTATGTTAAGCAACTTCGGGAGGGGATCCTGGAAGCATACACCAGTCTCGTTGGGGGTTTCAAGGGCACCGACAAGGCATAGACGGGTTTCCCACCTGTGGTTGCTTTCCATTTCTTTTGCGGTGGCTGATGATCCGCGTTGCCAGTCTCTGTGCTAGTTCTGTATATGGAGGCGATCCTCGTGCTGATTCAGCGCTGCTCTTTGGACGAGGAGCGAACGGACGCACAAATGAAGCTACCATATTGTCTCCTCAGCCATTTGGCGGAAGCGCACCAGTGTAGTCCCCAGTGGAAGCCGCTGCTGGATTGCGCAAGAGCTGCGGACAAAGCATATGACGCCTGCGGAGACAAACAATACCCGGCGATGGGCTGGAGCATCAGGAGTATGCCATATTGAAGTCGCAACACCAATTTAAGCGAAATATAGCGCGTAGAACGGTCTTTATCTAGCCAAATTACGCACCGTTGGATGCACAATAGCACCGAAAGGACGTGAGCTCATCTCGGCATGGATGAACTCACACAGAATAAGCTGAATCAGAACAAGGCCACGCCAAATGGACGGGGCAAAAACCTCGCCAGTGCGCCAACTGAATGAACTGGGCTTCACACAACCAGGGTGACGGCGCTGTTTTGATTTTCAAGACGGACCTCAGGCCCTCGGCCCTGATCGGAAAAATAGGTCATTCCGAGGGTTGTATTTCGCCGGAAATGCCCTCAGATTGCCGAAGGTTTCTCCGCCGTTCCTGCGTGTATGTATCAAACGTAACCTCTAATATGAGGGGCTTTTCCCTTCCATGGAAGGGCCCATGTAATCCATGGCATCCACACTCCACCGCTTCCACCAGACCATGGGCGGGGCGAAAAAATGTATTCCTGTCACCACTTCCGACGGTTTTTTACTTACTATCAGGGGGTCCAAAGAGAGTCAGTAAAATTTGTGACCCTCTAAAATTCCACGGCTTCCACCAACTTGAGTAAGTAAATTTATGACCCGGTAAAATTCCACCGCTTCCACCAAGGACCCCCGACGTGTGACTCTTCGGGCATTAAGAGTTTTTTTTTTCTATCCGGCTACCTTTACACACTTAATTTATGAAATTCTGCAGCATAGCTCATAATAGGCTCTACTCTAGTATTGACAAACTCAAATTGAGATTTTATTTCCGGGAATTGTGGACTCGGCAGCGGAAACATTAAAGTGGGTATCCAAGGAGCCCTACTATAATATACAATGAAGGGTCAGAAAATTCGAATGGGAATCTGCTGCTGCACCAGTGTTTTGGAACGGACAATGTCTACCTGGGTAATGCTACAGCAGCTCTCTTTTTTTCCATTCAATAATATATGATGAAGGGTCAAAAAATCTGAAAGGGAATCTGCTGCTGCACCACTGTGTCGGAACGGTTCCGACACCGTCTAACTGGGTAATGCTACAGCAGCTCTCTTTTTTTCGTTGACCTTGCAGACCTCAATAATATACGATGAAGGGTCAGAAAATCTGAATGGGAATCTGCTGCTGCACCACTATCTCACTTTCAAGTTGTTCAAAAGTTGCGAAGAAATGGGTTTTGCCTTGAAAAGAAAAAGGTCTTTGAGTCCGGCAACTTCATCCCCAAGAACGTACTCCATCTTCGTCCATAGATTGACGCCGGAACAAAGCGACGGCATGTCTTGTAATTGTAATGCTGACGTCTTGATAGATGTTCTTCCCATTTGGGAATCTCCAGGTCACAAATCCGGGGCCGGGCGTAAGTCTCTTCTTCTTCCTCTCCCCTTTTCTGTTCTATTTTTCCTTTCCCTTTTCGTCTCTTTTCCCCTACGCACATCCACTTTTCTAACCGAGTTTCGGCAGATCACCATGACTTCCTCCAATTCTGAAGAGACAGAAACCTCCGTGTTGATCAGGGCTGTCGTTTGTGCGAGGCGCGGCGAAGAAATTCGGCTCAGGGGATGTGCTATGACTGAATTCATCCTGGCGCACGATGTTGTTTACAAATGTACGCTTCATTCAGACGCCCCCAGCGTTAAGATGACCGCCATAGTGTGTTTTCCGGTGATAGGGCGTGTACCAAAAAATGCCTGAAAACACCAGCTTTTATTTCATTTTGAACCTATTAGTGGGCAGAAGTGAGGCATTAGATTATGGGTGTACACCCTCCCTGGGGTGGTAGGCTACACTATTGATGGCCGAAAGTCAGTGTAACAAATCAACTATGAAGGATTGAGTAGACTTGACAAGGCAGCCCAAAAGGCTGTTACTTCCTGACTATGCTATTCTACACTGAGCTATAGACGGTGGCGGTAAACCATTATCTTATGCGCTGGAGGTGAAACATCAGGGAACTACTCAGAATTATTGACCTGCCGCTTCAACGGCCTCTGAATAGTCTGATGACTATTAAAGAAAGATATACAAAGTCAGAATTGGTACAACCACATTAGGGCCAGCAGAGATATAGCGCCGCTTGATTTTGGGTAGAAGACCAACTGATTAGATTGGGATGAAGACATGTTACTGAGTTGACTATCATTGTGGTTACTCGGGCAGATCTGACCATTAGAAAGATGCGGGCCTCGCATCAAGGATTGACTGATATGATTGATGAGGATTGGCACTACAGAATAGCGCCGCACTATATTTCACATTTTGCCCCATTTTGGGCCATTTCATGCATTTCTCGCCGAAAATGACGGTTTGCAAGCGCTCTAGTTCAATATTGGCTGTATATTTTTCCTTGACCCAAAGTGCGAAATTTTTTAGCACACCTTGGACTTCATTTTGGCCTTTTTAGATTGTGTTGAAAAAATTCACACGTTGAGTTGAAAAATCGGTGATTTCTTGTTTACGCACGATCGACACTATATCAAAACATTTTGATGCGATCAAATACTGAGACACATTAGTGTAGGTGTCCTCTAGCCCCTCTTACTTGAGTTTGGACAGAAATCAGCTCTGGTAAGCGAGAAATGTCCAAGAACCCATATGCCAACACTTTATGTGACCACGAGTATGATATGGTGCTCAGTATATTATCATATTATTTCTGTATTATGGTAGGCCATAAACTTTCATCTGGCACCCAGATCATGAGAAATTTTCGATGAGCTGATCTTATTGAAGCCGTGAGAAAATCATTTCCGGGCTCAGCAGGCCCGAAAACCACCGAAAACAGCGGCAAATTCCGGACAATTGCTCAAAATGGCAATTCACCCCTATCAAACATTCATGCACAGAAGATTCTTGCAATCCTGGAGTGACGAGAGATGTTGGTCTGCCAAGAGAACTTATCTATGTGTATTATAACAGAACAATAGCTGATATATGAACTTTTTCAGGGTCTCAACTCTAGAACTGCTTAGAACATCAATCTCACGGAATATTATTAATATATTACAAGCGCTCGCCAGCGCTTCGCGCCGGCTCCCACTTGCTGGATGTAACCAAAATAAGAACATTGATCCGAGCTGCCGGAATGATAAATTAAAACCGGAGTTTAAAAAGGCTTCGGACGGACACACGTAATTTTATAAAGAGGGTGAGGTGAATTATCAAAGCGGCAAGCAAAGGCTGTCCACATCCAGACAGCCGGAAGCACGACGTGCTTGAGCAGCGAGGCTGTAAATGTCAAGTGAGGGTGGGATTTTACGGCATGTAGGACATTATGGAGGGGATAACATTAAAAGAGAGTGATACCCCTCAACATCAACTAGAAAGAGGATGCCGGGGAGCGAAGTGATCCGGCAGCCGCTTGTACTTGTTCGCACAACAGTACACGACAGAGCATCTTCCACTGACTTTGGCATGGGGAGGTCAGAGGAAAGCTATTTTGCCTCCTGTACCACAGGTACCATTGATACTCATATTCCTCGATGTAGCATATCTTGTGTACTTCAATACAACATTGCTTTGTTTCCAATACAAAATCAGTTTCTTGGCATCGTTACCACAGCTGCTGCAGCCACCACAGTTACCGTTACCATGGGTACCCTCCTGCTGGTTCAATTTTCTTTCAAGGTTTCTTACAACGGTCATCTTCAATGGCCCTACATGCTGGGTTGTGAGAGGCACGCAGTCAGATACAGGAATCAATGATGTAGAATTAATATCTTGATATTCAGTACCACAGGTACCATAGCCACGATTGTGTTGAAGCCTTCTTAAACTTCTTTCATTACGATTTTTGTGATTATTGCCTCAGGACATTTTCTTAGTACCAGTTATTATTTGTGATTAGTCCCCGGAGATGACCTATGGTGCAGGTCACCTAGTCACCGCTACCGAAATCTAGTGGCCAATCGGCCGGAGACAAAAATTTGAATTAAGTGTACCTCTGGAGAGATTTTAGACGTACTTTTGAATGTATCATGGACTTGAATTTGGCTCAATGAGCCCAACAAGCTCTCGTTTGGAAAGTACCCAAGAGGCCGGGGGATGAGTAGAAATCTGTAGCGTCATTTTGCACCTATTTACGGCTCTGACAGAGCTTTTTTCAATATAATGGTGCATGTGGCCAAATCAGCGGGCAACTTTTTTTTTACTCACTCAGTTTCGCAGTAAATAAAAATCCCTCCTACAGATCTTCTTGGACGTTGAAACGGAGCACATTTGTAAGAGAGATAAGAAATCGGATCAAATTTGAAGCCGCAAAATTTCAAACATTAGCATGCGGTGACTAGGTGACCTGCACCGTGAATGCAGGTAAACCTACAGGTCAACGAAATACTTTACGGACTGGGGACTTAATGGACATCGGAAAGTGTCAGAAAGTTGAACCATGAGAGACATGTCCCATCACCCTCTTTATAAAATTACGTGTGTCTGTCTGAAGCCTTTTCAAAATCCGCTGCTCATCTGACCTTTGCTTCGATCCGACATTACCCCTTTCGACATTCACCCTCTTTATCACCCTCTTTATAAAATCGGGATGCCTGCCGCTGCACCGCACAATCACCATTGTCCTTCAGATAAACTTACAGTTCCCTGCGGATCCCCCGAAGGTTTCCGCAACATCAACTGAACTCAGTTCAACTAAAGTCTCCGTTACAGACCGTTAGACCAAGGTGACAGTTCAAAAATAATCTATCAGGGAGTCAACCACTAGCAGAAGAGGGTCCTGGGCCGCGAAGCGGCCCAGGAACCGTTTGTATTATATAACGACGTGAATTGGGAGTTCACTCCCAATGCTAACGTCCGAGCGAGGTATTAGCATTGGAAGGGAGTACATGGTGAATTACATTCATACTCACCTGGGCAAGTAACGAGGCTTTTGATGAGAGAAAATTCGACTGGATATGGAAAGGAATGTGTCCGGACTACGAACAATGAGTAAAATATTCATCCAGTGTAGAAAGGAAAGAGGACATATCATAGACTCGAACCAGTTCTCCGCAGTAGAGCCCAACTCTTAGCACTTTTTTGATCGGTAATTGACAAAGGGGCTTACCTCAACATGGGACACCAGAAATTACCATCTGGTCTACTTTCGTTGCTGCGAAAATCAAAATTTAAATCATTCTTTTATTAAGGCGGTGATTTTGGCCGCTTTTTAGTTTTTTCATGGAAGGATTGAGGGCATCCTTCCACCGCTTAAATTTTTTGTGTGGGTTCCAACAGACCTAAGGCTAATGTACTTGGGTACCCAGAATTACCATCGGGACAACGCTTAAAAAGGAAACACCATCAATTCTCGAAATTTAATATCGCACTCAGTATGAGCTGCTCGCGGTGAATGATACTCGCGACCAGTTATGGTGTGTTTTCGAAGGACTTGGCCCAGTGTAAACAGCTCACAAAACTGCTTCCAGACCGCTTTCAAGGCAAATTTTCCGCTACCCATTTACACGGCACGCAAAAAGCTGCTCCTTTCTACAAAAACTCGACTCGGAGAGAATAAAACACTCCATTCTTCCTAGTTCTGCACCTGAAACGTAAGTTTTGCGATGTGTTGACTCGTGAGTAAGCCAAGGGATTTTTCAGTATCCAGATGATACTCTTGATTCACGGATTGCGGTATTACATGACGATCTTGAAGACTCAGTTGCCACACCCCACTCTCTGCGCTCACTTGGATTTCCTCCAATACTTTCCCACCGGAAGGGTCTCTCGTTATCGGCTTGCGGAATGGGTTGGTTCAGAAGTTAAATTTTTGGATGGACCTTCGGAACACTGTGAGTAATCCCAGTGACATTGCTCCAGCTATTTCATGTCTCACAGATATGTTACTCTATCCTGCTTGTGTACTCCCACCGCACTGCTGTATTATCACTGGTGTATGGAACTACCGGACTTCTGGCAGTTTCAGCATCTGGAAAATATTGCTTCCTGGACGTCAACTCCTATATGGGACAATTTGCTTCGAAATTGCGTCGGTAGTATGTTCATCCGCTTTACTTAGCTGACATTGAACCCTCCAGTGAAACCTGAAATTATGCATCAAAGTCAACCGCTTGAAACCAACCCGGTGACGACACCAGCAGCACCCGAAGACTTTGCGCCCATCACCCCTGCGAGGCCCGAAAAGATGTCCCAATTCAGCCAGCACTGGACACCGGATGTATCCGCCGTGGTCACCGCCTCAGGAAACCAAAAGGATTTTATCGGAAATTGAATGACGGCAAGGTCCTGATGGCAAATAAGACTCGGGATTGAACTACGGTGGGTAGAAAAGACCGGATGTGGCAATCAAGGCAAGGGTGGCAATCAGAAAATGGCGTGATACCTACTACTCGGACACTCGGACCTGTCAGAGAAATCGGCCTCGTGCAAGCAGTTGTAAACCGCTTCACAAGATTCCTTTGTTCATCCTACGTATTTTTCAAATTGCAAGCGATCTGTCTACTCAGATTGATACGACCGCCCCTGTGAGTAAAGATATTCACGTGTTTTCCTTACATGTCCGAGTACTAGGGGAAGGATAGTAAGTGTAAAGAAGCATTTATGATAATGTTCTTGTATATTCAAGAATATTTAGCTCTCTCTCCCTCTTCAGGGTAACCAGCCTGCGCTGGTTACCTCGCCTCGCTCCTGAGCTCGAGCATTGGTCGGCCAGATGCCAAGCAGTCGGTAGTGGCGCATCATGCAGCTGTTTTCAAAAAAAAAAAAAAAAAAAAACGACAGATGCGAGGTCACGTAATTTGACGCATCCGGAAAAGCGGTTGAAACACCGCTCGGATTATTCCGGCCGTTGGACAGATTCCACAAATTTTTTGAGGTGCTCAATTTGACGAGGAGGATCGAACCAAGTCCCTCGCAAAGTTTTAGAAAGATTAACCCAGAAAAACTCGCATGCGAGGTCACGTAATCTGACGCATCTGGAAAAATCGGTTGAACCAGCGCTCGGAGTATTCGGGCCATCGGACAGATTCCATAATTTTTGAGAAGTGTTAAATTCAACGGGGAGGATCAAACCAAGTCCCTCGCAAAGTTTTAGAAAAATTAACCCAGAAAAACTTGGATGCGACGTCGCGTAATCTGACGCATCGGGAAAAATCGGTTGAAACAATGTTCGGAGTATTCCGGCCGTCGGACAGATTCCACAATTCTTTTGAGGTGTTGAATTTAACGAGGAGGATCAACCAAGTCTCTCACAAAGTTTTAGAGAAATTCACCCAGAAAAACTCGGATGCGATGTCGCGTAATCTGACGCATCGGGAAAAATCGGTTGAAACAACGTTCGGAGTATTCCGGCCGTCAGACATATTCCACAATTCTTTTGAGGTGTTGAATTTAACGAGGAGGATCGAACCAAGGCCCCCGCAAAGTTTTAGAAAAATTACCGCTGAACAACTCGGATGCGAGATGCGGTCACATGTTTGGCAATGTAAAGCACTTTTTGACCTCTGGAAAGGTCGATATCGCGTCTGGGGGGAATCTGAATAGACCAAAATGACCGGAATGATCAGAGCTATCGATTTCAGTGAGGGCAATACAGTCATGCGTTTGAAAATTTAATGGCAGTGTGGGCAATGGGGTCGCGCGGTTGAAAATGTAGCTGCAAGAAAAATCAAATCTTGACAATTTTCGGTACACCAGTTATGCTTTTCAAAATGCCAGCCCTTTGAATGCACCTCTATTGTGCCAGGTCACCCTTTTCAAAATGCCAGCCCTTTGAATGCACCTCTATTGTGTCAGGTCATGCTTTTCAAAATGCCAGCCCTTTGAATGCACCTCTATTGCACCAGGTCACGCTTTTCAAAATGGCAGCCATTTGAAATTGAATGCATCTCTATTGCATCTGGTCATGCTTTTCAAAATGCCCGCCATTTCAATGTAGCTCTATTGTGTCAATTGAATGCATCTCTATTGCATCAGGTCATGCTTTTCAAAATGCCAGCCATTTGAATGCACCTCTATTGTGTCAGGTCATGCTTTTCAAAATGACAGCCATTTGAATGCACCTCTATTGTGTCAGGTCATGCTTTTCAAAATGGCAGCCCTTTGAATGCAGCTCTATTGCATTAGGTCATGCTGTTCCAAATGGCAGCCATTTGAATGTACCTCTATTACACCAGGTCATGCTTTTCAATGGCTGCCATTTGAATGCACCTCCATTGCCACCAGGCCATGCTTTTCAGAATTCCAGCCATTTGAATGCACCTCCATTGCACCAAGTCATGCTTTTCAAAATGCCAGCCATTTGAATGCAGGTTTATTGCGTCGCTTTTCAAAATGCCAGCCATTTGAATGCACCTCTATTGCATCAGGTCATGCTTTTCACAATGGCAGCCATTTGAAATTGAATGCATCTCTATTACATCAGGTCATGCTTTTTAAAATGCCAGCCATTTGAATGCACCTTTATTGCGCCAGGTCATGCTTTCCAAAATGGCAGCCATTTGAATGCACCTCTATTGCGTCAGGTCAGGCTTTTCAAAATGCCCGCCATTTGAACCAAGAGGTGAGCGCAGACCTGTTCTTCATCTCTCACCTCTTGGTTCAAATGGCGGGCATTTTGAAAGCCTGACCTGACACAATAGAGATGCATTCAATTTCAAATGGCAGCCATTTTGAAAAGGATGACCTGACGCAATAGAGCTGCATTCAAATGGCTGCCATTTTGAAAAGCTGTGCAATAGACGTGCATTTGAATGGCTGGCATTGTGAAAAGTATGACTTGGCGCAATGGAGGTGCATTCAAATGGCTGGAATTCTGAAAAGCATGGCCTGGTGCATTCAAATGGCTGCCATTTTGAAAAGCATGGCCCAGCGCAATAGAAGTGCATTCAAGGGGAGGTGCAATTTTGAAAAGCATGGCCAGGTGCGGTGGAGGTGCATTCAAATGGCTGCCATTTTGAAAAGCATGACTTACTGCAATGGTGGTGCATTCAAATGATGGCCATTTTGAAAGCATGACCAGATGCAATGGAGATGCGTTCAATTTCAAATGGCTGCCATTTTGAAAAGCATGACCTGGCACAATAGAGGTGCATTCAAATGGCTGGCATTTTGAAAAGCGACGCAATAGACCTGCATTCAAATGGCTGGCATTTTGAAAAGCATGACTTGGTGCAATGGAGGTGCATTCAAATGGCTGGAATTCTGAAAAGCATGGCCTGGTGCAATGGAGGTGCATTCAAATGGCAGCCATTGAAAAGCATGACCTGATCTACCTGTTCTCAAAGAACCTTGAAACTGTACAAGGACAGACCCTCGACCCCGAAGGACCGACGGACGGCTATCGAACATTATTCGGCATCGTCTCGGGCTGCCTCACCACCATATTCGCGTGCACTTGGGTCTCAGTGCACCCGAATGTGCCTCCTCCAGACCAGCGTTGGTTCTCCCTCCTTGGCCGCCGGCTGCGGATGATGCTCGTGGCGGTCATTGCCCCAGAACTGATGGTGGGGTTCGCGGCGAGACAGTTTATGGCCGCTCGGTGGTTTTCAAAAGGTTGTGCATGTTTCTTTTCGTTCATGCATCGGCACTCATTTTGCCTAGAATTTCATGTCTCAAAAACGCATGGGCACTTTTTCTGCATGGGTGGCTTCGTTTCGCAGAACGGCCATCCTGTCGCAACTCTGGAACAGCTTCACGACCCTCTCTTCGGGGAAAAATATCTGCAGGATATACGAAGTGTTAAAAAGGATGATATACTGGACAAAAGTGACCGAGATGCGTTCTCAAAAGGTGTAGCACTTGTCCGGGTTGTTTGGTCCGGGACCCAGTGTCTGGTCCGCCTCTACAAACGCCTGCCTGTCACTGAGATCGAGGTTGCGACGCTGGCGTTCGCCGTCATCAATGTCTTCATTTGGGTACTTTGGTGGGGGAAACCTTTCAATGCCCAGCGACCTATCGTTATTGGACCCGCCGAAGAGGTCCAAGAGGCTGAACCTAAACCCCAACACTTGCCTTTGTGGGACAGGTTTGTCGGATTATTAATCGGCGAATACTCCGACTCGGATCGCAATCCGATATCATTCACCTCCGTTCATTCACCGCAGTTCCTTTATTTTGGTCCATAGAGGACGATCAAGGTTACATCGGCAGCCTAGCTCTCTTCATCAAGTGTCTCGTTGGCACTGTTTTCGGCGCCATCAACTACGTGGCCTGGAACGCGAACTTCCACTCCCCCACAGAAATGTGGATGTGGAGGTCAAGCACCCTATTGGCTTCGGCCATTCCTGGGGTTTGGGGATGTTTACTGGTATCATGGTGGGTTACGGACGAGGATTCCATTGCCGAAAGGGTCCTTAAAGCAATCGCCAGATTCACAATTGTGGCTGGGACTCCGATCTTCATCCTCTGCCGCCTATTCCTCTTCATCATCTCATTCACCGCCTTGCATGCCCTCCCTCCCAGAGCATTTATCGATGTTCACTGGAGCGACGTGTTTCCGCACGTCTAGTCCTCCGGATGCCCCGTTTTTCCGAGTATGGACAATGTTGCCGGATTTCAACTATAGTGGATGGAGCGTCTTTTGAATGTTATGCAGCGGTATATTGTAGACAGTTTATTTATTTATTTTGCATCGGACCAGATAGCCGTCGAGGTTGGGCTCTGCCGCGCCAGCGGGCTACATAGTTACACATTCCATACAGTGTATATTCTAGAAAGCTTTTTTTTTTCATCGGAGCCAGATACTTGTCGACTTCTCCCCGTTGCGTCGAATTCCGTCGCGCGAGAAAACTCGGGGGTTTTATCGACCAATAATCATATGGATGGCGACCTCATATTGAAGGCGAAAGCCTGGTGAAAAAGATAACGAAAGTACTGTCTCGATATGTAGGGGAGCAACGGCCCAGGTAGTGATGTTCTGGTTTGGTTTGGTTTTCAAACCATGGTTTTGGTTTGGTTTCAGCTGGTTTTGGTTTCAGAAACCTCAAACCAAAACCAAAACCATGGAATCTGGTTTGGGTCTGGTTTTTGGTTTAAACCATGGTTTCGCACAGGTCAATTATGAACATTGGACCTTGGATACAGTTGAGAGCATCATAAATATTACATGAATTAACAGTCCATCTCGTAATCTGGGTCGTAATTATCCGGCTCATCAGCCAAAATACTGTCCCAACTATTCTCATCCTGAGCCACACCCGACTCTGACCACTTCTCGCTACCATTGTCCTCGTCTTGAAGATCATCTGTGCCGTCATTGTCCACAAGCCCAGGTCATTGTCCACAAGCACAGATTCACGGAAAATTAAATCCCCCCTTTATCATACACTTCAGCACTTGTAGCGCCTCGACAATGTCAGAATTCAACTGATTACGACACTTGCTGATGGTGATGCCTGCAGAAGAAAAAGCCTGCTCACTGGACACCAAAGAAGACATGATGGTCATATAGAGCCTGATAACAGCTGATAAGGGCCCTTACGACATGGATAGCTACTCCAAATCAAGTAATTCTTCACGTGGTCTCTATGGCTGATTTCCTGAGGCTGCGCACCTCAAAATTCGCCAAAATCAGCTCGTTTGGTGCCTATGTAGGGCAAATTTCCGACGGGGGAGGGGGGGAGGGGTCGGTTGAGCCTCGAGAAAAAACATTTGTAGGTGATATCATTTTTCTTATGTTTGATCCCCCTTGTACAAGTAACTTAGGTATAACCAGAAGGAAAAAATAGAAATACCATGAGTTTGCCGTGGATTAATGTCCGTCTACCCTGCAGATAGTGCTATACCGCCGTGTGGTATTGCGAGGTCGTACGCCATCAGATTGATCGGAGCGGAGAAATCCGAGTCCAAATCAGCCGAACACCGCAAAATGTTATTTTGAGGACTCACAGAAAGAAAGAAAAACCGCATCAAACCATGGTTTGAAACAATGATTTTGGTTCATCATCACCGGCCCCAAACCAAAACCAAAACCAGGTCGAAACCATGACCATGGTTTGGTTTGGTTTCACTAAACCATGGTTTTGGTTTGCTGGTTTTCTGGTTTGAAACCAAACCAAGCACATCACTAACTACGACCTCTCTCTGTCCTTGTCGCTCCTCGCCGCGCTTTCCCCTTCAGACAAGACACATGTGTTGGTCTATGACTTACGCTACGACGATCGCCTCATTTCAAGTCGTCTTTGACCTCACCAGTCTGGCTGCCTCCCGGTGCGCCCTCATTCATATGTCGGCTCCCGTGCCCGCAAAATTTCCAAACTACGTCAAGAGCCCTCTTTTCTGCTGTGCATAATGATGCTGCATGACTACTATGTTCACTTGACTCGAGAAAGAGCCCCAAATGTGTTTCGCGCCTCTGAAAAAACAAATTCATTTTCCCGTTTATCCGTGCACCTTCATTTGAGATTGGTAGGGTCGGCCAGATTTTTCGTCCCCTCAAGTATCTCTTAACCTGTCGCGCTTTAATTCCCCGAAGTCCCTTCCCTCAAACGGAAGCCCAGCGCTACAAAGTACATGGAGGACTCTCTTCGTCGCCAGCGCA
Organism: Mycena olivaceomarginata; assembly: GCA_029378375.1. NCBI lineage: Eukaryota > Fungi > Basidiomycota > Agaricomycetes > Agaricales > Mycenaceae > Mycena > Mycena olivaceomarginata. Next base: position 698,317 of record JARKIC010000014.1, read on the forward strand.
TCAGATCCGAATCGCCAATCCCAGTGAACCCCTCGCTGTCGACTATGAGTGAGTTACCTCTCCTGAAGTTATATCCTCCCTGATAATCGGACCAGCGGACGACCAACATGAATACTCAACCCCCTCCCCCCACTTATGCTATCCCACGCGCGATTCGCACCTACAACGGCGTCACGACCCTGAACAACGGAACAACAGTACATTGAACCTCCGGTTGGAGGTTTCCCCCGGGCGCACGTCACCGAATCAGTGTGGTGTAACACCACTGACTACAGTAGGTGAGCAAGGCGGAGCCTGACCCAAGCTGTGGGACCGCGAGTACTGTGGCTCCGCCTTGGCTGATATCCCAGCTACGTCGACCAAACTCACTGCAGTCATCCGCAAGCTGACCGGGCATCCTAGCATCAAGGCTATTGCTCCCGTCGCTAAAGGCGACCTCAATGAGCGTTATCCTTCCCCTTACCATTCCTCATTGTCGATGGCGATGCCCAGGCTGCTGAGCGCCTCCTTCGCATGGAAACCCTGGCTCACTCCGGATATTTCCTTTATGACGGAACCCTTCGATGTTAGGCGCGTACTCATCGTTATACAGTCACATACTATGATGTCTGACGATGGTTGCACAAGTAACTTATGTAAACTAACTTGCCCTGTCACAAGTAACTTGTAGCTAACTTGTGGCAGGGCAAGTTAAATTTACCCGCACCATTCCGCATAAGTACAAGTTCCGCACAAATAAGTTAGCTTAAGTTCAGCACAGGTAAAATAAGTGAATTACATGTTAATGTTCACAGGCTCTGTTGCACTGTTTTGTGCCACTCAGGTGCTTGATTTCATCGTAAATATGAGTTTCAAACATGTTCATTGTGCCTGGTCTGGATCTGAATCACTGTTTTAATAACCAAGTGCAGTGGAGGTGAGTTGAAATACTGTAGTCTGTTGACCTTGCACTGAACCATTGTGTGGCTGGCAGTCACCTGGCTGGGCTCTACGACATCAAACGACTTGGGTAAACCACAAGAGAGCCTTCGCAAATCACTGGAGACAAAGGTTCAACCAGGGAAATGGAACTTGATGTTCAACAGTTTGGTGCCATGGATGGCATTGATGAACATTGTCCTTCAGCCATGGTTGATGCCAGGGTTTTGCGGTGGAGCACTCGTTCATGTACACGAGGCCGGGGGACCTAGGGGCATTATTTGATTGGTAGCTAGCTTCTCAATACCCCCGAAATGTTTGGTAAAGTAGATTCTAGGTACTTCCTTAGACTTGACTTCGTTTAACTTGAAGAAACCGGTGAACCTGGCGGTAACTGATGCCATCTGATGGCATAAGTTAGTTTGCTTGTGTTAACTTCGTCTAACTTGGTCCGGAAGTTAGCCTAAGTTAGATCAAGTTAACTTAAGTTAGCTTGGACTACTTCAGTAAGCTTGTTACTTTGGAGTGTATGAAGAGGACTGGGTTGTTAAACTTGGAGAAACCGGTGAGCTTGGGGGTAACTGATGCCATCTGATGGCATAAGTTAGTTTGCCCGTGTTAGCCTCGTCTAACTTGGCCCGCAAGTTAGCTTAAGTTAGCTCAAGTTAACTTAAGTCAGCTTGGGCTACCTTCAGTTAACTTGTTACCTTGGAGTTAATGAAGAGAACTGGATTGTTTAACTTGGAGAAACAGGTGAGCTTGGGGGTAACTGATGCCATCTGATGGCATAAGTTAGTTTGCCCGTGTTGGCTTCGTCTAACTTGGCCTGCAAGTTAGCTTAAGTCAGCTCAAGTTAACTTAAGTCAGCTTGGGCTACCTTCAGTTAACTTGTTACCTTGGAGTTAATGAAGAGAACTGTATTGTTTAACTTGGAGAAACAGGTGAATGGGCAGTAGCTGATCATCTGATGGCATATGTTAATTTGTTCGTGTTACTTGTTACTTTGATCTAACTTGGTGGGCAAGTTAGTGTCGAGTTGCTTGCAGTTAATTCAGTTGGGGGAGGCCGGTGCTTTGCATAACACGCGTAGTGCAGTAACTAAGTAGTTCCTATGTTTGTGGAATTATTTATTAAAAGCAGCTACCTGGAAGTATGAAGCAAAGGTATTTGTCCAGTGGCGAATACCGACTCAAAGGCAGACAAAAGGAAGCCTCATTGAGCACATCAGTTACTTAATGGAAAAGTTGTGCCAGAAAGCTGACTAAGCTGCTGCCCTTGAGGGCAGTCACGTGTCCAACCCTCTCCTGCTGTTCCGGGGATGTTTCATACATCCAACATAAGGATCAGATCTGGAATCTGCATCGGCAGCGGCACACTTGCTTCACATCGCCAGGGGAAGAGAGGTAAAGGAAACCCGTAAACCCTGTGAAATATTCCTTCATCTTGAGGAGCTCGATCTCCCAGACATGGAGTCTCCTATCGATCGCCTCTGCTTGTTCATTGTCTTTCAGCCCTGTATTCAAAACTCCTTGAATGAAACCCTTGCATTGTGTGTACCACTGCGAAAGGTAGAATGTAGCCCCTAAAGTCTCGGTATTAACCATTCTTTAAGATTTTGCTTGTTTGGCAGTGCTCATCAATTTGTACTTGCTGGCTCCTTTCTCCATATAGCCTGTCCTTTGTCTCCTGCCGTTCGCTTGCGCAATCCGGTGGGCGGTGCAATTACTCCATGTGGCCGCATCTCCTTCAGGTTTCCTCCCCTCTCATCCTGCAGGTACTGCGCTTCTGGCCCATTTATGTACTACAGGTATTCACAGAGCATTCAAGTGCTTTTCTCAGCTGACCATACTTGCAGCACATTTCTCACTGCACCACACGGTGGCTTAAACCTTTCTCACTGCAGCCAAATCACCGTGGTGTGGATAAAAGGCCTGCTCCCCGTCGCTGCCTTTCCCCGCTCTTCGTCGCTGCCTTTTCCCGCTCCCTCATTGATTTGACGCCCTCAACGCAACATTCTCGCTTCAATTCTGCGTCTCAATTTGGTGCTTTTGGATTCAACAGTTTCTACATGCTGTTGTCCTTCTCACTTTAGGCTACCCTGGTCCAACCCCCCTAGGGCCTAATTTTTCAAGGGACTTAATTGGCCCTAGGGGGGGTGTTTTGGCAGTGTGGACCATGCCTATGGTCTGGCCCACTGTTTTCAGCAAAATTGGTCTGGGCTGGCCCAGATGGATTCTCTATGGGACAGCCCACCCGCCGCAGGTGGGCCCGAAAAATTTCTAGGGACGGCCCATGGGCCCATTTTGAGACCAGGACCCCTGGCACCAGCCCAGCCCAAAAAAAGCAATTTTTGGGCCCATTTCTGGGCTATTTTGCACATTTCCGGGTGATTCTGAAAGCCCTTGCCCAGGGCTTTTATCCTGAGCATAATCTATCCATATTGGTGCCCATTTTTGTTTTCAGCAGCCCATAAATCGGCCTATTGGCTTCCTTCCCTGCCAGCTTTCCAGCTGGCTCTCCACCCAGCTTTACACCCAGCTTTCCAGGTGGCTTCCCACCCAGCTTTCTGGATGGCTTTCCATACAGCTTGCCAGTGGGTTTTTGGGCTGGCTTTTGCAGTGGGTTTTTTTGGTTGCCATTCCTCCCAGCTTTCTGGCTAGCTTTTTTGGTTGGGTTTTTGGTTAGCTTTCCACCTAGCTTCTGGTTCGTATTTCCAGTTGGGTTTTCCAGTCAGCTTTTCATTTAGCTTTTTGATTGGCCTTTCTGGTTGGGTTTTTCAGTCGGCTTACCACCCAGCTTTCAGGTTGGCCTTTCTGGTTGGCTGTTCTGGTCAGCTTTAAGAATTGAAACACCAGTTCTGACTGTGTTTCATTACCTCCACACTTACTTCCATGTTCAAGATTTTTTACATTGGGCTGGCCCACTAGTTTCATAATCCAATGGGCCATCCCGTAGCCCTTTGCTTACAATGTGGGCCAGCCCACCCATTCTCACATCATACATGGTCCAGCCCATGGTATACTCCAGACGGACATGGGCTTGCCCACAGGGTCTTTTTTTTGCATGTGGGCTAGCCCACCCGCTTCCATAATGTATATGGGCTAGCCCACCATATTTTGTTTTCAAGCTGGGCTATCCCACTCAATTTTATAATCTCTATGGGCCAGCCCATGATATTTTATAATCTACATGGGCTTGCCCATAGTATTTTATATTTAACATGGGCTAGCCCATAGGCAGAAATAATATTTTTTCTGAGCCAGGAACAGTCTTTGCCCAGTGCTTAGAATACAGCCCATCATGTTTTTTGGCTAGGCCTATGAACTGCAATTTTATTTGGCCAGAACAGTAGGATATACTTGGTCAACCAGCTGATACTCAAAAGGTCAAAAATACAAACCAAAAAAACTCCAGCAGCAAGGCTAGAACCATAGACCATAGGGTGATGTGTTAGGCATCAAGTAACCAAATACACATATACTACCACTACACTATAAGACAAGTACTGTAGGGTCTACCCTTGGCACTGACATCCTAGCCCAACATCACCCCTCTATTTTGCACACCTGTCACTATCAAATCAACCATCATTTATCGCCGGCTGTGGGAATTTATTTTGCATTTTGCGCAACAACTAGGAACTCTTTCCCAGAACCGTCAATACACTCAGAGACCTCTCGGCAAGCTCTATAACTTTGATCTTGACCATATTTTTAGACCCGAACCACTAACTTCCTTTTTGGGTCACTATGCCTTTTTCCCAAAAAGGAAATTACAGCATTTTTGCCTTCCTTTGGTCAGAATTCAAGTGTTTTGGATGATCTAAATCCTTGGACAGGATGTGATGGACTATAGGATATGTTCTGGAGCATACCCAGAAGCACTCCGCCTCTGTGAGGGGCAGATAATGGGCAACATCATTGATTCACCTCTATAGCATCATATCCTTGTGACATAGGGATACAGGTATCAGGAAGACATTTAAACCTACCAATGAGTAGTATCCATACATGTGTATCACACTAGAATAGACTCCCCAGAAGAAAAGGAGTATGTTTGGATCCTAAGTCACCATGCCATCATTGCTCCATTGCCAGGTCATGCATCGATCTGGCATGTTGAGAACAATGTCATGGAACAATGACTAAGTTTAAGAAGATGGCTGATGGGTGTTAGCCCACAGATCAGAGCGACAAGCAAACATTAAGTGTGTTAATGTATTTCTCTGCATTTTCACCCCATTTTCTCTGCCTATAAGGTTCAGAATGGAGGGAAAGAGTTGAAAGTGCATTTCACTGCTCATACCAACATCTGGACCCCAAATTCGTGCCAATCCATGGGCTTGAAGCTTCAGAATGTCACATGACATATTTTGCTTATTTGATGATAGGGCACCATTCAGAGGAGCTACTGCAAAATAAACACTCAAAATGAGAAGAGACATAATGAAAGATCAATATTTAATTGTATCCCAAGGAATTTGATCAAGTTTCAGGTAAATGGTATTTCGGAGTGGATGAGTTCAACAGCAGTCTGAAGTGTACTTGTTGCATATAGATGAAAACACTGTCTAGCCAAATCTTGACGAAAATCCTTCAAATAAAGTATAATATCAGTCTTCCATCATCCCTGTTCATCTTTCTGTTGCTTATATTGTGCTATGAGCTCTGTATGGACCCTAATTCACCAAAAAAGGAAAAGATGTCATTCGAGATTGTGGGTCTTCAAGGACGTATATTGGGATGATTCTTGGTATGTTATGTTTGGATACCTTGTAATACTTGATTTGAGTACATATCCCATGTTTTTCACTGGTGGCCCATATAAAACTTGGTGAATACTCATTCTGCGCATATTTACCCTCAATGAGGACGTAGAAGTGGCCAATTCACCTGATGGGCTCTCTCATGTATTTCTATAGATGATATGGGGCCCAACATCATAAATGCAATAACCGAGATGACCAGAAACCTTCACAATTAGGCCATCAGAGTGTTTCAGAATATGGTTAAAATATGCTCTCCTGGCTATTCAAGAGTTGTTTTATCATGTGAGGGGCATGTCAATAGCAAGGGCCTATATTTTAGAAGGGGTTGGATCGTATTAATTGGCCATGTTCCCAAGATATTTGTGTTAAGAGATGAATCAATGACCTTTCCCATTATCTGCTCCTCACAGAAGTGCACCAAAAATCACCCCCCTAGGGCCAATTAAGTCCCTTGAAAAATTAGGCCCTAGGGGGGTTGGACCAGGGTAGACTGAACTGTCCTTCTACTAGTGGCTCATCTGTGTTCGAGAGCCATATTATGCAAACTGTTTCCGCTCATCACGGAATTTCCCAATGTGTGCGTAATCAGCTCATCCCCCGCTGGCTCTGCAAGCTATTGAATTCGACATGAAGGCGCAAATGAATCCCTTTATTTCTGGTTCTACAGTGCACTTTGCGAGATTCTACCCTCCTGATGCTATGAAACAGATTGCAAAATCTTCCCATTTCGTCTCGCTCCTTTCCCAACGTTGGACCGCGTGTAATACCATCATCATCCCTGTTGAACATTGACAATTCAAAACTCAATGTATTGGCTGAGAATCAGCTCAGTTTCAACGCAGCCAAGTGCTCGAAAGTGCTCAAGTTCAGGCTGTTTCTGCCAACTTGGCCACACAGTTCCATGGTCTGGTTTTCCTCCAGTCAATGTTTCGCGGTCTAAATTTTCTCACGATGAGCCCCAGACATTCTAAAACATTGGACGTATGGACTGCCAGTAGTACTTGCGGGTGCGGTACATTTTTCGCAGCGTTTTCACAACTAATTCTCCTCGACAGGTTAACTCCAGAGTTGACATTTCAGGCCAGTGATTTTCTACTTTGATTGGCTTTCCTTGCAGTATCATTCCTTCCTTGCAATTTACACATATTTTGTCCCCATTTGCCGGAGCGAAGCGGCGGCAAATCTTGTTCAAGGGAAAATATTCAGACATTAAATTCGCACCGGAAGTAGCCCAGCCTCCACAACAACAAGGAAGAACTGTGCGACTACGAGATGCTCATAGTGCTTCACAGCTGCTATGGACACTGCGGTTGACAATCAGATTTCAGAGTTGAGCGGTGAATATTTTGACGCACTCATGATAGACCCCCAAACAAACATGAGGAACACGACTGGAGGAGGGATTGTCAATGTATTGTAGGGGCCCCCGTGATTGAGATGTACGCCAAAGATTTGGGCAGACTTTCTTGAGCACCATATTGCTTAGGACCTCGAAAAAGCAGCATGGCACAAAGAAGCATCAGCAGAGGCGCATACACCTGCGTATCTAAAACTTAATACAATTATGTTGGTACCAAACACGATCCTGACTCGCTGGGAATGCCACCAGAATCTGATAATAGCTGTGAATGGCACAGACAGGTTGGTGTGAAAGCAGTGTTGAACAGCAGAAGCATGAAAACCTACCTAATTGCGCCAGATATGGCTTCGTCGGTGTCGCTTGGTGTTGCTGGCCAAATACCGGTGAGTTCCCAATCGAGATAGTTGCACATTTCGCGTTCCATCTGATTGATCTCCTGCAGGGTAAACATGCCCTGCGCGACGATACTCCACAATTTATTCAAGTAAGTGTTGTTGCAGATGACCTTGGAGACAAAGATGAAGCGGCGGTGGCCGGAAGAGCCGCACACGGCGGGGAAACACGCTTTTAGGCGCTGCAGCAAGACAAGTGCTGCATAGGTGACGGACCAATGCAAATTTGTGCGATGGAGGGTGTGATAAATCTGATTGGGTTTGAAATGGTTTCCCAGAAGATTTAGAGATAAGACAGGTAGGCGACCTGCCAAGTTAGTACAAGTTGATTTTGCAGCCTGTGGGAAAACTTAAGTTAACTTGCGGCACGCCTGCCGAAAGGGGCAAGTTCCGCACAAGTTAATTTTCATAAGTTACTTTTTACGGACTCCACCATATGCCCCCTAAGCAAGCCAGAGGATGGGGGCTGGATGAGAACAGCCCAGGGCCTGCAAAAATGGACCCGTGGAGCATAAAAAGCCCAAAAAACAGGCTGCACGAGCACAGTACCAGGCAACACCATATGCCCCCTAGGCAAGCTAGAGGATAGGGCTGGATGGGAACAGCCCAGGGCCCGCGAAAAGGGCCCCGTGGGGCGTAAAAAGCCCAAAACGGGCTATGCAAGCACAGTACCAGCCAACACCAGATGGCCCCTACGCAAGCCAGAGGATAGGGGCTGAATGGGAGCAGCCCAGGGCCTGAAAAAAGGGCCCTGTGGGGTGTAAAAAGCCACAAAACGGGCTGCGCAAGCGCAGCATTGGATGTATCCATTGCAGCCTTGGATACATCCATGGTGGTCACGTCACGATGCCATGGACACATCCATGTATGGTAAGGCGGTTGCAACCAACTCAAGTGGTTGCAACCAAACCCTTGGTTTGAAACCATGGATCTGACCCCTATAAGGGCCAGTATCCCCATGGTTAGGCTGACCCTACTGAGGTCTGATTTGACATAGCCTGAAGTGCGCCTAGAGGTGCGGACTTCAGCAGCACAGCCGTCCATCCGCATAAACGTGGCTTCGAGGGCTCAGGGTTCCTCCTGGACCGCTAGGTTGTACGTGTTGCGGTGGATGAGATCCCCAATATCGGTACCATCAACGAAATTGGAGTAGGTGGGCAGACAAGGGTTGACGGCAGTCGGCGTGTAGTTGGCCATGGGGAATTCGTGCACCACGAAGCAGGGCACGTGCCCCAGCAAGTACGAGAGGTATACGTCCTCCGAGGCTCCATTGATCCAGAGCCCTATGTACGGGTCGTCCGCAGCGACAGTCGTTCTGGCGCTATCCCTCAGCAAGGCCAATCCCCAGTACCGCCTGGGTTTCCTCGCCTTCGCTAAGGCGATCCATGCTTCCTTCTCCCGGAGCCCTCCCTGGAACGCCACTCCGTGGTCCACCATATCACTCCAAACATCCATTCGCTCTAAGGCTTGGAGTCGAGCTTCGGTAGCATAGTCCGGTTGGTTGGCCCAGATTTGCAGCTCGTGGACCACGTGCAGCCACTCCATCTCTCAATTGAAGCAGCGCAGCACGGTCCTCAACCCTTCCAGGAAGAAGGATGGTAGCCAGTCGTGCGCTGAGCTATTGGAACTACAGATCCATACTTCCACCAAGGGGCAGTAGGCTTCATACACGGCGTCCGAGCTGGTAACAAGATGGGGTCTTCTCATGAAGGCCCAGTGCGCGCGCTCCGGATGGAAATACTGCGGGGCGTATTGGCAGTCAAATTTCCCTGCATGCCTGTCAAAACGCCTCTGCGACGGGTCTTCGTTGATGCTCGGAGTCCCATTGTTGAAGCGCTTGCCTGGGAGAGATGGCAGCTGCTTCGAGTTCGGTGACCACAGTTCAAAGAGCCTCATTCCACGCTTCATGTAGCGCCCCGATAGAGCGGGCAGCGCCCATAGGTCGAAAGAGAGCGAACTATATATGAGTGGCTCATCGTTGTAGCCAGCAGTGCTAGGGAGCCTTGCGGTTCCATGGCGCGCTTGGCTGCCCCGACGAGGATTGCTGCTGTTCGAGACATCGAGGAGGAGTGGTACTGCTAGTGGCGACCAGGGGTAGCGGCGATGTGGACGTAGAAAAGAAATGTCAAAATGATCTGACTAAGCACGTGATGTTCCCATGCTCTGCCACTGATGGCGGTTTGTCGGGCTTGGGTGTCCAATAAGTCTAGCCAGTCCAACAAAATAGTACTCTACTGATCATGAGCCTGCGTGTCTTCCAGCTTAGCCCGTCCACACGGGTTGAGGTGTTGCAAAAGCCTCGTAACAGCATTGATTGCAGTTCATCCCCGTCGGGTGGCAGCGACGAGCGCTCTTCACGATGTCTTCCAATTCACAGATTCCGCACTTGGGAGGACCCTCAGCAGCCATTGGCTCGAAGCAGGGTGCTTCCAGGTCCTCGAGTCTCAGGGTCTTCACTCGAGCAAGCACGAGATCATTCAATTCGTGATCCGGACTTGACGATCGTAGCTACATACTCGAGTCGCTCCTTCTCCTCTTCTCCCGGATCCAGATCCACATGAATGAGCAACGCTTGCCGCTTGCAGAAGGTGTAGCCAGGTGCCGTAATGGGACCAGTCCCATGCGATGTGCTTTGGGCTAGTGCAGATATAGCACTCGCGTTAGGAGGACGCGCACTGACCTGCGGGTCGTCGCGACGGAGCTCGCGTGAAGGCCATAGTCACTCGCTGTCACTCCGGAAGAGAAGCCGGTAGATCGTGTTTGTATCTTACGAACTTCCATGCTGATCCCCATTCTCCACTTGCCGCTACAGACAAGTGAGGGCGAAGCGCAGATCAGTGGGGAACCCATAATCGGGACCCAGCACAAACCGGCTGCTGCAAGCTTTGGAGTCCAAGAATTGAGCCTAGGCGTCCATAATTTGCGGTAGTGCCACCACGGCGTGCCCAATCCTAGATAGCATCTGTAGGCTGAAGCAGTAGAAGCGCTGCTGCGTGTCTGGGTCCACTGAGGGCACCAAACCCGCTGCTGCTGCATCATATGCCACTACCCCCATCTGCTAACACTCCTAAATGCTCAAAGTCTATGGACTTCGCTCCGGGTTAGGGCCCCGGTGTTCCATATTCGCGTGATGTGCCGAGGACGGAGCTGTTGACTTCATAGATCCAGAGGGTGGTGAAGAACTCGGCTTCTTGGGGGTAGCGGTCTTCTTACCTGTGGTGGACCCCGATGCCTGCACTGATTCCGAGGGCACGTTCGCAGCAGCTTTGGACTTCCTCGAGTCTACACCACTTGCGATTGGTTGATGATCATGACCAGATGTGGGTTGGCCTTATCGACCGCCTCCCTGGACATTTGGCTAGCCCTCTTCGACTTGGGATTGTCTGGGACATGGGGTGGAAAACCAAGAAATACTCGGCCAAACGAGTGTGTGGCGATCACACTTATACCCCTCGGTTAAGCCGCCTTGAACACTGAACATCTCTACCTATCTCAGCGCACCCATCCATGTCTGTATGCACCCAGCCCCAGGCGCTTCCATGTCAGCATGGCATGCAGCCCGAGGTGAGTCGTGGGGAGATGACAGAGCACCCTTCCGATTTCTTCGGCGCATCTTCCCGCTCCCATCCGTAGCAGTAGTATGTTTCAAGCCCTCGGTGCTTCCATGCTAGCATGGCGTGCAGCCCAGGCGGCGATGCCGCCCACACCAAGGTGGGTGGATTTGACAAGATTCGCAAGAGGTCCATGGCCTCATGTGATTCCGATCACATCGGTCTGATCGGGGGCTACCGGACAGCCTATTGAAGTCGGTGCAGGCAGCTCGATAGTGCCTCGCTCTCCTCTTCTCGTACAAGCACCACTTCACAGTAGCCGCTGTGTGGGGATGGGAGACAAGAGAGCGCCCCCCTCCCCCCCCGGTGTCGGTAGCAGCTGCGCGGCGGAGTGTGAGTGCTTGACGCTGGGGTTTTCTCCCACCCGCTATCAGGGTCGTCATAGGGACCTAGGGTACCGCTAGATAGCAGTGCGGAGGCATTGTGACGTAGGGGGGAGGAGTATTCACAGAGATCCAGCAGCTCCTCGAGGAGGAGTGCTTGGATGGGGCTGCCGCTACCATTATAACCAACCCTTCCAATTACCTCGGCGCATCTTCGCGCTCCCGTCCGTCGTCGTATGCTTCAAGAGCCGGGCACTTCCATGCTAGCATGGCGTGCAGCCCAGGCAGCGAGGTCACCCACACCAAGGTGGCCAATGCCAATGGGTGGACTTGAGCAGATTTGCAAAGAGTCCTGCACTCACGTCATTCTGATCATACCGGTGTATGTGACAACGTGTCCGGTAATACTTTCACCTGACCATCAACCAACACCCTTGTCGCGTGTCGTTTCACACCTGTAGCTGCTTAACCAAAAACATGCAAGGGTTGGAAGGTGAGCCACTTCATTTCCTTCAATTTATACATTGGTTTCTTTCGTTTGTTTCTTCCCTGTCACCCGACTCTCACCAAGGAGCAGGGTGGCATTCCTTTTTCATCTTCGCCGGCACCGCCTAACTCTCACAACGGAGCAGGGTGGCGTCGTTTCCTGATGTCTTCCTATCAGTTCTTATCTTTCTTACTGGGTTCTCGCTGAATTCTCACAACTAGCCTTAGACCTAGGTGCACCTATCATCTGTGGCAACTTCGATCTTGAAGACGCACTCAAGCGTGAAAATGATGCACGCATGGCACGCGAAAACAGCCACTTCAACTCCCGAGAAGAAGACCCCGACGTTGTGGAGGCGACCCGAGAAAACGCCTGCACCACCCACCAGGCGGTGTGCGCGACACAGAATGAAGCAGCTCCCCAAGCCCTCACCGGAACCGCCAAGAAAAACGCCAAGAAGCGGATTCGTGACCGACCTAGGCGCCATTCCAACACCCCCATTCAAGACGACGAAGAGCGCTATTCGCTTATCCAATATTCAGCCAGCTCCCTCTTCTGCTGGGTTGCTAATGGCTACCAGTCTGACCTGCACTGTATGGCTCTGTCACCCCCGAGGATATTGCGCAGCAGGAGGAGGATTGCAAGGCTCGTCGCACGACTGCTCTGAAGAAATTCACGCTTTGAAAGGACCTCAAGGTCAAGAATTTCAGTGGCCGGAGTTGGGTGGAGGTTTGGGATGAGGGTGATGTTGCCGATTTCAGCAACTTGGCGGAGAAGAGCGAAGGGGAGCAGCCACCACCCAAGAAGAAAGTGCGCCGTTGTTGATGTCAGGTAGTTTTTAAAAATTGGTAAATGGATAGGAAATCCCATGGCTCTGTGTTTTCTTGCAAAAGCTGGTCTGGAATGACCTGCAGATTTTTTTAAAATACTATGTTTCATGTTCGTTATATCTTTCTTCTACAATAATGTCATGATTCTCTTAATACGTATTGATGTCTGAGTGGATGAGGCCGCAAGCAACGAAGACATGTGTATATTAATCGTACTAAATATCTGTACATGTCATGAACTGTCTTTATGAAAATACCTATGTAGTCTTGCAAATAGAAGGGATTGGGTATTTACGACGTTGATAAGCAGGCTATCTGGCCGTGCCTGGAATCTTGCTAATGTTGGGATTCCTGTGCATTACCAGGTTAGATGTACATCTCCAGGATTAACATGAGTCCCGAATGGTTAATCAGGCACATCCTGCATGAGGGCTTAATCAGCCTGCCCAAGAGAACATTAATCAGAACCTCCCATACTGATTAAGGCTCGATTCAATGGGTTTAATAAAAGAGTCCTTATAATCGCTTGATTAAGGCTCTGTGGGGCCAACAAATATCAGGGAACTTAAACATCCACTCTGAAGAACAAGTGTCTATCAGCAGAGATAGATCTGTGGGATTTAATCACCTTGTTGTGGTTGATTTGGACTATTCTGGGGACGTGTCTGGACACATGATAATCACCGATCAATGTTGCTATCCCAATATGGGTTCTTGACCTGGGCAAGGCTTCATCGGTGTATATCTCAACAACTACTGGGCGGTTCAGGGAGATTGGGGTATCTACAGAAAGCTGATACCCAACGCTCCTTGAATCCAAAGGTGTTAATCAAGGGAATTTAACCATTAAACTGGTTCAGCTCCGTTACCGTCCCAATTTGGGTTCTTGGCTTGATCAGGAATTGACAAGGTTATATCTTGGGAACCACTTGGCGGATTAGGGAGTTCTGGGTGTCTACAGAAATGGGAGACTCAGCGCTTTCTGAATCCAATGGTCCGAAGGGCAGGACAACACTATTTGGCTTGGAAGCTCAGTCGAGTCAGGCAACCGATCAGAAACAAGGAGTTAAATGACAGATCTTTAGCTTACTCACGTAGTGTAATTAGAGTAGTGTAAGCATAAATGTACAGTATATAAGGAGGGCAGTTCTAGCATGGACGCACTACTGCAGTGGTGGTGGCACAGGTGCTAGATCCCAGTCTCATAAAGAGACTTGGATCTAGTGCTTGTGGCACCAACATTGGGTTGACACAGGAGCTAGGTCCTGGTCTCAATTAAGAGACTTGGATCTAGGGCTTGTGTTACAACACTTAGTCCGCACTTGTGATCCTGGACTGGTTCTATTAAGAGCTTTGCTTCGTTTGCACAATGTGATTAATATGTCTTGCCTTCGGGTCGAAGTAAAACACATAATTTGGGATTGTGATTAAGATGTGTGAAGGGATTTGGGATTTGAATTGAGAACATGGCACCACTACAGCAGCCTTGGAAGGTTTATTATTTGGGATTATGGGATACGGTCGAAAGGGACCTTAAACAATCAGCAGCCTTGGAAGGCTTATATTTGGGATTGGTTTCTGATTGGTGTTGGATTGACGCACTCGGTTGGCTATGCCAAGAGAGGGTCTTAATCACACCACAACAGTCTTGCACGCCATTAGTCAAGTGCTCTCGTTCTGAGCACTTGATTAAGGGCTTCAACCAGTCGAACTGATGTATCTGTGTCCCTTTTCTACTCCTTCACAGTCTTGTGAAGAAGTCTAAAATGCATGAATACTCGTCAGCACGTCTAAGCTTGTGCAACCAGAGGGAACAAGGATGTGGATTCGGTTAGTGGTTGTGGCTTGTACTGCTGCATTCCGCTCGTTGGTCCACGTTATCAGTAGTACTCCAGCTGTAGACGGACCGAGGCAAAGCCTTTCAGCGTTTCATCTTGAAATTCGGTTGGAAAGGGCCTTTCAAAAAGACTTCTGTGTCGTCCCAACACCTCTATATGGTAAAAGCCTGTGCGGTTGTCTAAGAATTTCCCGTAAGCGACCATTTGAGCCATAGTAGGAGCTTCAAGACATACGATCCCCGTGCTTATGCCCAAAGTCTCAGTGTTGATAGAACGCGGAACACATGAAAGAAGAGCGGCCAGCTTATTGACGGAGACACCTCGCTTGGTAGCGACATTGAAATGCTAGAAATAATGAGCCAAAAGCCAGCAAGGACGGAAATAGTTCCTACCCTTGGTGCTTGGCGGCCTCTGCAGACCAGAGTCTGGGCGCGCACACTGGTAGGAATGGGACCATGGGAGAGAGTAGCGGTCGGTGTATTCACTGAGGCGTCGGCAGTCTTGCTCTGAACAGCAACTCTCTCTCAACAGCAGAGTGCTAGGGATGGCTGATAGGTGGAAATGTCATTCCAAGCGGAAAGAGCCTACCTCTGTTTCATTGACCAGAGCCTCGGCCGGCACACAGGAGAGAGTAGTGGTCTTGCAGGGATCGACTGGCAGTGGAGGAAAGAAGGAGGGCATTGAGAGAGAGGCGCAGGGCATTAGACGAGATGCGCAGATATGTTTCACTTATATAGAAGGAATATGAATAAAGCAAACATAGGACAAAAGTGATTGTCGCAGAACGTAAGGCACAAAGATGAACGCGAACAAGAGAAACTCTATAATTCGAAAGGCACATCTACAAAGCCTTAAATTTCTTCCTCGCCACCCTGGCACTTGCCGCTGCAGCCAGGCATATAGCCCAACGACGATCCGTACATTCGAGGGCCTTAGGAGCAGCGATCTAGGTGGGATGAGCGTGAACCCTCCCAAACAATGTATGGACGAGACATACAGAGAGGCCGTCACGTACCCAAAGTTGAAGGACAGATTCTTCTCCCTGTATGACCAACGGTAAGTGAATGAAACCGACCACAGCATCGACAGTGAACTCACGAACAAGACCGAACCGCGTGGGATATCCGTCATCCCCGTGAATAGCTTTGCGACAAACGCAAGTGGTTGTGGAAAGTGCAGTTGTTTGTGCATCGGGAGTCGACAGACCCATAGCAGCACATCAGGGGTCCCAGCTGTTTCCGCTGAAACGAGCGAGCTCTACTCCGGGGCTGATGAACGAGACACAATGGTGGAAGGCCGACAGGACGAGAACATAGACACGGCTGGTCATGCCCTGAGAAATAATCAGCCAGTTTCCAGCATAAAGATAGAAAGAGAACGTACCTGGTGAAATCCTGCGTACAATTTGCATATGGCCTCTTTGTCGGGCAGAAGGGTCGTGCATATTGACGTCTGCAAAGTCCTCATCTCTACCGAGGCCAGCCATTTGTTAAGGGCGTCTAGGTCGAGGAGATGGACGCCATGCATGGGGGCACGATGAGGGAAGCAGGGGTTGCCATTGGATTGGAACTGGGCTTGGAGGTGGTGAGTTGGGCTGGAATAATTTGCCGTGGTAGGAGGCCCTTTATTTATCCAGATATGAGATCTAGACAAAGCAAGGGAAAAAAGGTATTGCAGAATAAAGGAACAAAGGGATCAATCCTGGAAGAGAGATTCGCTCATCTGTGGGGACCGCGCTTCTCTAACTCGTAGGTAGTTGATACCACGAGCGCAAAGCCAGCAGCGGGAGTCCAGTAAATCCATTGCCACAGACGATGTGAGAGAGAGGAAGAGAGCAACATCCTGAGAAGATAATTTGTTCTTGAGGGAGATTCACTCATCCATGAGGACCTCGTCAGTGGATCCTGTCGATATTACTAGCGCAAAGCCAGTAGCGGGAGTCCGTAGAGCAAATCCACAGACGATGACATTGAAGTGAGACTCCGAGCTGTATGCCTTGATCCCATCAACTCTCGCCATCGCCCAATTGGGCAATCAGTTTTCGCCGGGTGCACAACTCTTCGCAGCTCAAAGCTTTCAGTACATGCGATTCAAGTAACATGTGGTGATGCGGTCTCATAGGCTTCAGGTTGCTGATCAAAGAGAGGCTCGGGAGTCCGCAGTCCACAGCCGGAATGCGGGGACCAGTGATTGAAGTCTTCACCCAACAGAATAGTATTCTACAGATCCAGCGCGTCTTCCCAGCATTCGCCGGTCCGTGTCTGTGTTGTCATGACGAGGCGCTTCTTCAGGTTACATCTGTTCCCCGTCAGCGCCAGCGTCCCTGTTGCCCCTCGGCGGCTCGCGCTTCTTCCAAGCTACTAGCCCGTCCACCGCGAGCCTCAGAAGTGCTTCTTCCAGGAAATTTCCCGTCCACTGCTTCTTCCCGAGCAAAAGTCTCAGTCAGTGTCCACCAGCCGGCCTCTCGAGCAGTGATTTCCAATGGTAGGAAGAACATGCTTAGAGAATGGTGACGAGCAAGCTCGCCACTTCCGCCAACTTATGCAGCCTCCAGTATTCCCACATGCGGCTGATGTGAGGAAATGGTGTCGCAGCACGTCCAGCAAGTGGCTTCAGTCACGAGAGTACAAGATTCTCGAGTTCGGTGGAAGCAGGGTCCACCAACTTCGGGCACGCCCCGTGAACTTTGTAGGCGCCATCTGCGCGACGTGGACGACCATTAACGGGCTAAGGAGGGCCAGGGAGGACATATTAATGACATAGTTGATGATGGTTTTGTCCTTGCCCTCGCAGACTGGAATGATAGAGAGTCGAGCTTGGGATTAAGCTGCCATCGTAGGGCATCCGAAACGTCTGCAGATTGCCCCGTTGCTGCTGGAGGGCCAGACCCACCCCCTCCTCTTCCGCCTCCCGCACCTCCGCATCCACCGTTTCCTCCGCCACTGCCGGCGCACTGCGCTCCAGCAAGTACAGGAACCCGTACCTGGTCAAGCACGAACCAGCTGCTGCGAGCGCTTGAGTCCAATAATTGGGCTTGAGTGTCCATGACTTGCTGCAGTGCAACCACAACTCTTGAAACAATTCGGAGATTGAGGCAGTAGAAGCGCTGCTGCGTTTCGGGGCCCACAGAGGGCACCAAACCCGCAGCTGCTGCATCGTACACAGAACCTCCTCCACTAGTGCTCCCAAGTGCTCGAAGTCGAGGCTACGATGCGGACTGTTGTAGCGGAGTAACGCATCACGCAGAATTAAAGACGCCGTAGGGTCGAATCCTGGCAACTCGCCCCCGATCGCCCCATACTCCAACAGCGGATCTTCCTGGGTATTGGACAGCAGGTAGTAGAGGATGCAATGTCGCGCCATGGACTCCACCAGCTCCTCCTGAATAAGTCGATCGACCTTCCCCCATGCTGGAATAGGTGAAGCAGCGCTGCTACGGGAGGTACTCCCATGCGGCGCTCCAGACCCACGGAAATGCTTTTCCCCAAGCTTGGCTCCAGATCCGAGACCTTGGTGGGGGTATCCGACATGGGAGTGGGACGGTCCCTAGTGAGGCCGGCAAGGGCCTATTGCCCATCGCTTACCGACGCGGCCGTGAGGTATGTACTGCCGCGCTCCTCTAGGGGGCAGGGAGTCTGGGGAACTGGACAAGGGGTCAGAAGAGAGAGGTTGGTGGCGGGTCCAAGATGGGGACCCCACAGCCCCGTTTCCGTCATATGGGATGGTAGTCGGGGTGTTGTCGTGCCAAAGGGGGCTAGCGGCACGGGCGGCGCATGTACGCCTCTAGAAGCCAAAGCTGCTGTGGGCGTGGATGGACCTGCGTGCTGTGCCAATGACGACGCCTGCGACTTTGCGGATCCAGGCGGGTGAGTGGAACTCGGCTTCTTGGGGTTGCTGCGCAGCTGACCGCACTCCCATCCATCCCAGTATGCTCCGAGCACCGGGTGCTTCCATGCTAGCATGGCGTGCAGCCCAGGCAGCGACGCCGCCTACACCAAAGTGGGTGGACTGAAGAAGATTTGCAAGAGTCCGGCTCTCACATGATTCCGATTACACTGCAGGCAGCGCGGTTGGTGCCTTGCTCACCTCTTCTCACACGAGTGCCACTTGACAGTAGCTGCTGTGTGGGGAGGGGAGAAGAGAGAGTGGCCCCCCCGGCATCAGTAGCAGCTGTGTGTGGGAGCATGAGCGCTTGATGCTGGGGTTTTCTCTCGCCCGCTGTTGAGGTCGTCAATGGTCATAGGTCCTAGGGTACCACTATCGAGTACGTAGCACTGCGTAGGCATCTCGACTCAAGGGAGGAAGGAGTATTCGAAGATCCAGCAGTTCCTCGAGGAGGAGCGCTTCCGTCAACACAAATACCCTCTTCAGCTGTGTGAAGCCCTCGCGGTGGGCTCCGTTGTGATGCGGGTCTTGTAGGCTTCCGATTGCTGAAGAGGAACCTGCGAGTCCGCAGTCTGCAGACGCAGCGCTCGAGATCTAGAGGGCTGCTGTTGGGGTGTTCCTGGTTAGGTCTTCAAAGCTTCAGACTTCGTACATCATAGCGTAATTATAAAGGAAGATGGAAAGATAAGATATATTACATCAGTGATACGTGCGTAATTATGCCTACAATTTCCATGGCCAGCTACGGTAAACTAGTACGTTCATCGTGTCCTAATGCAATACCAAGGTCCCATCACATATGCGCTAGGAATCATATGCGCTAGGAATGGTTTATAAATTGAGTGGGGTGGGTGCATTCTACTAATAACTACGAATAGAAAAATAAAAACTGGGCCGTAGCATACCATCAGTAGTAGTAGGGTTGGTATGCCACCGCACCCGAGCCTGAGCCCTCCGGTGCTGGGTGGAGTGCCCGAGCTGAAGAGAGGTGCGAGTGGCGAAGGGGTATTGACAACCTACTTAGAACTAATCAGCTTGAGGAAGTTACGCATTAAGACAGCAACGTGGTGCACATACCAGCCACGTCGTCAGCACGGTGGTTTGAGCGAGGCAAGGCAGACAACCTCGGAGGAGTGGCTGTGATCATGAGTCTAGCTGTCAACACGAGAATGAGAAAATGAAGTGCAGGGAAGAGCGAGGCGTACCTGGTGGTCGTTGGCGACCTACTGGATGCTGCGCGCTCGGATGAAATGGGCCAATACAAGACAGAAATACGCAGGGAGGAGATAGGAACGAGCGGGGAACAAGGGGAGAGAATGGGGAATGAGTAGGGGGAGCGAGCGAGGTGAACACGGCATAATAACAATTTTGGAGTGAAGTATAGGCGATAGTGGTGTGGTAGATAAGAAAGAGATCTGACGCGCCCTAGGGTGGGCGGTCTGAACGCGCGCCCAGGAAGGGACAGCGCAGCACGCCCGGAAGAGGGTGCACTAACAAAACCAAAATGCGGGTCTGGAATGACCTGCCAAAACGCTAGTCTGGCAACACAACGTGTGGTACCATTATAATGTGCCCTGGCTGTGCCAGCGGTGCACATTAGAATGCAGTCTTTACCTTGCCAGGCCTGGGTCCCATTATAATGTGCACCCTGTGTGGCAGCGCTGCGGCATGCACCGCTTGTAATTATATTCCCAGCACTACGGCACCCTGGTATCTTTATTTTCTTATGTTTGCTTCGGCACGTTCAAATGTCTGTGCAATTTACGCGCACACCGTAACACGTCTTTTCAGCACCAAAAAGCACCAAAATGCCATCTATCCCAATTGAGAAATGAACCCCATTAGGAACTCAAGCCACTAAATCGTCGTCCGCCTCCCCCTCGTCATCGTTGTACTCCCCATATGCCACCTCATCCTCCAGTTCCACCGACACCGACACCGCCTGCATCACATCCACCAATTCGTCTGTGAGTGCAACTGCTGCCCTCACTCGCACTGCAGCCCATTTCCCCTCCCATTGAGCAGCCCATTCGCACTCGCGCGCCGCCTGCTCCGTGGCATATGCCCACAGACCCTCCGCTAGCGGTCCAGGTACCCCTGTACGTGCTGCTCGCTGATTGTCCCACCATTTGGCCTTCCACCTGCAAAACTCCAGCACACGACACATCTCTTCCTCAAGCAACACCAACTCCTCCTTCCACCGATCTGCTCGAGCACGGGCCTTCGTCTATTCCACCCGAATATCTGCAGAACTGTAAGCACCACCACATAAGGCCAGATTAACCTGTTAACGGTTGGAGGTTGCCACAAGGTCTAATGCGTTATTGTGTGGATACCTATATAGGGAAAGCTGGGAGATCTCAGGGAATGTCGGGTACTTCCCTGCCCTGTAGACATCATCCCGGCTTGTTCGGCATGGCCATGGCCTCTCGCCGTTGCTGCTATGGACATTCCCACGGCCATGCTAGGTCCCGAATATCCCAAATAAATCCTATATATCCGTGAATAGCTAGAATATTATGGTAAATTGCCCGGTGATGGAGTCATGTGCATCTGGGTCATGCGTGGGCCAAAACGGGACAAGCACCGAAACAAGCGCACGCGGCGGGATCCTGCCCCGCCCCCCGAAATTCCTACCGCTGCGGCTTCCCACCTAAATATTGTCCATCTCCCCCCCCATGACCACTTCCTCGTCGCTCTCTATCACCCCTCTCTCTCCATATGCCTCCTCCCTGGCCACCTGCCTGTCGTCGTCATCGTCATTATCCTCCTCCCTTGCTGCATCCGTTCCCACCTTCTGGGAAAGCGGGGCAAGGGGATCAATGACTGCCTCCCTAGGTCCCCTCTTTCCTCTCGCCACTTTCGTTGCCGTCTCTGTTTGCCTCGCTCGGGCGGCAATATCCCGAAAGAGCGCCTCCTGCTTTAGGGCGTACGCGATCATCCCCTGCGCGTACGCATCCTGCAGCTCACTCGACCCGACCGGTACTGCCTTTGCTCGCTCCTGCCACAGGTCGGCCTCAAACTCCAGCGAAATCGGCAGCCGCCAGAACTCCTCCGTCAATAGCTGCACTTCTTCTTTCCATCTTCGAGCCCGAGCGTAGGCCTTCGCCCATTCAATACGCAGTGCTTTTGAGAAAATTTAGAGCCAATATCACATATAGCTTTATAACTCACCATCCTCAAGCTCGGCGTCTGTCCCTGTCATTCCCGCCCCCATCCATATCCATAATACCTCTCTCCGGCTCTCCCTCACCCTCCCTTCTGCATCGTCGCCTTCCCCATCCCCATCCCCCTCCTCCTCCTCCGCATTGAGCCACACCGGCACCTCCACTGCGTGAGCGATGAGCTCATCATACTTCCGCTTCCGCCTCGCCTTCGCGTTCCGATGCTTCACCTCCTTTGCTGCCAAATCCTCTGCATCCTCCATACATCTGATGTCCTCCTTTCTCAGCTTCTTCCACCCCACCAGCCGTTCGTCCTGCCCCGCGTTCACCCAAAGTGCGTTCCAAGCGACTTGATATTTTTCTGAATGAAGTCGGATCTTCAACTCGTTACGATTGACGATGGAACGCACGCGTGTGGTGGCGCCCTGGTGTCGGGCATGGAGAGCCTTGTAATTGAGAAACCGGCCCTTGATGACAAGCTGGTTGCGCAGCTTCACCAACGCGCTCCGACATTGCGCATCCCTCATCACCAACTCCATTTCCAGCAGCCCGTTAACGCAGCCGCCATCCGCGCGTTCGGCCTCTGAAAGAGCGGAAGGGAGAAACAGCGGCTCATTTTCAGGCTGCTCATCCTCCAGGGCCTCGCGCTTCTCCAACGCCACGATAGCTCCAGGGCAGTAAGTTGCCTGCAGCTTTCGGAGGCGGTCGAGACGCCTTAACAGCTTGGTCCGCAGCGCGGCCATGTCGATCTGCTGCGCCGTTGTCTTTGACTTCTTGAGCTCTGCCTTCACCCGCACTTCACGCCTATTCGGTGGTCAATATCCTCTCGCGCAATGAATCAATCAACGACGTACTGCTCTTCCTCCACATCCAGACACTCGGTCATGAACTCACTTGGGGTTACGCAGTGCTTTGCTGGAATCCCCTTGCGCGCCGCAGCCTCTTCCTCCTGCTGGAACTGCAGACGCACCTGCGCCTCGGTCAAGCCTACAAACAACTCGTGTTAGATCCCCGCCTCCTAATGTACACCTTGGACGTATCGACGACCACCATCTCGTAGGGATTCTTCTTGTTTGAATTTTTTTCAAAGTCGTGCACCATCGCTTTCCACCGCTCGACGCGGTCTTGCTGCTGGTCCGAAAAAGAATCCAGTGCTTCCTGTTGAACAACCTCCTGCTCCCGCGCATTATCAAGACGTTTGCGTAACATACTCGCTGCAAATGAGGTCAGTTTTCCCCTTGTTCGCACGGACCACGATACATACCTAGCGATACCAGCTTCTGCCAGTTCCAATAGCTCCAATGATCATTGATCGTGTCGTGGTGTGCGCCGGGCCCCATTATCCTTGTGCTGGCAGCGATTCCTCCGATATTAGACCAGGGGCGCTCAATGCCCTCGCCGTCGGTCTGCCCACTCCCCAGCTTCAGGTTCAGCGAAAACAGGGCGCCGCACCCTGGGCCATGGCCCTTGATGTGCATTTTGGGAATCACGAAGCAGATCATCGGCAGGATGAGGAAGCACTGTACTAGAGGCGGTAGCTCCTTCAACTGCTCCATCAAGTGTATCCACCAAATGCACACAATGTCGTAGGATACGAATTTGAATAGTAGCGGGTCGTGGTACCGTAAAAACGACGCAAATATATAATCCATGTTGGCGAATCTAACTCGAGATCAGCACGGTCGCTCAAGGAGATTTGAATCGAACGGACCTTTCCCCCTTCTGCAAGTCCCCTACCCCGTTCGGCTGCACAAACTCGTGCCATGCGCAAACACCCATACCCACACCGGTGGTGCTGTAACCTCGCGAAAACTTGGTGTTGGCGTAGTCAAGAGCGGCGAGGCCACTGCAAGTGGTCATCTGTCACAACGTCAGTCATACTCTCACAGGTAAACGAATTCTTACCTCTTTCTGATCCGTTACCGTCAGCAGATACTCCCGAAAGGCCGTGTTCTCCAGCATGTACGCCCATCCGGTCCCGAGCCCAGGGTCTTTAAGCTCGCTTGAGATCATCAGACGTTTGAGGCGGAAACAGGCATCCAGAGCGAAGAAGATGATATACAGAAATCTACATTGAGTTGCATTCAACTCCCGCCCAAATGAAGAAAATTATTTAAAACACTCACTTGTCCTCGTTTGAAGCCATCTCCCAGTCGTCCGGTAAGTTAACGCCTGGACGCGGACAGGCAGGACACCGCACAGCAAGATCTCCCAACTTTGTCGCCTTCGCCCCGCCCGGATCGTGTCCCTGACCTCCGCGCTTCAACAGCAGAAGATGTCGATACTCCCGACAGATGCGAATGAAGACCTGATAGCGATCAGGTGGCTGCACCCCGTCGTTCCGCGTCAGCCTCTCCAAGGAGCGATAGTAGTCATACATCGTCATCTTGGCCTGCAGTGTAACAATATGGAAAAGCTCCAATGCCTCAAATGTCATGCAGGTCTGCAGGCGCTCCTCCGAGGCGGGATACCAGTCTCCGCGCAGCAGCTGTGTGTCGAGCACACCCGCGCGCTGCTGGTGCTCGCACCCACAAAAATCCACATCTACTTCGTGGATTCCATTGTTATGGAGCACTGTGAATCCCTTTCTCCCCGCCTCAGGACTCGCGCAGTACTCGCCTGGAGGATGACTGAATTGCACCAGGAGTGCTTTCAAAGATGTCCGCACAAAAAGCGACCCGTTCCAAGCCTAAAATGTTTTTAGAATGAATCCAGACGGAATCAATAGCACACTCTCACATCCACAATGTGCAGTGGGTTTTCCAAATGACGACTGACACAACATTCCCGACAGAAAAGCACCCCGCCCTTGCACTCCCGACACCGGTAGGCTAGGCTGCGCGTAGAGTTCTTGCATCCCGGACACAAGTCCTGGCTTGCGGCTCCGCATCCGTCGTGACGCAGAAGCTCCAGTAAATAGCGGTCGCGCGAGTACTCCTTCCAATAATACGAAGTCGGATCCTAATTTTTATAAACGTAAGGCTCGATCCCTAACATCAAAAAAATTTGACTGCTTTTGACTCACGGAAAATAATGTGTTGTGTGGCTTTGGTGATGGGGGCCGCGGTTCATGATTGCGTTCGTCTTCATCCTCAAACATAACGTAGTGTTCGTCTGAGTGGTCGACACCACCCCAGACTGGGGGAGGCAAAGGTGTTTCTTCCGTCGGGCCCGATGTCCTGGTCGAACACGCTCTCTTGATGGGTGAGGGTGGCTCGATTGGTATCATCTTGCGATACATTCGACGCCCATCATTAGAGGGCACATCCACGAAAGTGGTGATGGGACAGTGGATTTGGGAGCCTGGGACTATTTGAGAAGGAGAAAAAGAGTGGCTGGAAAACCGAGGTGCCAGAGTGGACGATTTCCAAATGTCTCCTGCGGACGCGCTTCACATGACGATCCATACTGCACAAGCAAAAGGTGACAACGAAAAGCGGCTAGCCATCGAAGAAAGTCACATCCAAGTCACAGCCAAAGAAATAACGCGTTAAACACGGTAAGAGCAGAGTAAATGTGTTAACGCATTAAGCTGGATAGGCGCTTGTGGGCGCTTATCAATTGTAGGCGCTTATCAACTGCCACTGATCACTTGCCACCCAACTGGCCTCACTCCCCTCTCGATACCTTGCTCGTCAGATATCTTCATGGCAGGTAAGCCATCCAATAATATTTTTTGTTTTCTATTTCAATGCACCCTTGATTATTGATCTCGACGCGTGCCACCGGCGAAGTATGTGTGCCCGTCTTTGGGACTGCTGCCTCCCGTGTGCCGCGCGTTATTTTCTCTGATACTTTCTTTTACCTATCACCTCGATGTTTGTGTGCCCGTCCTTGGGACTGCGACAAAGGGTGTGGGCTGCATTATTTTTTTGTCTTCACATCACTTTACGTGTTTTTCGCGTTTTTCTTTTAATCCACCCTTGCTGACCCAATATCTCTAGGATGTGCGCTTCGAAATGGGAAAAAGTACGCCGAGTTCATTAATGAGGCAATTATTGTCGGCGCGTTTGCTGTTCGTGATATGATCACGCGCCATGCGTCCGGCCCTCAAGATGATAGTGATGCTGAGAGCGACGAAGAAGATGAGGGCGAGGACGACTCCGACGCTTTGCCCCCAACTCCAGTGCGACCTTGCACCGATGCTGTGCCACCATCTCCAGCGCGACCTCGTACCGGCCCCCGATCACCACCGCTGCTTTCTCTTCTGCGACAGCGCTGGCAACCGTCTCCCTCCTTGCCTTTGCCCCAGCCTGTACCCGTACTAACACGTAAAGAAAAGAAGAAGACCACCCACCAAAAAGCGCGCGCTCTCAAACGAGAGACGATCCATGCCATTCCCGGCTGCCATCCCAAAGCCATTGCCCTCAAGCAGACTCAGCAAAGTACTCCAATCCCTGTTGGCTGTTATTTTCCATCCCACCCCGGTGTTACGTCAACTGGCTGGATGGGCACCCGCGAGCGCGAGGGAGAATTCGAGCCTGAAGCCCGAGCATATTCTTTTGAGGAGGCGCAGCGAATCCCTGGAATGCGAGTGGTGGACAACAACGGGTCAGTTCTTTTGTACTGCCCATAACCAAATTGACGTCCACACAGAAAGCCCGGCCCGCTGGTGGATGCCGAGGGCTATATCTTCGGCGTTTTTGGTGGCCAACCCCGCGACGATGACTGGGTTCGAGACGTGGCCATTCCCGCTGCGCAGCTAATGGAAGAGGCCGGACAACAGCTGTTCGATCGCGTCTTCCATGGTGTTTACTATGGAACGCGTAAGCAGGAGCAGAGAAGTCGAGAAAAGGCCGAACTTCCTCCTCCTCGACGCGGTACGGACAGAACCGCAACGACAGGTTATTCGATGGGTGGCGGGCAACAATTCCCCACCACTTGCTTCAATACAGTGATGAAGACGGTTGTGCTCGCAGGCCTTCTAGCCCAAAAACCCTTCCAACGCATCGCCGGCTTCATAAATAGTAAGACGATTTCATTTCGTTATGATTAAAATATTAATCTCAAGTAGCCCTTCTGAAATGCTACGCCCCAGATCTGCACACCTTTTACAGTCAGACTATGGATCACATTCACGACTGGAATCCCAATCTCAGATGCAATTTTTCCGCCACGGTGTCGGTGTTTGCGACGGCCACCTTCAACTTCGGGCCACAAACGGTAACCTTCCCTCACCTCGACTTCACAAACCTTGCATGGGGCTGGTGCGCCATCACCGCCTTAGGCGACTTCGACCCCAACAAAGGCGGTCACCTAATCCTATGGGATCTGAAGCTGATCATCTGTTTTCCTCCTGGATCCACAATCCTCATCCCCTCCGCTCTTATTCGTCATTCCAATACCTCAATCGGCTCACACGAGAAACGATTCTCATTTATGCAGTACACCCCTGCGGGCATCTTTCGATTTGTTGACAACGGGTTCCGGAGCGAAGAGGAGGTAAATTCCACCGAGATGTCTGCAGAGGAACGAGCGGCACGGGTGGAGGCGCGAAAGACTCGCTGGGCGGAGGGCCTCAAAATGTATCAGAAATGTCCGACTCCGTTACCGTAGACAGAATTACATATATACCATCCAACGCGTTTCATTTGTATTTGACAACTTGAATCTTGAACACCTGAAACGAAAAGGAATTGTGACTTTGAGACGAAGGTGTAGCCAAATCGCAGTCTCAGGTGTGTATCACGAACTTGGTATGGGTATATCACGCAATTGCTATACACACTTTTGTCTCGTTTATAGCACGGCGTGAGCGTAGACAGAAATTCTGAAGAGGCGAAAGTCATCCTTTGGGCATTCGGCCTCACATATATATATTTTTTACTTTTTGAGAATTTAAAGACCCTCAAGATTTGGTCTTCACCGAATCAACCCAAATTAGATGTAATCACTCCGTCTACTTCTAACTTTGACGACCACCATGCCCAACCAAACTACTGAGACTCCTCCCACAACATTGAAACAGTCTGCATAAGTCTATTCCCAACCCACAGCGATGTATCTGACTGTGCTCGCCAGCCCCCGCAAACCAAGCAAGGCAGTCTCGCGCACGGCTGCCACTATGACTGCCCGGCGGCAGGCTCAGGCTCGCTATCGCCAAAAGTGAGCACAACAAACCCATTCACTCTCGCTGTTCACTGTGGAACCTCAGAAACCTCGAAGAAGAGCGGGAGAAGGCTAGGGAACGCATGGCTCGGATGAAATAGAGCGAGCATATCTTAAGTGCCAAGAGCTTTTACCAAAAATGTATCTGCAGTTCCAGCAGAACTTAAGTTTTGCGTTCCCAATTGCACCACAGCATACCACGCTACCACACCACCCTACCGGTGGAACTTAAGTGCCGACCGCACTTGAGTTCCAAAGAGAACTTAAGTTCTGCGTTCCCAATTGCACCACAGCCTACCACGCTACTGCACCACCCTACCGGTGGAACTTAAGTGCCGACTGAACTTGAGTGCCGAAGAGAACTTAAGTTCGAGATATTCAGATTCCACAAGTACCAACTGCATATGTAAGTAAATAACCCAAGAACTCGAGTTCCACCACGAAACTCGAGTTCCACTACGAAACTCGAGTTGATAGCAGAACTTACGTTCCATGCGAGCCAGCCCAAGTTCCAGCTCGAACTCCAGTTCTGCGCTCTGTCTCGCCAAACTTGAGTCCCATGGCCAACTCAAGTTCGAAGAACTCAAGATCTTGTCACTGCCACCACGCATCAGCGACAGGAAAAAAAACTTGCAATTAAAACCACATGCCTTTGCGAGCGCGCTTCCTGGTGCCATCAGCGGGAGCCTCCTCTCGTGCGCGCTTCGTGCCGCGCGTTTCCCACCCGACAGGCTCTTCTTGCGCGCGCCTGGTGGTGCCATGTGTCTCCTGCCCGATAGCCGCTCCCGAGGCCTTTCTGCCACGTTGGCGTCGCGGAGGCACAGGAGGAGGAGTCTCCTGGGGCTCGGGCGTCTTTAGGCACTCGGGGGTCTTCTCGCGCTCGGGGGTCTTCTCACGCTCGGGGGTCTTCTCGCGCTCGGGGGACTTCGGGTGCTCGGGTGTCTTCTCGCGCTCGGGGGTCTTCTCGCGCTCGGGGGACTTCGGGTGCTCAGGTGTCTTCTCGCGCTCGGGGGTCTTCTCGCGCTCGGGGGTCTTCGGGTGCTCAGGTGTCTTCTTGCGCTCGGGGGTCTTCTCGCGCTCGGGGGTCTTCTCGCGCTCGGGGGACGTCTCGCGCTCGGGGGTCTTCTCGCGCTCGGGTGACTTGGGACGCTCGGGGGACTTGGGACGCTCGGGGGACTTCTCGTGCTCGGCGGTCTTCTCGCGCTCAGCGGTCTTCTTGCGCTCGGGTGACTTGGGACGCTCGGGCGTCTTCTTGCGCTCGGGGGACTTGGGGCACTCGCTCTCGATATGATCTACTTGGATGTTATACCGTAGACACTCATAAAGAATTAAATGACTTACTTGATGCCTTCCGGAACAGACCCGCAGACCCAGCCCCCGCCCTCTTTGCCAGCGCCGATGCGACGGCGTACAACTCGGCCACATTGGCAGCGGTGCCCGTCAACTCCATCCCCAGTCCATCCCGATCGTAATATTGCTCTGGGTCTGCGATTATCTTCTCCCATGGAATTTTGCCCTCCCCGAACGCATTATCTGTTCCGCACAAGTAAGCTTTTATTAATTAACATCATGAACTACGCGGCGACTTACTGTACGACTCCGCGTAGAACTGGCTGATTTTTGCGTTAAATCCCGTGGTCCTAGCTCCTCAACTTCATGGGACAGGACACTGAAGACTACAGTTGTCGCAGGCGCTTCACGCCGATGAATTTTGCTGTATTCTATCACAAAGTCAGATTTGACCCAATCCCATATGTCTTGCTTACCTCGGAGAGCATCCGCCGCCCAGTCGTGCGTCCGGTTAGTGAACTCCTGCACCAGAGTTTTATTGGTCTCCCTGAATTCGAACGGCACACGAATATCGTCCGGCACTGCTTCCGTCCTACGCCAATCTTCTATCAGATCCAATGCAAGCCGCTAAATCAACGAAACAACACATACCATTCAAACTTCAGTGTCCCATCCTCCGCCAACCAGCCCATCACCATCATCGCCACGAAGGGACGGAACTTGCCACCGGCGTGCAGGCTATGGATCATCGAGTTAAAGCCCTCGGGGATCAGCTGTTGACGTCTGGAGAGAATTCAGTAATCCCATTTGTCTGCGCGACTCAATGAATAACTTACTCGGTCCAATCTACCCCTTGGTCAGACCGCACCTCGGCCTCCCACCACGCCTGGTCAGCCTTCAGCCACAACGCGGCCTCTGCTTGGCGCATCTTGCCACCCATGTTGCTGTCCCCCGGGATAGTCGCCGCGTACGTCGCGATTTCGGCTTTGCGGTCGTCGCGAAACTTGGATCAACCGTTGTACGCCACAGTGCCCATAAGCTTGGCTACCGCGGACTCGGCGGGATTGGACGCCCCATTCGTATCGGCGGTGGCAGCGACTCTAGAAGTCTTCACCCATTTGGCGTTTCGTTTGTTGCTGAGGACTAATTGAATAGCCTGATTGCGACGTCAGAAACACGAATACCACAGTGTTGGTAAAGAAAACACTGACCGTTTCCCACCCTGTGATAGGATATCCGCATAGCAGAAACTGCTGCGCGGCCTTGTCCTCCTCGTCCTCGTCCTCAGTGTCGGTGTCGTCGCCATCCTCTGCCACCCCCTTGGATTTACCCTTCTTCACCCAATCTTTCGCCATGCCCGAGACACGGACAGCATCGTCGTCCACGACGCCGGCCTCGGGGGTGTGCTGGAAAGCTTTGGCC
This sequence comes from Mycena olivaceomarginata, assembly GCA_029378375.1. Lineage (NCBI taxonomy): Eukaryota > Fungi > Basidiomycota > Agaricomycetes > Agaricales > Mycenaceae > Mycena > Mycena olivaceomarginata. The sequence continues at coordinate 728,713 of JARKIC010000014.1, forward strand.
TCCAGGGCGTCGCGTTTGATTGTCTTGTAGAGTTTGTCTCTTTCGCTCTTCGGCATACCCGCGAGATCCACGCCATTCAACGCTATATTGTGAATCCAGTTTCGCTGGTATTCGTTGAGGTTGGGGACGGGAAACAACCCCGCTTTGCGCTTGACGACCTTGGCGAGGGAGGGGAAGGGCATGACGTCGGGGACGTTTGCAGCGACGTAGGGGCCATAGTTCTGCTTCGCCGTTTTGACTTTCTTGGCCATGGTGGGATGATGAACAGCAAAGGTAGTCGTAGTCTGAGTGGTCCGGTTCAGGTTCAGAAACAAAGACGCGAGGGTAGTGGCTTACCAATTGTCAGGATGCTCCAATTCGCGCATCAGTGGCCCAACGTCCAAGCGTTTCCATTCCCGGACCATTTGGCCTCAAAGCACTAAGACAATGGATGCCACACTATAAATTGCATGAGCAACGCACGCCTCTCTCAGAAGAATTCTCCTTCACTTACCGTTATGAACTCCCAAGAAATTAAGCGACTGGTCGGCCTCGACTATGGCCTTGAGCCCGGCCTCAACGAACGTCATATCCGCATGTTTCGCAAAGCCGCCGAGATCCACGACGTCTGCATTGCGGAGACGACGTTTGGCCAGCTCAGAAACTTGCGCATCGTGATGAACGACGATAATTTGGGCGACCTGCACTCGAGCACGGTCAGTTCTTGTTTATTGCTGTACAGCTCAGTAACTCACACTCCATTCGATACAGCCTCGCTTTCGGTATCTGAATCTGCCCACTGCCGAAGGGCGGCGACGTCTTGTTGCATATCGCGTCGCGCACGATATCTACTACAAGGCACAAGGTGGCATCAAGAACGCGGCGGCCAAATACATTCTGCAGGACGCAGAACAGGCCTGGCATGATTGGGTTGTCGACTATCTTGCTGCTCGAGGCCGCACTCGTCCACGCTGGGCGCTCGAGCCGCTCCCGACATTTGACAGAGTGGTTACCCGTCGGTTAGCCACCCAGCCGCCCAGTTCTTCTTCGCCCATTCGATCCGCCCGCACCCGCGTCGGACGCAGCTTCCCTGTAACATCTGTCCCAGTTCGACGCCGCTCCCCAGTTTCATCCGCCCCCCCCTCGCCACCCCCGCCCCCAGCCGCGTCCCTCCAGTCGTTTAGCCACCCCGCTGCCCAGTTCTTCTTCGCCAATTGGATCCGCCCACTCCCGCGTCAGGCGCAGCTCCCCTGTAACATCCGCCCCCGTTCGACGCCGCTCCCCAGTGTCATCCGCCTGCCCTCGCCACCCCCGCCCCCGGCCACGTCCCTCCAGTCCCGTTATCGATCTAAGCGAGGACGATGAGCGTCCCCGGAAGAGGATGAGGTTCCTCGGTACCATTGATTTGACCCGCGACGACTAGTTATCCCTCCGACGTAGCGTACGAGTAGTCTAGAATTAATATCAGTTTCCAAACTCTGACTTACATTTCAATCCAATACATCCAATACGAGTGCGAATCCAAATTTCTGGAGAATATTTTGAAAGGAATGCCGAGATTTTTGGTCCCATCCATTCACACCCGGGAAAGGCACAAGAACGAAGTGGCATTCAGTATAGTAAAAGTATTGTTTCATGTCTGTATTCGTACTTCAAGAAAGCTGTAATGTGTACAAAAATTTAGCGGCGTGTGGCATTCGACGCTCGAAGCCTGCTCATCATGTTTTGCTGTTCTTCGAGATGGAGGGGAACGATTGCGGGCCGTCCAAAGAAGTGGAAGAATGTCTGAGTGTAATAGCGCGCCACATCTTGCTCGAGCGCGCTGATCCTCGCCGCGGTCCATTCGTCGGCTTCTTCTCCCTCCTCCAGCTGTCCGTCCTGCATTTGCTCGTTAGCTAGCGCAGCGCGAGCCAGTCCATCCGGTCTTGGACGATACGACCAGTCCATCATCAGCCGGGCGAGACGCAAGAGATGAGGCAACCGATCGACCAGCGCCAGCGCAGCAAATCCCTTCTGCCCCTCGCTGACATCTGGTCCAATCAGGGGCCCAGGAAAGCACGCCGCACAGTCGTCGTGTCGATCAAAGCCCACCGCCTTCTCGTCGAGTCTGCAAAGCTCGTAACGGAAATTCATCTCCGCTAGCTCCCAGGTAATTTCTTCGGCGCGTCGCCCTCCGCGTCCGCGTCCATGCCGCACGCTATAGCGGGCATGGGCGGGACCTTCAACTTCAGCATCCTCCCGGGGTGGGGTCGGATTCCCCGCGATCAAGATCGAGTCATCGGAGAGCGAGGGCGAGGGGGTCGGCAAGTTCCTGCCACCGTCAGCGGCGAGGTCGTGAGTCCGGTGCTTTGGGACATTCTTTATTTTTCTCCTGGGCGTTTACATCCCTCCCTATGTTTCCCCCAAATTATTATTGCCGTTACTTACTTACGAATACTTACGACCTGCACGACTTGCATGACCCGCCCTCCCTGCCTCTCCCCCGCCTATCCTAATCGGCTGGTTCACGGTGTATTTATCCACGTGTTTGCTCCTCACGCGCTTTGCTTTGGGTCTCGAATCTAAATTCGGGATCGGATTGCGTTGATTGCCGAGTACAGCCACATGTCAACCGTGGAATGCGCGCCTCTTGCTTCTCTCTACCGCGATGGTCTTCTGTGAGTGTTTTTGTTCTCCATGAATTGAACGCTGGATCTAACTCTTATCTATGCTTACCTACATCAACTGGTCTGGTCTGGACGGCATATGGTGCAGGCGGCACGTTGCGGGCAGACGGCACATTGCGGGCACATGCCACTCGGCTTGCCACCATGCTTGTGTCCCGCAGAGTGCATCCATCTACCGGGGAACTGTTCCATCTACTGGGGGTGAGTCCTTACCATATCTTTTTTCTTCCCCGGCCTCCCATGGTTTGCTTGCTACGCTTACAATGTTTTTTTCTCTCTCGAAGTTCATGATTCGGTCAGGTGGGTGTCATGGAAATGTCGTCGAACGGCCGAAGAATTTGACAGTGCGGCCAGATCCCCCGCGTTTACACACCACACACCCCTTGTGCCACCAAAAATGGTGGGTGGCAAGGCCAAGTAAGTCATTCCTTGTGTCAGTTTTTGAACTCAAGTTATCGCAGTTTTGGTTATTTAAATTGGGTGAACTCGAACTCGAGTTGCGAACCGAGTCCCGAGCTGAGTTCCAAACTCAAGTTCCATCCGGAACTCGAGTTTGGCTTGGAACACTGAGTTCCGCCGGAACTTCAGTTGGAGGGGCAATTGAAGTTCCGGTGGAACTCAAGTGGGATGTGGTGGGGTGTTTCTTCATCCGGAACTCGAGAACTTGAGTTCCACCGGAACTTCAGTTGGAGGGGTAACTGGAGTTGCGGTGGAACTCAAGTTGGATGTGGTGGGGTGTTTCATCCGGAACTCGAGTTTGGGCTTGGAACACCGAACTTGAGTTCCACCGGAACTTCAGTTGGAGGCGCAACTGAAGTTCTGGTGGAACTCAAGTTGGAAGTGGTGGGGTGTTTTTAATGTATACAAGCGCTCGCCGGCGCTTCGCGCCGGCTCCCACTTCTGCCGGAATGATAGATTAAAAGCGGAGTTTAAAGGCTTCAGACAGACGGACGGACAGACGTAATTTATAAAGAGGGTAATAATGTGCTGTACACTGTTTTAATACAACTTAAGTTCTGTTGCAACTTGAGTTCGAGTTTTGGTAAAAGCGCCTGTATCTTAACATAACCTAATAAATTATCTGGGCTCGGTGCGTGCACTGATTTCTTATTCCCCAAATTCCAACTCAAGACTTCATCTAATATAGCTACCGTGAGCGGATCTCACAACAGGAAGATTCCCGTGTCGCATTTCTCGAGCGCGCGCGCCAGGTGAGCCGCAAGCATCGTGCCAAGTGTGCATTGCTCGTATCTCATTCCGCCCTGACACTCATCTGAGTCTATTACAGGAACTCAGAAGCCCTGGCACATCGCCAGCGCATCATCCGCCTCGAGTGCGTCTCCCATGTTCTAGTAATGGATGTCAAGCCCTTAATCGCGTCTCGCCAGGGTTTTCGATAAGAAACATAATCGTCCTCACACCTGGCTGAAGCGGCAGAATTTGCTGGAAGAGCGGCGTGCTGAGGCTCAGGCAGAACGTCGGGTAGATGAGCCGCAGATCCCCCAAGAAGAGTTAACTGGATGGTGGCCTCGAATCTGAATGTCGACTTTCGCTTACAATTTTTTTGGCGTGTCTGGTAATTTTTGACAAAAAACAGCCCATGGTCATAACATTGGTGATACATCTACATTCTGGTTTGTGTGAATGTGGGAGATCGAGGAAGATATGAAGACACAGAACGCATACAACATATGAAGATCCAGAACGCAATGCCGGAATGCTATTTTCGGCCACTGCACTGCTTTCCATCTTGCCTCTTTTTACTTGTCTCTTTTCATCTACCTGGAGGCGAGCACAATGCCTCCCCCCGGCGCTGACCGCTGCATCCCAAACTATTGGGCAGAACCTGGAGACGAGGATCCTGTGGCCTTCTGCGCTCAAGGAAACCGGATATATGTGGTAACGAGTGGCACCATATGCGGTGTTTTTTCCAGCGAGTGAGCAGCCTGGTTTTGGTTTGGTTTTCAAGAAACTAACGGCTAGTTAGAGCACGCGCGCGTAAGCAGATCAATGGGGTCTCCAATGCTCACTGGCGCGCCGTCAAATCATGGGCAAAAGCTATCCAGGTCTGGAATGAGAGCTGCGACGTGTATCATGAGACGAGGTGCCCCCATCAGTCACGAATGCCTGCCCCGCCGCCGAGGCAACGTGCTCAGTTCCCTGCCAACGACTTCATCACGTCAGCTCCATCGAGATCCCCACCCGCTCGGCCAGCCCGCATGCACGCGGTCGCTACAGCTATGCCCGCTCGCTTGACCCCTCACTCGCCCGTGTCGTCCGCTAGTCTTCAAAGTCCATCCACCCCGAAGTCACTCCCCTGCGCCCAAGTGCCTCGGGTGCCTGTGTCATCTGTTCGCATTGAAGGTCCATCCACCCCGGCACCACACACTCGCACACGCGTGCCTCGAGTGCCTGTTAGCCCACTCGCCATGATGGATGCGGTGGACGCGTTCTCGAGGATGGGTGTTGCCGACCCCAGCGCTCAGACGCGCCCTCCAAAGCAATGGGTCATCGGGGGTGTGAAGAAATTTTTTGCTCAGAGGTAGGCTGTGAACTCGATGTCGGTATTACGCTGATACTTTGGTAGAATCGATGCCATTGACCACATCCTCAGGCTGCACCTTGGCCAGGCATTGATCATGGGGTCCCGCAACATCCACAAGTTGCGGGCGTTCACAAAGGGTGTCGAATATGTACGGAAGCCTGGGCATGCATGGGACTCGGACGAGGAGTAGTATCGTTTTGTTGTTGTTGTTTTCTTGGCTTATTGTTCTTCCTCGCTGCGACCTATCTGTATCTAGTCTATTTCACACATCATATAGCGTTCCAAAATGTATATTTTGTTTTCAAAGGGATTGTGATGGACTCTTGTGAGGTACAGGGGGAGGGGACGAATCAGTACGATGGGAGAGGACGAATAAGTAAGATGGGCGATATATTGTCGCCCTCGGGTGTGAGCCAAAAACCAGGGTCCTGCCACGCTGGGTCAGTGGGCCCCCATTCCCCAGTGCCCCATGTGTTCTCCCCCCAGTCTGCCTCCGTGTCCATCACCTCCCATTTGGGGCTCGGTGTCCAATTGATCGCGGCGCGCTGGAGTTCGTACTCGGGCATACGGCTGATGTACAAACGCCGGGCATTGCGCCTTGAATTGGCGCGGCAGATTTTCGGGAGACGCTGGCGACCGTATTGAGACAGCGCTAGACAGTTGTGAATCAAAACGATGGAAAATTCAATAAAATACTCACCATCGCGCGCTCGAGCTCTGTCGTACCACCAACAATCGCCCCACCCGCTGCGCTGCCTTTCAGCGTCGGCTTCGCGAACCATGTCCAGACTCCTTTGAACAGCGGCTGCGCGTGCAGCCAGAAAATCTGGATTGTTCTCTTCTTCAGTGGCCAAGGGCATGCGAGATTATGATATCACGCAATCACGGGTTATCACGCAATCACGAGATTATTTCCTTCATTTTTTTTGCGATGTCTGCGTCCACAAAGAAACAGAAGAATCAGCCCAAGAAGCGGGGAACGCAGAGTAATTTCCAGGGCCAGCGAGATGCATTCTTGAACGCGTGGATCGACGAGTACATGCAATCCTCCCGGAAAAAAGCCACCCCGACACTGTGGCCCAGGATATTTGCGCAGTACTGGATGAATTTCAACTGGCGCTTGCCTCTGTCTGAGGATCCTATCATCGCGATTTTTGTCGACACGAACAGCGACTGGGTCGCGCCGGAGTTGACTAAAGAGGATTTGACGTCGGACGAGGAAACCAGAAAGACAGCCTTACTGAAAAGTACTCAAAAGGTATGCGTCTTTTTTGACGACGGAGGGCGTATGACTGAGATTTGAAGTCCAGCAAATCAAATCTTGGTTTAATCATCGTCGCTTGTCGTTGGGTCTGGCTGGAAATCCCTGGTCGGCATTTTTGAAAACACTTCGTCAGCCTGAAGGCACCGCTCCCAAACGCACCGCCGACCACCAGTTCTACATGCGTCACGAAGACTTCAGTGATAAGGTCATGGAGGATTACAATGCGAATTTCGCTGCCACCACGACGAAGGCGAACCCGGTCGCCGTCCTCTGCAAAATTGCGCAGAGCCTCTTCAATGGCGAGAGTGAGGAGACGAAGGAGAGGATTCGCACGGAGGCCACTGCGGAGCATGAATTGCTGTTGGAGGAGTACAATGATGCTGTAGAGGGTCTTCCTGTTGCAGACGAGGAAGAACAGGGGCTGTAAGTTGTTTCTCAGTGCGGTGTTGTCCTTGTTTTTTGACTGACAAACGATATTCTTTAGTGCTTGGGATCGTTTCTCCTCGGTGGTCACACCGCTTCTTAGCGCGCTGTCGGATTACACGGGATACAGGTTGACTTTGCTCGCTGGACGCGTCGAGACCAAACCGGAGGTGGATGTGCAGATCATTTGGTACGATGCCGTGATCGTGGCCATCGGATGTTGCTAATCACCTTTCACGTTTGTTAGATTGAATGCGGGTAAAACGTATGGAGGGGACGGCAAGACGTTCGCCCACTGGGACGAGAAGATCTACCACTCAACTCTCCAGAATTTTTCACGTTTCGTGTGGGCGGCATGTATATATCTTTTTATTCCTTTTTCAAGTCAATCATTGAATGTAGTCCTGCTGTAGATGAAAGCGAATGCACGGGTATACTGGCAAACGGAGCGACTGACGCCGCATCTCCTCACGCTCCTGGTCCTGTCTCAACACACATGCCCGACGGTGCCACTCCACCTCACGCTACTGGTCCTGCCTCAGCGCACCAGTCCAGCGCCGTCGTTTCCCCTCACACTCCCCCTGATGCTACTCCCCCGCCTCCTGATGCTCTCAATCCTCTCTCAGCACATCAGTCCGGCGCCGCTCGCCCTCATACTCCTCCTCCACGTCCTGCCTCGGCGGTCGTGCGCGACGACGAGATGGATATTGATGAAATGGGAGACGAGCAGGAGATGAACCTTTTCGTGGGGTTGCTCGTCAATTCCCCGCTGCAGCGTGCGGCCATAGCGACCGGGAATCCGAGGAGCGAGGCTTGGCGCTTCAAGCGAATGAGTGCGTATGAACTCATCCGCGAGAACAATATCGCCAAAAATAGAGAAACAATGAAGCGCCTCGGGCTCGACAAATCTTTCGAGGAGATGCAAGAGGAGATGGGTGGGGGGGGTGGGCAAGGGGAAACGCAAGGCGGCTGGGGGCAACAGGAAATGGGAAGCCAGGAGGGCGCAAGACAAGCGCACGAGGGTAGACGCAGATGGGGGTAGCGGCGGCAATGACGAGGAGGACTACAAGGACGATGACGGTGAGGATGTTGTTCTTGCCAGCAAACCACCTGCCCAACCGCGCGCTCAGCGCATGAAACCCACTGCGGCAAAGCCGGCACCAAAAGAATGGGTACTCAAGGCCAAGACTCTTCTGGAGGAGAAGGCCTTTGGCGGGCTGTGGCCTGAGCTGGTGGAGCAGTGGTACCTGCGCGAGGAGTCCAAGAATTTTGTGTCACCCTGTAAGTGTTTTCGTGCAGGGTATCAAGATAAGGTGCTTACTGTTATCATGCAGACCAAGGGACATCCAGCTAAATTGCGTCCCGCACAAGTTGGGGCGTGGGTGCAAAGGGTCAGGAACAGTACCCCGGATATTCGGGACATCGAGGCTTTCGGGAAGACGTGGACGGTTTGGTGGCGGGATATCAACCCATTGTGGCGCAAGGCGGTCACACCGATGCCCAGGACGAACGGCGACTGGGCGTCGCTGGATCTGCCGGGCCCCAATGGGTTCCTCAACATCGTGGTGTGCTTGAAATGGTGGAGGGAGAGGCTGGAGCAGGAGTCGCCTGCATGGAGGGAAGGGTCGAGGATGTGTTGTGGGTTCTCAAGAGGATGAACGGGTAGGTTTATCTTCTTTGAGAAATGCTACTCGCAACCCGTCTTCTAACCGCATAATTAACAGGGTTTCCGAGGCGAATGGCGCCGACAGGACTGAACAGCAATTCCAACAACCCCGACAAAGCTAGCAGCACGGACCCCGCAGACCCTGTCGTCGCAGGCCCTGCCGTCGCAGACCCTGCCGTCACAGACCCTGCCGCGCGCGCACGCATCAGATGCACCCACCAATAATGTCACCGTTGAGGCGTCTCCCAACGGGGACGCGGCTGTCGCGTCGGTCGCTGCCAACCCCAATGCTGCCACCGCTGCCCCCATTACCGCCGCCACGCCTGTGCCTGCTGTCCCCGTCGCCACCAGCACTGGAAATATCGCAAATGCCGCTGGGCTAACTGCAGCCGCGGCCGACAAAAGCGCGGGGCCTGCGTGCATGTCACCACCCATGGTGCCCATTTCTACCCCCAATCCGAGCCCAGGATCTGTGGGGAAGGTGGGAAGCGCGCCGCTGCCCCAGAACCGCGCTGATTCAATTTCCACAGCCAATGATGCTGAGGCGAAGCAGGCCCGCATCCGTGCACGGTTGGAGGAACAGGGATTCACTGCCAGAAGAGATCCAGGAGGTTCTGGATGACCCGGAAGCAGGGGAGGATGCGGAGGACGCGATTGATGGCGGGATTGATGGCGGCGGGGAAGGGCCGTAGACATGCAGCGGAGGGCCCCCTTTTGCCGCAAGGTAGGGGGAGCTTGTCGTCCCCCGCGGCGGCCCTGGAGCTACCCAAAGCGGTGGTTTTTCAATTTTTTTTACGGTGGTCCTTTCTTGCGCTACAATCACGTGATTTGATAGCGATTATAATACGTATCATTTAATTCGAATTGATTTTATTCATTAAATACAGCTATATATACCATTTTTCGTGCCTGCTGGCGCCGTGCCGAAAGCCCATCAATGATGTACCACCCGCCGCATGATGTGTTATAACATGTTAATAGGGTGATGTGGCTATGTGGCAACCCTCCACAGATAACACATTAGACCCCATGGCAACTCCCACCTGTTAACTGGTTATCCTGACCATATGAGCTGACTGCTGGAGGTGGTCGGACGTATACCGGAGGGGGGGGAGCTCGGAAGACTGCTTGCGAGTTCCCGATTCATGACGGCCCAGGTGCTTGCCTCGGGGTCGGGCACTCCTGTGTCGAGACGGAATCCTCCCATCCATGATTCCTCTTCCTCATCCTCCTCCTCTGATTCCTCATCCTCGTCGGAGAACTCCGGCGCAGCTACAGGAGTGCACACGATAGCTATCATACGAGCTCCGGGTCTCATAGGAGGGCCTCCTCCTCTCAGAAGGATGGGAGCCAACGGCTGCCATAGTCCAGGGAGCCAGCGAAACCATGTGGAGGAAAGCAGAGTGAGCTTCGTCTAGGGGTAGAGTCGGTACGTGTTTGCCTCTGCCGTCACCAGATCTGAACACCGCGTCTAGCCGCCCTTGCGCTTCGGCCAATAGCTGATACTCGTTGTGGCGAACGAGGTAGACGACGTCTGTACCCGCTGCGAAGTCATAGAAGGTCAACGCGTCCGGGACCACTGAACAAATCTCCGAGGAGCTTGGAGGGAACTCATGCACGATGAAACACGGAACCCTCTGCTGCATCAGGAGCAGGACTCCTTGCTCGCGCATACCGTTGACCTAGAGGCCGATTCGATCGTCATCCGCGACCCGGAGAGTGAGGTACCGCAGGTAGTGGACGTCTACGGGGGGGAATCTCCGTTGCAATTCCACCATCGTAATCCAGGCTTCCATTTCCTGAAGACCTCTTTGGTATGCCACGCCCTCATCCACCGCGTCGTCCCACTTCCATACTCCTAGCAGCGACTGTAAACGCGCTTCAGAGCAGTAGGAAGGTCGAGAAGCCCGGACGGAAACCAGACTGGAGGCGGCGAAGGCGAATGTCCTGGAGAGTGCGAACCCCTTGCAGTCCTTGTATGAAGTTCATGTCCCAGACGCCTTCTGAGGTCTTACGGGGCGAGCGGATCCATCCTTCAGTCAACGGTTTGAAGGCCGGATACGATAGGTTGGAGACAGGGACCAACGCGACACGACGGATAAACAGCCAGTGTGAAGTTGCTTCCAGAAAATATTGCGGACTGTAGATACAGTCATGCTTGCCGGAGTGTCCGTCGTATCTCCTCTGTGAGACGTCCAAGGAGGCCCGAGTCGCCGGCTCTGGAAGGTGCTCACCCGGTAGAAAGGGGAGCTGCCTCAAGTTCGGCGACCATAGCTCGAAGGTTCGGTTCCCAATTTTCACGATCCTCGCTGACAAGCAAGGGAACTGCTTCAAGTCAAAAATCATGGCGGAGTTGATGTTCGGTAGGTTGTAGTACCCTGCAGTGCAATACAGTCGGGAGTGGCTGTAGGAGGGAGTGTTGGAGGACGACATTACTCAAGTAGTACTAATAGATAGGTGCCCTGAATGTAGTTACGCGCTCACAAAGGAGGAGCAGCGGTATTTAATTCTGGGCAGATGAAGGAAGAGAGAGAAAGAAAACTTGTTGTCGTGTCACTGCGCACGTGGCTTTTTCGCATGCACGGCCCATTGTGCACGGACCTCCATTCTGACTCGTTCGGATCCTGTCCGATCGGAGTCCGTCGGCCAACCAGCTCGCAACTTCTAAGTCAACTTATGAAGTTGGAGATACTCTCGCTTTAGCGCCGGCGCGTTCCTCAAATCCCTCTCGGAGACCCAAGTATCATTGGCCGGTCCGTATCCCTCCCAGCGGACTCGGAACATCCTCTGGTTGCCGTTCTTCCTCGGGCGTACCACATGCCCGAGAATAGCTTCCACAGCATACTCTTCCGATGCCTTTAAATACTCCCGAGTGTCAGGGAGCTTAGTCCGCTCGCCCAGCTCCTCCTTAGACATATGATACTTGTGCAGATGTTCCAAGTTGAAGACCGGGTGCATGGGGTAGTTATCTGGCAACCACAAGCGGTATACGACCGGGTTTATCCTCTCCATGACTTCGAAGGGACCAATAGTGCGCTGCACTAGTTTACGGCCTGTGCCCTGCACATCCACCAACTCCAGCGAGTGAGGTTTGACCAGGACATAGTCACCCTCCTCAATACTCTCCACAGGACACCTGCTTTTATTATAAGCACAAGCCTGTCTCTCCTGTGCCAGCACTACTGCGTCCCTCGCTGCCCTCCTGTGACTCTCTAGTGCTTCTATGAAATCCTCGCCTTTCTGACTCAGCAGAAAAGGGCGGACTACTGGGTCTCCTCCAGGGTTAAGCATTCCAGCGGCTCCTCTAGGGTGGTAGCCAAATAAGAGGAAGTTGGGGCTATATCCAGTAGACCCGTGCACGTTCGAATTGTAGGCGAAGGCAATCTCTCCCAGCCATTTGGCCCACGAGGAACGATCTGCAGCGACATAAGCGCGCAACATCTGTTCAATTGTAGCATTGAGGATTTCCGTCTGCCCGTCCATCTGTGGGTGATGTGCGGAAGACAGCGCCAGCACGCTTCCATATTGTAGTGTGACCGAACGCCAGAAGGCTGTAGCCCAGCGCTTGTTTACGATCCGAGATTATGCGCTCCGGCATGCCGAAGACGTTCACTATCTTCTCCACAAAGAAAGCCGCGAACCCTTCCTGCGACAGGTTGGTGTGTGTTGGGATCATGATGGAGAATCTGGTCAGCTTGTCCACGGTGACTAGTATCGCTGTGAACTTCTCCTTCCCCGACGGGGGAAGCCCGGTGATCAAGTCCAGGGAGATCGTAGCAAAAGGACGAAGGGGTATATGAGCAGGCCTCAATCTGCCCATCTTCTGTCGATGGTCCACCTTGATATTCTGGCAAACGTCGCACGTAGATGCAAACTCATCTGCGTCCTTCGTTAAGGTCGTCCAGAACAATAGTTCCCTCAGTCGATTGATGAACTTGAATGGACCAGCGTGGGCACTCTCGTGAGGAGACTCGTGGATCCATCGGAGTACAAATTGGACTTTCGTACGTGGAATACAGAGGCGATTCCTCCAGTCGGCATCCACGAAGTACAGCAACCCGTCCTTGCCCTTCTGGAAATGCGAAGGCGTAAGCACCTTCTCTGGGCTGGTGGCCTCTTCTGTATACCGGTCCCGGAAGTACGGATCTTCCTGGTATCCACGAACGAACTCGTCCCTCACTGCTTGCAAGACCGACACTAGCAGGTGCGAGCACTTGTTCCAGTCTTCCTCGTCTTTGTCCGGTTTAACCCCCGCCGGATACGTCCAATGGTCCGCCTGTTCGAAAGGGAGTGGGTTATCCATAGCTGCATCGTCGTCGCGCTCCTGGACTTCCTCTCTTGCTCTCATCATCCCTTCCTGATCCGGTGCAGCAATCCCGTCGCGCTCCATCTCAGTTTCGTGCCCTTCTCCTTCCTCCTCCGCTCTCTGCCTCCTTGTCCGAACTGGAAGCGCGTACTTGTCCACCACGTCCTCCCACAACCAGATCGCGAATGCTGCCTTTTTAGCTGGCGCAAACGTTCCCCGATCTTCCAACTTCTGCGCTTCCTTCTGTCTCTCCTCGTCTGGAACGATTGTCCCGCAATCTTCGAGAACGGGGGACTCGTGCGGCGGCACCCTTGGTAACCTTGACAGGGGATCAACATTCGAGTGTATTCTCCCTGGCCTGTGAATGATCCTCAGTCCAGGGTACGCTGCGAACACTGCCCCCCACGCCGCGAGTCTCCTGTTCGCGTTCTCGTACACCTTTGCCCACTGCAAGGCTGTGTGGTCAGTTACCAGAATGACCTGCTCTCCTTCTATAAATGGCTGGAAGCGCACCAGCGCCTCCTTCGCTCCCAGCACCTCCCTCTCCGTAGCACTGTAATTCCGCTCTGCAGATTTCAGGCTCCGGCTCCAATAGGCGATTACACGCTCAACATGCACTATCGTCTCATCCAACATCACCCCCCATTGATCCTCCTTCCCTCCTTCCTCCACGTCTTTCACCAGTGTCACCACCAGTTTGGGCACTGCAGCTCCCGCGTCCCAAGCGGCCTGGAGCTTATCATAGGCTGCCGTCCCTTTCAGGTCCGCCACCTGTATCAGCTATACTTGTTGCAAACTGGACCCTATCGCATAGTCTGAGGCATCTGTGTACAGCCTGTAGGGCCTCCCTTGTATCGGATGGCCTAGTATCGGAGTGACGGATAAGGCATCCTTGGCTTGTAGGAAGGCTATCTCGTGTTCTGCTCTCCACTCCCACTTTGCTCCTTTGGTTAGCAGAGCGAAGAGAGGTTTTACTACGAAGGCGTAGTAAGGAATATACGCCGAGAAATAGTTAATCATTCCCAAGAACTTTTGCAGGTCTAGGATTGATGAAGGTCTCGATAGCTCCTGAATGGCCGCCACCTTTTCCTTGTGCATAGACAATCCTAGTCTGGAGACCTTCTGACCCAAGAGTAGAATCGAGGAGTACCCCACGAAACATTTCTTGGCTCCAACGTAATCCCAGCTGCTGAGATAGCGCTCAGGACTTTGTCGAGATGAACCAGATGATCTTCCAGTTCTTAGAGAACACAACTATATCGTCGATGTACACCAGCGTGAATATCCAGAGGAATGGCGCCAGTACGCCTTGCATGATCCTCTGGAAGATGGAGGGCCCATTCCGTAATCCAAAAAGTATGCGTTTAAATTGCCACAGACCCCTGTGCGATCGGAACACTGTTTTCCTCCCTCACTTCCTCCTCCATCTCCACTTGGTTGAAGCCAGCCAGGCGTCAAAGGATGATAGGACTTGCGCCCCGGATAACACTTGAATGATATCCGATTGTCGAGGAATAGGGAATTCATCGGCGACGGTTTTGGCGTTGAGCTTGCGATAATCGACCGCGAGTCGAGGCTTCCCATTACAGAATACCACGACGCATGGGGCGCCCCACGGGCTAACCGACGGCTCGATCACTTCGCGCTCAAACCACAAATCCATCTGCTTGTCGATGACTTCACACTTCAGAGGGGAGGCTGCATACATGGGTTCCGAGATGGGTTGCGTGCCGGGCTTCAGAGGAATGGGTGCCTTCTCCGTAACATGCCCTAAACACCCCCCAACTCTGAATGCAGCTGAATTAGAGCGCAAAACGGCATCGAGGCGAGGGTGTATATGTTCCGGCACGTCTGGACCTAGGTTAACCAGTTGCACCACGTCCTCCGTACCCTGATCTCTGTTGAACTCCCCTGGCAGCGCTGTGGTCTTCGGACCCCAGTTCTCATCCTCCTCGAGCTGGTCCTTCGCGCCTTCACGTTCTCGTGGCAATCCCTCCGGGTCTTGCGCACGCTGCGTCTCCTTGATTACATGCGCTAACGCCTCCGCTGAAGCCACGAACTTCTCCTTTTCCTCTTCATTACGGGGCGTGTCCGCATAATCCGCCGGATTGTGGAGGCGTCCTACAATGTCACCCGCACGGATGTACCAAGGGCGGGTACTCGGGTTTGCGATGGGCAGGAAGGGCTCGCTCGAGTTGATGAGGGTGGAAGGCGCCGCCATTACACTCTCGTCTTCCGTGGCTATCACAACTTTCTCCACTAGCCACTCATCCTTCCCTTCGAATGGTCCGGTGACGGGAACGTTATGCACTGACCCAGCAGCAACGAGAGTATCCTTAGCAGCCAGCACCGGCGGCGCTTTGAGCTTCTCTTCGTGACGTTTACGAGCCTTGGAGCACTGGTAGGTCTTCCTCCAGACCCCGGGCAACAGGCGCTTCATGGATTTCGCCATGCTTGCTTGCCGTATCTCAAAGCCCAGGTCTACGGAATGCACAGAGGAAGCCGCGATGATATGCCGGGAAGACCCTACTTGCACCTCGCAATGGCCGGTAGAAGAGTGTTTCACTCCGAGCTCATAAGTGGATTGGAAGTCCTCCCCCAAAAGGAGAGAAACCCTCATGTTCCGGACCACATATGCCTCGAGCTCAAAGCGCACTACCTCCCCTTCGGTGGTGACCATAAAGATCGGGCATTTAACATAGCCTAGGACCTTGGCTTGCCCGGTGAGGTGGTAGAGGGACATCCGTATCCCTTCTCTGGGTTTTGGCAGTCCAAGTGCGATCCAGAACTCCTCCGACATTAAGGAAATATCCGCGCCAGAGTCGAGGTGTCCTCGGACTTCCTTGTTTGCCAGAGATCCTACGCGAACCTTGACGTGAAGGGCTCGCGCACCCAGGGATCCTAGACCGTCGGGAAGTTGGCGAGCTTTACGGGCCTCGTAGATGGTAAGACCGTCCTCATCCTTGCTCGAGGGGAGTTCAGCGACATGAGCGGTCTTGCATAGGATCCGCCGAGGCAAAGGAGCAGGGTCATCGCTTTTCACCGCTTTCCCTTTATCCTTGCTCGACTTTTCCTTCACAAAAGTGTCATGTCACCTCCAGTTTCTGTTGAAGCCTCGGTACTCAAGTCAGCAGCTTTCGCTCCACAGTCTAGCGCGTCAACGACGAGTACGCTTTTACTTATAGGGGCAGGCTCAACTTCACCCACGAGATAAGCAGAAGACGAGACCTTGGATTCCACGAGCATAGCTACATATTCCCGATGTTCTGCTTCCTCCTCCGCTGGGTCCAACTCGACGTGTATCAGCATCACTTGCCTCAGAGTCTGCCATCTGCCGTAGTGCGAGCAGTCCCGCACCACATGCTTGGGGCTGGTGCAGATGTAACATTCTCCATTCGGGGGACGCGAGCTGATCCTCAAATCATCTCGGGCGAAGGAGTAGCCGTTGATGGTCTTTCCCCCAGGCCAGTCAGGACGAGACGGGCCAGCTTCACGGGAATTTCCTGTGGTAGTGCCTCGCCTCCGATCCACAGCCATGGCTTCTCTTCCCTCCTCGTCCTCCCCTTCTCCCTGCGGCTCTTCCGTTTCCTCTTCAACTTCAGCTATATGCGCTCGCGGACGGAATCGCGGGCGGGGAGCAGTGGAAGACGCGCTCGATCCCGCTAACAGTCGGTTCACTTTGGTCGTTAGCAGCCAGATTGACATAAGAGCGGCTTGACTATGTTGCACCACCGCCATCAAGGAATCGATAGTTGGGCAGATGCGCTCATTAATTTCCTTGTTCCAGTCCGTCGGTTGGGTGTGTATGAGGCAGGAAACAGCAGTAGGCCCATTGACGTCGTCCAAGAAGATGAAGCTGTGATATTGGGCACACCGCTGGAAGAAGTCAACCGGGTCCTCCAGGTCATGGCCCTTTTGTCTGAACTTCATCTCTTCAAACTCCTTGTTGTGATCACGAATCCACTGGTCGGTGAGGTATGTACGACGCAGATTATCCAACAGATGCGGCCAGTCCTGGCTGAATTCTCAGCGAGACGGCTCCGGAAGTGAAGTCCACCACTTCAAACGCACGCTCAGTGAAGCAGGAGGGAGCCATCTGCCCTAACTGCCTCTCCAGTAAGAGACTGAGCATCGCCAAGGACGACATCATGATAACGTAAGGGATGATAGTCTCCCCTTTCCCGTTCCACGACGGCACAACCAAGATGTTGAGTTTGCTGTTCAGTTGCCACTGCGCAGCGCTCACGGGGTCAACTCCCAGAGCAGCTGGTTGTCCGCCTCCTCCGTCGCCTCCACCGCCTCCACTGCCTCCGCCCGCCTCCGCCTCCTCCGCCTCCAGGTTTTTCATGCCCTCCAGGTCCGTTGTCGTCTGGTCCACCTCCTCCGCCATTTGGATCCCTGTTCGGATTACTCCTCCATCCCGGGGGTACGTTCCCAGGAGGGGCCCGTTCGCTGCTCCTCGTTTGTCTCTGTCGGTCCCACCCGGTGCAGAGGTGTGCTGGAATTGGTAACTCATCCAGTTCGTCAACCCCGGATTTGAGCTGTTTAGGACTCGCATCACCGATGGCCCCCCAATGATAGGAGCTGCCACGCGAGTATTCGGAATGAAGCCCTGTCCTGGCAAACGATGGACTGCAGAAAGCGAAGCGGGGGCCGGGAAGCGAACATTCTTGGGTTCAGATTCTGTGGGAGGAGCGGCTTCAGAGGGAGCGCTCACTCCACGATCAGAACCCTTCACAGAGGTCTCCTTGATAGTAGGGACGCTTCGGCGGGGGCGATAGTAGCGATCCCGGGGTTCCTCGTTCAACCGGCGCATCATACCCATTCAAGTGGAGTCATCGCTCATCGCAATCGCAGTGAATAGTCAGGCCTCAGGAGCAAGCGATACATCTCCTGTGTAGGATGGACAGTCCCGAATTCCCAACGTATTTTGGGCAAGGTCGAATCCGCCGAGCTGACTACTTCACTCCAATCTTCCTCGACGAGAGTGCGACGAATGCTTTGAAGGTAGGTGAGGATGTGCTTGTTCCTGTTGGCCAGGCGCCGTTGAAGGCAGGAGAGCGTAAACCGCAGCTCCACCTCGTACTCGCTGCGCTCCAGTAACCCGAGTAATCCGTAATCCGGGTCCAGCGTGAAGCTGGTCTTCAGATCTTTGCCCAGAAAGATCGTCAGCGCTTCCAGAATCTGGTGGACCGCGACTACAGCGTGCGCTACACGACTCCAGGGTTCCAGAGAGAGGCAGAAGAACTGTCTCAAGATTGTGGGATCCATAAATGGGAAGCACGGAGCCGTCTGTGCTTCAATCTTCGCCACTTCGTTGAGAAGTTGTCCTAGGTGCTCCCATTCGAACTGGCGGTGAGGCTTATCGTAGTGGATTAGAGCATCTCGCAACGCAGCAGCTCTGGCGGGATCGAAGTTCAGAATTTCCCTGCCTACAGCGCCAAACTCCGCCAGTGGGTCTTCTCTGTTGGGATCCTCTGGAAAGAAGGATTCGTGGTAGCGCGCTACTGAAGTCATCAGCGGCTCCCGGAACACCTCTAATGAACGCGCTAGTCCACTGAAAACTCGAGTCTCGGAGTGTTCTGTGAACCTGAGCGCCGTTGTGATACTCTCATTGTTTCCGACGCCCCCTGGCTCCGTCTCGTTCCCCGTGCTAAAGGGGCCGAGGTCGGACTCTTCAGAAGGTTCAGTGGAGGAGTGTTGGGCGTTCCCGGAGAACGACGCCAGCGGGGAAGACGCGCTCATTCTGGGAAGAGCTGTGGTATCACCCGCCAGAGAAGAAAGATTGTAACCCAGTGCAGCTACTGAAGCAGTGCTCGTGGGGCGACCTTCCTCCGTTCCCAGTGTTGAATCACGACGGGGTAGCGGTCCGCGTCTCCCTTCTTCGGTCATATGGGAGGGCATGTGCGGGTTAACGCTACCAAACGGAGCATGCTTTGGGACGGGAGCAGCTACGCCTTTGGCGATAGAGGCCGCTGTGGGGGTATGCAGGCCCAAGCGAGCGGCTAAGGGGGCTAGAACTGAAGAGCGGGTGGCGACTGGAGTCTTCATCAACTTAGAGCTATTGGATTGGTAGGTTTCGGGTGTCCTAAGGAGCCGCGACGAGGAGGAGAACTAGAGCTTGAGGCGGGGCCAGACGGTCCACTCGAGGATGCCACCGTTTCCATTCTAGTGGCTTGTCGAGTCGACACCGCTCAGTTGATAACAGGGTTGGGATTCTGGTGGTCGAATACAGGGTCGTAGGGTCCTCTAGAGCTTTTGGGTTTCTGCGACATGCAAGTGGCAAGCAAGGGAGAGAGGACAAGGAAGACAAGCAGCAATATATGCGCTCAATCCTCCCGTCCCTGTGATGTCGGCTAAGTCTCCCTGGTGGCCAATCACCCCATTAGTACGGCCCCAAGGTGTTCCCACATGTGCGCTCGTGTCTAGCACGGCGCAGCGTTCCAAACCCCTTGCTCTGCGAGTCCTGCCACAGAGGAAGAGACTTGTTGAATCGCAAGTGTGCCCAGCACATGATCGGACCTTCTAGGCCAATCGGTGAATAGAACTCAGAAGTACAAGTCTGCCCTCCTTGAGTGGCGTGACTTCTAATTCCTCTCCGGCTACGTTGCCACCGTTGTAGAGGGTAGAAGCCACAATAGGAGGGAGGGAGTGGGTAGCTCAGCGCTCGCCGTAAGGTTGAGCACTCCCGAGCACTTCACTCCCATGCATGGGGTGTACCCTCCGCCTTCTTCCATCTAACCAGTAGGGATGGGGAAGGTGGGGGTTGTCCAGCGCTCCCATGCACCTCGAAGCAGGCAATAGCTGCTTGCTCCCCAGGAGCTGAGCACTCATGCCTGCCATCGCTTCTCCAGCCGTGGTGAAGCCCCTCGCAGTGGGCTCCATTGTGATGCGGGTCGTTGAGGCTTTACCACACTGGAGGTGAAGCGCGCACGGACGTCAAGTCCGGCGCTGCTATTCGAGTAGTGAGCGCTATGGAGCGCTCCTGCGAGAGAAGCTCCCGGGTCGTCTAGACTGAGATAGACCCCTGTAACGCGGGGGCTGCGGAGCAGTTGTACGGTTGCTCAGCCAGGCAGGGGGTCTAACGCAGAAGGTGGTTCGCCTTGGTGGATCTCGGGCTTCACAACATAAGAGTTGTTGCAAAGTAAGATAGTATTAGGTAAGTAATGATCGCGGATCATCTACCTATTGTAGCTAACGAATATATGTATGTACATTAAGTATAAGTGCGTCTCGTAGTGGAACTGCACCGTGTTCTATAGTCCGTATACCGTCACAGGACATAATAGAAATCCCGAATGATAAGTTACTGGCCTTACTCCAAGCTGTCATTGACAAAAAGATTTTCCCTTCCAAGTGACTAGCAGCGCTGGTTGCAGGAATACTCAAAGTGAGAAAGGGTCCAACCAAGTCAGAAAGCTACCGCCTTGTGGCGTTAGAGTGTTGCTCGTTGAAATTCTTGACTCTGCTCATTGATCGAAGAGTGAAAGAGTATGCAACCGAGGCTGAACTTATCCCAGAACCGCAAAACGGGTTTATGGCTACCTACCGTACCAATAACAACCCATTTCTTTTGTGAGTAATGTCCGATCGGGCAGCGGCAGAAGGAAAGGTTATGTATGTGGCTGTCATAGACTTGAAGAACACATTCCCAGCTATCAATCATAATGTTCTGTTCTTGACATAGAACTCGATGGGCATCACAGGAGACATGATTGACTTGATTATGTTACTATATGACAAGTTGGAATACATGGTCCGAGTGAATAAGGAACTCTCCGAAAGCTTCTTCTCCTTCTTGGGAGTTTTGACCGGGGATTCCGGCTCCCCTCAGTTCTGGAATTTACTGCTTACAAGTTTCAAGTTGTATCCTTTACCAGGGGGTGTGACAGTGAATGGGAAGGCAATTTCGAAATTAGAACATGCAGATGATCTCATGGTGCTGTTTATATCGGGCCACAGATTCCAGGCAAAGTTGAATGGAACTACACTTCACATGGGGAACATTGGTTCCACAAGAATTTTATCTCAACGGTAAACTCCTCAAAGAAGCCTCTATCTTCCAATACTGCGCAATTTCGTTCAATTCGGCACGGGTTGTGACCCGTGACCCAAAGTACCGATTCGGCACTTCGGCAACCAACGAAGTTTGGCGTGACACCTCCAAAAATTCGGCATTCAAGACGGAAATTTTCGAAAATTCTGCCTTTTTTGCATCTGCGAGGGAGATTTGGCCCTGATGTCACGCATTTTACATTAGGCACTGGGTGCCGTGACCCGTGACCGAAACCAAAATTCATCGCGGCACAGGGGGTGCGTGACGCGTGACCGCCGAATTGAACGAAATTGCACAGTATGTGGGCATTTGGCATAATCTCAATGCCAAAGATATGTCATAATGTATGTGGAACATCATCACATATATATTGAAAAAGCTGAAAGGATGGCCAACACCTGCTTAGTGGTCAATCGTATGGTCAGGGGATTATCGGTCTGGGATGCGCGAACCCTTTATATGGCTCGCGTGGCTCCCTCCCTCATATCGGCAGCGGATATATGCCCGGATGTGGCTAAAGTTCGAAGACAGAAACCAAAGGCCGTTCAAAATCACTACCTCCAATGGATGTTGGGTCTCACAGAGCGAAGCGTGATAGCAGTTCTCTTCTCAGAGACTGGTCTGGACCCAATATCTTATCGACGAGCCCTTCTTCTGCTTCCGAATCCATGCACCCCAAAATGCGGGGATCGGGATGAGCCGCGGAGGCAACCGGGTACAAAAGGCCATTCCACCAGAGGTTCAAATCGAACACAGGGAGTGATATCAGAGCCGCGCTCAAGCGGGATGCGGTCAGGCAGAAACCTACGGAAAATCATAAACGTAGCTAGTACCATACACCCAAGTATTTCTACGATTTTGGGGGTATTTTTAAGTTTTTTTTCCGTATTTTACACGATTTTCCGGTGATTTTTTTTGGTATGACTGCGGGTAAGAATCGACCCGTCAATACCACCCTGCACGATCGGGACTGACGTCGACTTTCACAGTTACCGAAGCCCGGGTATTTAGGCGGGCGGACTCGCAGCCCGCCCATAACGTGCAAGGGTGAAGCGACACCGACACCCGGGGGGGTCTGATAATTCGCACAGCCCTCACTTTCGTCCCCACCATGCATCTCAACAGCAGCCCAACGAAATGCATTCAAGATGAGACAAAAAACTACAGTGTACAGGGTATCGTATCGCGTATCGCGTATCGCGCGTGTACTACCATACTACTACATATAATACAGCGTAGGGTGGGTCACTATGGCTATGGAGCTGCAGAGGTAAGAGTAGGATAGAGTAAATAGAGCAGCGGAAGTGAAGAGGGATATCATCGAGCTAGGGAGGGAGGGTCATGGTGGGGATATCAAGTAGAGGTAGAGAGGGACGGATATAAACAGCAGGGCAGCTGCATACACAGACACAGAGAGAGAATACGTAGCAGATAAAAAAGAAAGTACCAAAAAACGAAAGAAAGAGACGCGGGGGAGCGAGCAGCAGTAGTAATAGCGCACATACAAATAACGAGCCGGCTAACCGACCGACCGACCGACCATATTACAGCCCCGTCTCGTATAGACGGGTGTTTTGCTTTTGCTTTACTTTGATTGGGATTTGGGCCTGCCGTGTCTCAGAAAGCGGGAAAAAGATAGATGGGAACGAGACGTACGGGGTACACCCACCACTCAGGCACTCCCTAGCCCCGAACCGCCCAAACTGCGACTCCGGCCCGCGCCCGCTGCCCCCGCCACGCCGCGCCACGCTCCCGGCGGCGTGCTTCCCGCCCTGCGCTCACCCGTACCCGCACCCAAACCGACACCGCTATCATTGTCCCTCTCGCACGCCGTCTGATTCTGAGGCGACAACAACAACCCCGCCCCCAACGCCTCACCCTCGCCCTCCTCGCTGGGTCCCCCGTCGCCCGCTCCAAGTACTTTCCCAGCCTCTGCACCCTTCCCCTTCCCCGACGGGAACCCCAGCCCAATCACCCTGAAGCCCGCAAGCCCCAGCCCGAGCAACGACGCGGGCGGCGGCGGCGGCGGCGTCAGCGGGCCAGGACTCCGACTCCTGCTCCTGCTCCCGCTCCTACTCCCGCTTCTCCCCCCCACTCCTGCTCCGACTGACCGACTCCGAGTTGGAATGAGAACATGTGCGTGCCACGCTATACGGCGCCGGCGCGCGCGAGGACGAGCGCTCTTTGCGCCGCCGCCCGTGGTCGAGGTCGTGCTGCTCGTCCACTACCCCTCCACCTCCGTGCTGGTATTCGTCGTAATCATCCGCATCATCGTCGTAGTTGTCCCGCTCCCGACTCCTCCGCCGCCTACTCCTCGCGCGCGACGCCGACCCCTCGCGCGCCGCCGAAGCCGAGTACGTGCGTGCCATATTGCTATACGGCGCGCGCGACGACGAGCGCTCCGCCCGCCTCGCCGCCGCAGGCCGCCCCCGATCCAGGGCGCGCTCCCTCCCTCCCGCGGGGACGAGCGGGGGCACGTGCTTTGCGGCGTGCGCGGCGCCCGCAATTTCGAGTTGCTCGTCACTGTCGTTGCAGCTGTCGCACGGAGACGCCTCCGCGCCGGCGACGCACTACGCGGCCTCGCCGACGCGCTCGACGACCCAGGTGGGGTTCGTGGTCAGTGTGGGGTCAGATAAACGGAGCGGGAGAAGCGGGGATGGAGCCTGTGGGGGTAAAGCGAGCGAGATGAAAGAGATGAGGACGACAACGATGCAGCCGGTGGGGATGAGCATAAGCATAAAGTTAAGCGTGAAGGGTCAATTTTTGCCAGGGGCGAATGGTGTGGGGAAAAGGCGGACGCAGACAGACAAAATGACTCACCACCGAAAATATTCAAGACCAGCCGCGGCTCGAACGAGTCGACGCAGAGCAGCTGTCCCATGAGGAGCGCGTACAGTAGCACGCCAAGCGCCCAGATGTCCTGCGCCGGAGCGGGGTTCTTGCTGTGCGCGATCGGCATCGCGGAGGACGATTTGGGGTTGGACACAAACGCCGAGTTGGATTTGCAGGCGATGGCCGCGGCTTTGGTCTTGCCGGTCATTGACGTGGACGACGTAAGCGGCGGGGGGCGAGGAGCTCCGGGGCGGCGTAGGGGAGCGAGCCGGGCTGGAACTCCTCGGTGGTCGTCGTGGCAGGACGCCCGCGCCTTCACCAGAGACTGCAGTCGTAATTTCGCGTAGCATACTCACGAGCCCTGGCGTGAAGCAAGCGTCGGGTGTATCAAGATGGAGGCGCCATGGAATGAGGAGCAACTCTGGAGCAACTCTTGGGCATCGCAAAAATTGGCAGAGGTACAGTACAAGTCGCATCATTCGGCGAACAACGGCGAAGATACACGTGACACAGCTCTTTGGACCCGACCCCTTTCAGAACGAGGTTGCGAGTGGGAAGTCAGCGCAAGAGACTACCCAGCCCCAACCTGGTTCGTACTTTAACCCATCTGCCTGCTGACCAAGACAATTCATTCAAACGACTCGGATACAGAGCTAGAATCCGATTACTGACAAATTACTAGGCTGGTTACGAGTCTAACAAATTACTGAAAGCGACGCATTTACCCGATCCCCCGTGACGTACCAACCGACCGTCTGAACGCGAGTGATCACCTCTGGAGGCGCTGCTGCGAGCA
This sequence comes from Mycena olivaceomarginata, assembly GCA_029378375.1. Taxonomy (NCBI): domain Eukaryota; kingdom Fungi; phylum Basidiomycota; class Agaricomycetes; order Agaricales; family Mycenaceae; genus Mycena; species Mycena olivaceomarginata. Next base: position 753,246 of record JARKIC010000014.1, read on the forward strand.
AATGGAAGGAAGGATGAAAGATGTGAGGACTTCCAATAAGTCCTAGTGCCGTGACAAGACACTGGCGGCCGGACAATGGAGATCGTGGGGCGTAGACGTAGACGGGGGCGAGGGATGCGATACGAAGCGTGAGCGGGGACGAGGCGCAGCGAGAGCGAGAGCGAAACCAATATGGGTGACTTGAGTCTAGATCTGGGGGAAAACCGAAGTGGTATTTGCAGCTACTAAGTGCTCGTATATATACACTGTGTAGCTAGGGAATATGAAATAGATAAGGCGTACCATGTGGAGCGAGGCAGTGAATATGAAATAGGAGCATGTGGAAAGGGGAAGGACCATGTGGAAATAGAGATGTGTAGGCAACGGAAATGTGGGAGGCAGGGGTAAATAAATAAATGGAGTAAACGAAACACATACTGGAACAATAAGAATGTGATGGGCAGGCGTCGGGTGACGCGAGAGAACGGGAGGCACGGAATGAATGCGAACGATGTGGTAGTAGAAAGGGGATAACAGCGATCAACATGATCGCTGATCGGCGATGTGAGTGCTACGCGCCTAGCGCGCGAGCAGGCGCGACACCCGGAGCCTTGACAGCAAAAGATAACAAACGTAGGAGCTATTAACTAACCCTTTGTTCAAGCAACACATCTAAAAAGAGCAAGTACGGAAAAATGGAAAAACTTTACAGCCACACAGACAGCAAATAGCAGCAAACGGGCAGCAAATGAAAGCAAGTACCAATGGCAAGACTCAGGATTTGCCCAGGGTAGGGATACTTGTATTCGAACCTACACGCTGCCCGTCTACGTGAGCGATAAATTCATTTTATCAAAAGGTTGGGAGGCTCACATAGATGTAGCTGCCGATCGAAAGCGACGGTTTACCGTCTGAATACGACCTGATAGACATAAGATAAGGTATGTCGGAAAACCGAGTATCCAGGCCGACCTACACGCCGAAGCAGAAACGACCGTGTCATGGATCTCCCGTAATTCTTCGATGCCCTCGAAAAATTGGTGTTGGCGTTCGGCCTCGATGGTGAGCTGGAACCTTCCGTTTGTATCCCCACCCGTAAATCCAACATGCGCAATGCCCACCAGGGTCGATCTTTGAATTTCTTTCACGTCCTTTGCACACTGGTTGATGTTCTGCACAATGTCGCGCAGGTTCTGCAAATATTCCACCAATTCCTCCCATGTTGTAACACTGTGTGTCTCCAATAATCGGGTCCCGATCTTGGAGGCTGACAGCTTAGCCCTGTCAACATGGGCCGTCAACAATCGTGCTGCATCTGCGGTGGCGACTGGACTTACTCGAGTAGTCGACGCGTCGCGTCCGTCAACTCCAGATGGTTCCTCGCGCAGTTCGACTTTGCGTCAAGAGGCGAGCGATCATAGCCGATCAAACACTAACCTCTTTGACAACCCCCCCAAAAAAGGAAAAAACGTAAGCAAAACATGATGTAACTCCGGTGTCCTCTCACCTCTAGAGCCTTGAAGACTCGTCAAAAAGATGATCGGTCGCGGCTACCCCCCCATTTCGGGGGTCCGAATCTCTGATTCCGATTTTTCCGGATTTTTTCTGGTGAGTAGACGGTCAGGAACCATAAAATCATGGTCTCTCCCTCCCAATTTTCACTTACATAAAAAATATTTTCAGATTCGCAATCAGGGCCATAAACTTGTCCCAAAATGAGGTTGATGTACTTTTCAACATTTTCGCTCGCCTCTTGCTTTGCGTACTTCAAAGTTTTCCTCGCAAGGCTTCAATTGCATATTCCACTCGAGCAAGCTTGTGCGATGGACGTTGCCGATTAACGATATAGATGACCAAAGCTGCGGAGAGGAGACCCAAGGTAATATAGCGGCTGTCTGGTAGGAGAGATAGTGCTCCGATCATCATCGAGGTAACTGCCGCGTTGCACATTTTTGGTAACAAATGGGAGTGGAAGTGGGTTTGGGACGCTGGGCAGTCGCCTTAAATATTATTTGACCCGTTGCCCAGTACACGGTGACCGTGGCGCTTAGCTGACTTTACTCACTTTCACAGGTTCTTTGCATGCTTCTTCCCCCCGACATCTTTCGGTTGCTTTTTGCGTGCTTCTTCCTCCCGACATCTTTCGGTGCAACAGAAGTGCTATCTCCTCAAAAGATATCGCTGTATTTCTGCCTTCTCAACAGAAAGGGATCCATTTTTTTTCTTCTTGATCTGCGGAACAATTATCCGACTTCCGTGGACGCAAATATAGGCGCCCAACTTTCAAAACCCAATCTAATCTCTTGGTGCACAGCGCCACCATCTGATCAGCGCGGCGGTGCATGATGGGTCCAGTCTGGGGAAGCTTCGCCAGATACCGTCCAGATTCAAACCCTCCTGATCTTTACATCTTTACATTAAAGCTATTCAAAAGCTTGCCAAAAATGAACTATCGCCGGTCCGTTGCAGCATGGATCCGATGACAGTGAGTAAAGTCAGCTAAGCGCCCACGGTCACCGTGTACCTTGGGGCAACTTGGGGTTTTATCCCTGAATTCAGCTCGTCTGACTGATGCAGGCCCGCCTTCTGCTGCGCAAATACTTAACATACAACTCGACAGCATCACAGAATACTTCAAGTGCGCTGTAGAATTTTCGAATGTGAGTTTAGCTATCGACTCAGCCCAAGCGACTCGCCCGACAGATGCCGGCTCGCCTTTTTCTCTGCGCTCCTCCGGCCGATGGGGAGGTGATTTGGGTATATATCTCACTCTCTGGCGAGGTATTCGCACTCGTTTAGTTTGTTGTGTCCGATACACTGAAACTTGGCTCTCAAATTCAGAGCGCCTCGAACAGCAGTGTCAAGCACGACAATGGTCAGAGCCTGAGGTGCGCTATTCAATTCGAGAATCTCCAGTTTTGAACCACCGCCCGGGGCCGGGCTCCTTCCTACATTCCAGCCGCTCGCGCTGCAATTGGAGCCACATCAGACATGTTTGTGGAGGCTATTATGCATTGCTGCCCCACTTACGAAGGTCTTGAGAGAAAAATCGGCCTATAGATTCAGCGAGACTGGTCTTGCGCTATAGGCCAACCCTCTGCACCAAGAGTGTTCACTACAGGAAGAGCAGCAACTCAGTCGCATCACACGCATACCGTAAGTACCCTGGCCACACCGCCCTCCCTGTTCATGGGCAGCTCGGCTGAAATGGAGGGAGTTTCGACTCTTGTGGCCGAATTGGCACTTTCCTGGTGATCACCACGCACCCAGGTGTTGAAATCTTTCGGCGTCGTCACTGGAGGCTCTGTCCGAACCAATTCCCCGGGAAAAGCTCTTGCACACAGATCACAAATGAAACCACCGACACGATAGTACAAAGATTTTTGTGATTCCATAAATACAGCGAGGTACAGGCAGCGAACGAGCTCGAGGTAATAGAGAGGTTGTGCACAAGCCGCATGCGGCTTTTGGGCATTGTGCAAAGCCGCAGGGATTTTTCCCAGTTATCTAGAAAGGTTTGAGCTTTCAGTGAACCCACTGAGTGGAGGGAAGGCATTTTAGACAATGGGATGGTTGTCCGATTTGTCATTCAATTTGTAGGTGCTGTGGAATCAGTGCGGAAACCGAAGGACAAATCATTGTATTTGCCAGATCTGATTCGATAGCCGCATGGATGGAACATTCAAAATGATATTCATGTGAGTCATTTACAGTGGGTTACGAGTTAGCGATATTGAATTCCCCCCCGCGGCTTTGCACAATGCCAAAAAGCCGCGGGAATCCGCATGCGGCTTGTACGGCTTTTGCACAACCTGTCTAATACCAAACAACTTGACCAATGCAAACCAACGGGAACTGAAGAATTTGAAATTGGAACTACACCCTACTCGATAACATCAGTTTCATCTATTCACATTGGAGGTCATCTCACATTGATATGTCGTAGGATGTATCGCGAGTAGCTGCCAAATCAAGGCGACGAGTCGCCAGGCGTGTAGTAGGACCTGGCACACAATATGGCAATCATTCAAGATGTCAGAAGAGTCAAAGCGAAGGATTCAAACCGACATACGCGCTGCAGCTGGCGAACAAATAACCGTGTCGTGGATCTCACAAACTTCCTTGATGCCCTCGGACAATTGACGTTGACGCTCGGCCTCGATGGCGAGCTGAAAGTGATTTAGTTGGATCATCCAATGGGTGCGGAAGAATACGCACCAAGGTCGACCTGTGAACTTCCTTCACCTTCTTCGCGCACTGACTTATATTCTGCATAGTTTCCCACAAGTCGGACAGATATTCCACGAATTCCTCCCAGGTTGTAACACTGCGTGTCTCCAATAATTGGGTCTGGATCTTGGAGGCCGACAATTCAGCCCTGTCAAAATGTGCCATCAGGGATTGCGCTGCACTTGCGACGACAATTGTACTTACTCCAGCAACTGACGCGTTCCGTCCGTCAACTCGAGATAGTTCCTCGCACAGTTGGTTTTGGCGAGCTTCAGAGTTTCCTTGCAGGCTTGAATCTTGCATTCAATTCTGCCAAGCTTGCGGGACGGACGTTGCCGATTAGCAGCATAAATGATCAAAACTGCGGAGGACGGAACACAAGGCAATGTAACGATTGCCTGGTAGGAGAGAAAGCATTCCGAATAGTATCGAGGTGGATATTTCGTTGCACATCATGTCCTGAAGAGATGGGAGTGGAAGTGGTTGGGAAGCGGGGGTTTTACGGCGGTGGGCAGCCACCTTAAATAGCACCCCCTGTCAATCAGTATTCAGTCCCGGAATCGGTACCGGTGAGCGGCTTTTTCGAAAAGACGCTCAAACCTCGGCAGCAATCGCACCTCACGGTCAAATGCGAAAATGGCCCAATCGGGGCAGCAACCTAAGAAAATTTGAGCGCTCGTCCGCCGACGCACAGACAGTCCGCTCACGTTGATTCAGTAGGCATGTGAAGATTATAGTACAATTGGCGTCTATTCCAGCGGTGTGATCAAAAAGCAACCTCGAGCATTCCGGGTAGAATTTGGGTAGAATCTTGCAGGAATAATTATGGGGTTGCCAGCGGACTTCAGTAGAATAATATGTTAGTAAAGCATCTTACACTACTGCCGCGAAGCTACTCATGCTGCTGCCAAACTAACATATTGTTATAATCAGAAACTTCTTCCGGGTTCCCTTTTGTACTATTCACATTGACGACCAAAAAAAAACTACAGCGTATCGCATATTACCATACTACTACATATAATACAGCGTGGGATGGGGCGGGGTCACTATGGATATGGCTATGGAGTCACAGAGTAATATTAAGGTAGAGCAAGGAAAGGAAACGAGCGGAAGGGAAGAGAGATATCAATCGAGCTAGGGAGGGAGGGTCATGGTGGGATATCAAGTAGAGGTAAGTAGAAAGGGAGGGAGGGAGGGATATCAGCGGGGGCAAGGGGCAGCATACACACACAGAGAGAATGCGTAACAGATAAAGAAAGAAGCGCGGGGGAGGGAGCAGTACATATAAACAATGTGCCGGCCAACTAACCGACCGACCAGATTACGGCCCCGTCTCGTATAGACGGGTGCTTTTGTTTTTGTTTTGCTTTGATTTGAGGCTAGCCTGTCCAAAGGAGGATGTGTTAGAAAGCGAGACAGACGAAGAGGGCGGAGTATACCAACCCAATGCACTCAGGCTTAGGCACTCCCTAGCCTCCCCGCCCTCCATTCACCCGCACCCGCACCCGCACCGACACCGCTATCTTTATCCTTCTCGCACGCCGTCTGATTCTGAGGCGTCAGCAACAACCCCTCCCCAACACCTCGCCCTCGTCCTCTTCACTGGGTCCCCCAGCGCCCGTTCCAAGTACTTTCCCAGCCTCGGCACCCTTCCCCTTCCCCGACGGGAACCCCATCCCAATCTCCCTGATGCCCGCCAGCCCCAGCCCGAGCAACGGCGGCAGCGGCGGCGGCAGCGTCAGAGGGCCGGGGCTCCTACTCCTACTCCTGCTGTGACTCCCACCGCTCCTGCAATCTACCGTAGCCTCGACACGTACGACTTGAATTTCGTTTTTGGCAAGTTCGAACCTATTGATAGGGACAACCAAAGTTGCAGAAGTAGATGTGACTCCTACTGCTTTGATGAGATATTTGAAAAGACCAATCATTTCAAATTCAGAGAATTTATTAGCTACGATAAAAGGGGTGTAGGGGTGAAATGATGTTTATGTAAGAACTGGGCCTCTCGCAACAGGAGGGATGTTAGAATAAAGAAGGATGGGGTTGCACAAACAGGAATGTGAACGGATATTCAAATAAAGTGCCTACAATTCTTCGAAATACCACAGGGCGTTGGTGAGGTCGCTGAATACCTGTCGAGTACAAAAGTCCCAAGTCCCGGTAGCGGTCTTTTTGAAGGCGAACTCATCTAAGCAGTGTCAGTGCCAGGCTCAATGCTAGAAGGAGACCCACATAAGCAACATGCTTCTAGCGTTGGGCAGATCTCAGCCCATTTCACTACTACAGTATGCAGTCCATCTCGGACAGAATAAGAATACGCGTCATCCACGTGGCGATCACTGAGCGCGTCTTCAAGGGCAAAATACATAAGGCCTTTGAAATGCGGGAGGTAAGCCGTTAAAGTGATCAATTATAATACCGTCCGGCACACCTTGAGCACAATTAACAAAAGAATAACGGCTGCGAACGTGAGGCCTACCCAGTCTGTGGCCGACCGCATATGTAGGGTCTTGATGTTTGGTATGTGCGTTGCTAGAGCCTCCACGAGCGCCGCGCACTGATGTGATTCAGTCCCATTGTTTAATCGAGACAAATGGGATGTCGGGGCTCGTCATTGAACGGAGGCAACAACTGTCCACTCAATGTCCTCATGATCATCCCAATAAAGCCGTGCCTCTCCGAGCTCGTGTGCCATTATTGCGGGGATGAAGTTGGCTTCTCCATCGAAATATTGGAGATTGGGGAGGTGGGATGCGAAGCGTCGGGGATGGATTCAGCAAAATATGATGGCAGGAGGCCTCAAGGTGCGTTAAGCCAGGGTGGCGTTCCAAAAATTCACCGAGCGCGTCGGTACTACGCGTGGAAGTTTGTGTCTCAGAATCCCTGGCACTATGCACCCAAAAGGGGGAAAGGCAGCAGCTGAGCAGGCGGGGGAAAGTGTACAGTTGGAGGTCCATGCCATGATCTGTCTCCAACAATTCCGGGCAAATTGACAGATGTTCGAGTTGAGGAACCATGAGTTTGACCAACTTCATCAGTAGGTCTACAAATGACCTCGCTGTTTTTTTCCTGTTCGTGATGTGAGCAGGAGGGTTTGAATTTTTAGCGAGGAAACTTGCCAGTCTGGCTGCTCCCAGTGGCGGGTGAGTATGCGTGCGCGATGTGGCACAGTGAAGGATCGAATGGCGCATGCTCTGCTGGGATTTGCAAGGATTCCTTCGAGGAACGTCTTGGCGTGATCGTAATCGCGGAGGACCACGACCCGGTTTATGGCAGGCAGACAGAGGTCGTGAAAAAGCTCGGAGACACGGCAGAGCGTCAACTGGTCTGTCTTTGGAAGAGTCTCGATGATTTCGATGAGAGTCTCCGTGGGAAGCCACTGGGCGATCGTTTTGGACGCGTAAGCCTGTCGCATTGTACTAGTAGTCGTAAGAGCGTAAGAGGAGACGCGTGGGATTTGTACCTATTTGATCGTGGTGCGCAAATCCAAACATATGACGGAAACAAGTCCGGTTGCGGGTTGATTCACACTGCTGCCGCGAAGCTACTCCTGCGTATTATTATAATCGGAAACTTCTTCCGGGTTCCCTTTTGCGCTATTTCACAACCAAAAAAAACTACAGCGTATTGCGTACTACCATACTACTACATATAATACAGCGTGGGATGGGGCGGGGCCACTATGGATATGGCTCTGGAATCGCAGAGTAATAGTAAGGTAGAGCAAGGAAAGGAAACGAGCGGAAGGGAAGAGAGATTTCAATCGAGCTAGGGAGAGAGGGAGGGATATCGGCAAGGACAAGGGCAGCATATACACACAGAGAGAGAATACAAAAAGAAACACCATAAGAGAGAAACGCGGGGGAGGCGAGCAGCAGTAGCACACATACAAACGAGCCGATCGACCGACCGACCGACCAGATTACAGCTCCGTCTCGTATAGACGGGTGTTTTTGCTTTACTTCGATTTGGGGCGTGGCCTGTCTAAGGGAAGGAAGGGTGCGTCAGAAAGCGAGAAGAGAAAAGAGGGGGAGTGGGATAGGACGCGACCGTACGAAGTACACCCACCCCGCGCTCAAGCTCAGGCGCTCCCCAGCCCGGGTCCCGAACCGCCCAGACTGCGACTCCAGCCCGCCCTGTGCGCGCTACACCCGCCATGCCGCGCCATCCTTATCCTTCTCATCCCCTTCGTCGTCTGATCCTGATGATTCTGAGGCGACAATCACAAGCCCGCCCTCGCCCTCCTCGCTCGTCCCCTCTTCCCCACGCCCGCCCACACCCTTCCACACCCCCGCGCCCACGTCGATGTCGGCACCCTCGCCCTCTCCCCGACGGGAACCGCAGCCCAATCGCTGTGAAGCCTGCGAGGCCGAGCGCAAGCAAGGACGCGGGGGCGTGAGCGGGCGGGCTCCCACTCCTGCTCCTACTCCCACTCCGGCTTCGACTGGAGTGGAAGTGGGTACGCATGAGGACGAGCGCTCCGTGTGCCGTCGTCCGGGAACTCGGTGGTACTCGTGCAGCGGCTCTTGGTCCCCGACCCTCCCCCGGGCACAAGCGAAGCGGGCGCTCCGCGACGCACGCGAGCCCGTGTGGGTTCCCCGCGAGTCGAGCTCGTAGGCACCATCGCGCAACGAGTCGGCAACGGAGATGCGCATATTTGGATAAGAAATACAATCGCAGCTCTGTCAACCAAACGCGCGAGGACCAGGTACGTGCTGCAGCGCCGCAGAATGGGGGCGCGAGGAATACGCGAGGCTCGGGATAGGCAGGCCACGCGCGACTCAAGCTGGGGGCATTGCGAGTTTCCTTGTTCAAGTCCAGTGTGATACAGACCCACCCGAGGACGTCGTTCGCCGGGCTAGCCGGCTAGTAGTGGACGTAAAAGTGAAAATCAGAGCTTGCAGAGGTAACACCGGAATATTGGATCATTCTTTGCAGGCTGAGTTGGGCTTGAGCAGAGGGACAGCTGTAGTATTTGACAAGAAAATATGGCTGAATGTTGTCGGAGAGGGGTGCTCGAGAACGGCGCCGGTGAGGGTGGCCCGGGTGGAGATTGGGTGGAGATTCACATTGATGCTTTGATCCCATCAGCCTTTTGTTTCCTCTTGTCCTCCCGTCAGTGTCCTTGCAGCTCCTCAGTCGTGACCTTACTCTTGATCTTTTCTTGTGCAAAACCTGCAGCTCCTTCGAAGTCGGCTGTTCCTGCTGTATTACCATCCTTCAAGCGGAGTCGTTCTGTTGCGGTTCTCAATTTTTCGCGCTGCCTATAATGTCAATAGCTGCGGTTGACTCTGATTATCATCCCTTGGCATTTTGGCTTCTCACGACGTCCGTTGGCATCCATCCAAGCTGGCTGATCGATCGACGTAGCGGGGCTGTACCTATAAATTGGACAGGGTCATGTGGGCCTGGCATCCTTCCTTAGGCTTTAACAATGACCACCGACCACCCCCTGCCTTTGAACCCACCGAATAAATTGCGTTCAGGGGGCTTCGACGGGATGCCGGGGCGGCAATTACATGGTAGAGGACGAGAGCCAATGCAGTTCTGAGCTGCGTATCTCACATCCAAAGCCAATTTCCGCGCGATCTTCCGTGTTCTGGGGCTCGTATCCATACTCAGCGACAGCGAGGCCCACAAATTAAGCATCGTGCAACTTACTCGAAGATGGCCATCCAGGCTCATATCAACGTGAATCCTGCTTTAACAAAGTCGAGTCCGACTGGGCTTTCATTCGCAGGCGAGAATCGCCAACGCGTCTGATTACACACTGCTGAGTAGAACGGCCAGCTTTTATGTCGACGGGAGCCATATCGCGTTCGGAAAGTCCCGGCTCTGAGCTCAAAGAAAGCTTCGACTGCCCCGCTCGGGTGCGTATCGCTCGTTCAATTCTCCTTGAGTTCCCCGAGCTTATAGTTACGATTCGTCTCAGCGTTGACCCCTCAATCCGAATAACCTACCACCGCGTCACCAAGAAACTCTCGCAGTCGGGCTTCTACCACCCAGAGCGCCAACTACGTCTTCTCGCCGCGCATCACAGTAGACGTCGCAGAACGGACAGATCGAGGTTAAGCTCGTCAACCCCGCTCTGACGCTCCCTTCGGGGATAAGCAGCAGCCTCAACTTGAATCACATCATCCACATGGAAGAGTCCACCCATGACGCAGGTGCTGCGTGTTGCGCGCGGGTTCGTGGCGCGATGAACCGACAGACTGCGCGGTGGAAGCGCTCGGGCTGGACCGGAAGCTGAATTGGGTTTTTGTTTGGTTGGGACGTGGGCAGATTAACCTGGCGTTGGAGTGAGAGGTGGTAACGGTCTCGCCCGCCAGCGTGCAGGCTGTGGGATTGTAAGCTTCTTTTTTTTCTCGAATCCGATTGTGATTTTGGGGGAGAACTGTGCGCACTTCGGACATGCAGGTGTTCGGGGATATGAATCAACTTTATTCGAGCGACACAGCGACAGAGCAGGTAGAGAAACACTATTTACAGACACAGCGAAAGCGAACTTGGATAGCGAATGGAGAGAAAGTTGTCCATAGGAATACGACATACTTATACTCAACCTACACGCTGCTCGTCTAGGTGAGTGATAGACGTCTTAAAAGATCAGAATGTTCACATGGATGTTAGCTATCGATTCAAAGCCGCGGGTTACCGTCTGGGCATGACCTGCAAGAGATGAGTGATGTTGCAACCCCAATCCTAAAAGCCGACCCACGCGCTGATGCAGAAATAACAGTTTCATGGGTTTCGCGCAATTCTTTGATGCCCTCAAAAATTCGGCGTCGGCGTTCTGCCTCAATTGTGAGCTGAAAAACTTTTCGTTTGAATCCTCAACCGTAAATCCAACATGCGCAATGCCTCACCAATGTCGATGTTTGTATTCCCTCACGTCCTTTGCGCACTTTTTGATCTTTTTCATAATGTCGCGCAGGTTCAGCATATATTCCACTAATTCCTCCCATGTTGCAACACTGTGTGTCTCCAATAATCGGCTCTGGATCTGGGAGGCTGACAATTTAGCCCTGTCAAAAGTCCCGTCAGCGATTGCGCTGTAGCTGCGGTGGCGATTGGACTCACTCGAGCAATCGACGCGTCCCGTCCGTCAACTCCACATGGTTCCTCGCGCAGTTCGACTTTGCATGCTTCAAGGTTTCCTCGCAGGCTTAATAGCGTGTTCGACTCGACCGAGCTTGTGTGATAGGACGTTGACGATTGGCGGTATAGATGATCAACCCTGCCGAGACACGCGCCCAAGAATATAGCGGTTGCCCGGTAGCAGAGAAAGCGCGCCGAATATTATCGAGGCAGTAGATGCCGCGTCGCACATGTTTAAGTTTTGAGTGCAAGACTGCAAGTGGGAGTGTTGGTTGTCGGTTCCTGTTGGGCAGGTTTAAGTACCTTATTTGGCGGTACCACACAGCATCATGAGGAAGCGGGTTATCCTGGCAGGCAGCTGTCAACCGAATCCAGCCAATCTCATGATTCGAGATGGTATCGGGATCCAACCTCTTTGGGCCGGACGGACACCGAGGGAATCTCACCGAGAATTCCCACAGCATCCATTCATTTAGTTTTCTGCTACAGTTTTAAACTAGGAAGCGCAACATCAAACATATTTCGCACAGATCTCGGCCAAATCCCACCCAAATGACTAGATCCACGTTGCAAAATGGTGCACTAGGATGTGAACTCGATGACCCATTTTTTACTCTGAGGAGGTAGAGAACGCGGTTGTGCCGATCTCCACGTGCCTGCCAAATCTGTGTAAATACGTAGAAGCGCCACACTGTGTTGTCGCCTGTCTCCACCCGCTAGATTATTTTGGGCTCAGTTCCTTACATGGCTGCATTCAGCGACCTGAATTACCCTGCTCTAGACTCCAAAATGCTTTTTACCGAGCACCAAACCGCCGAAGCAATACTATCCCCCCCCGCCGTGCCGGACAAGCCTAGTACTCGGACAAACAGATATTTCTCATCCAATACTGGACCGTTTTTCTGGGATTTCTGGCTCTATATAAGCGGTTATGGTGTGGTCTAATATCCTCAGTTTAATATCCCTTCATATTGAAGGTCATGGGATAGATAACAGTAGAAACATCTGGCAACTACTAGGAATTTCGAAGAATTTGGATATATTTGGGCCTAGGGCCCTTGACCTGAGGGAATATTATCCTGATAAAACATGCAAAGGATACCCCTATATTCTAAAAGTGTCCATGCAAAGGCTCAGAGATATAGCTGCCCTGTAGCTCTCACAAGAGTCGAAAATTCGGACAATGCCGGTCAATTTGATGTGTCAATTGCCCAGATTGATGGCAAGAAATTCCATGTCCTATGCCAGTCTTCCTGGGCCTACCTGGCGCTCTTATTTATGTAATATAATAGCCCCGATGTAGGACCGCGTCTATGCAACATTTTCAAGCCTTTTTGATGAGAAGGTGCTGTGATAAAAGGCCGGCAATCAAGAATTTAGCTCTTACCTAGAACTCGGACACTCGGCCTCGTCAGCAAGTCGCTGTTGCTCGACCGATACTGGACCGTTTTGCACAAACCAAAAGCTCATTCCGAATCATTTTTATGATTTCTAAAGTCTATCACCTCCAAAATGCACCAGAGGCTCTTAGAGAACACATATTCGAGCTTCTTCTTAAGCTGTCCGAGTTCTAGGGGGGGGGATAGTATTGTTGTGTTTGCGGCCATCAGCCGCTGTTGTTTCCATCAACTCAAGATAAAGTAGTTCCTCGCACAGTTGGTTTTGGCGAGCTTCAAAACTTCCTCGCAGGCTTCGATTGCGCGTTCCACTCGAGAAAGCATGTGTAATGGCCGCTGGCGGTTAGCGCCGTCGCCCGTGGTCGAGGTGGTACTGTTCGATTTCCTTCAATTCGTATGGTCACAGGTCACAAGCACAAAAATCTACGAAATATTTCGTAGGTCACAGGGTCACAAGGGCTCAATACGAAAGGTTCTCATGATAGTAAGAGGCCGGCAAGCGGCGGGTCACAAACAGTTACATTACCGTAGTTGTGAGTTGTAGTTTACATCAAAAGCATACAAAAATTCTAAACCCCAAATCTAGAAACTGGAACGGACCTATATCCATGTCATTCACACAAGACTGTACAGTTCCGTGGACTTTACAACATTTTTCGAGTTAATGAAGTTGTCTGTTCGACATTTACGTGACTCAAAGGTAGATGCTTAACATTGAAAAACCCTCTAAAATTGGTGCAACGGTTGGGGTTTTTATTTCATTGTACAGGGTCTTGTGATGAGAAAACACAAAAAGCATACAAAAAAGGAAAGAGAATGAGAGGATTCAAGAGAACTCAGTGGGATCAAGTCATAGTTAAACTGCTGTACAGAGATTAAATCAAACAATTTTGATTGGATTTGGATAGATTGGAGTACACCAGCAGCTAAATAGTACAAGGAAAACACAATGCAGTGGGAGGTCACGAACATGAAAACCTATGGTTGTGACAGCCCAGAATTGACCCAGATAAAATGTACAATGTCGTAGAACACTACTATCGCAACATGAAGGCTTGAGTAATGATTTGGTGATGCATGCGAGAGTGTCACCTGGTGATCCGGATATTGAGGCATGCGAGCAGGCAAATGCAGGTGAAAAAACTGCTTGCCATCGTGCCGAGGATCATTGGAACACATTGCAAGCATAAGCATAAAGCTGTTGAGGCAAGCAGCACAAATCTGAGGCCACATCATGTTGTCCATGTGTTGATGTATACGCATCGAAAACGGGATTGTTGCATGCATATGGTGCTGTCCCACTGGCCATTTGACCCACTGTTGCCAACTGTGGAGGTTAATGTTCAGTTCTAGGACCCATTGACACGATTTATGGGGGTAAAAGTAATTGAATACAGAGATTGTGGAAGGAAGATGAGAAATATGGCCGAGTTAGCCACCTGAGTTGTGTAAAAGACGATGGAGACTGCTTGGGCCTCTTGCCAGGGGATTGCCGCACGCGACAGACGAAAAGGGGACAGAGGTCCGGGATTGCACAAGGATGCGGAAAGCAAGGTGATGATGATGATCTAACAGCTACAAACAGAGCTATCTACTCCTTGGCTAGGGCTTCGCCCCAACCACAAAGACACATGCATACCAACCCAGGATAATATTTCCGGCCTTGTTCCAGCTCACAAAGTCACACATCACCACTCCTGCTAGTGGTCAAGTCAAGAAACAGAGAAAGCGGAGAAATTCGCAATATCTGATCTGAGGATGGCCCGACGATGACCCTCAGTCTTACCACAATCTGTGTGCGACTGAGGGTACATTAACTGTTCTTTAAGATTTTGCTCGTTCGGCTGTGCTGTATCCCCATGTAGCCTTTCTCCTTTTGTTTTTCCTCTGCTTTTGCTCTTCGATTAACCCCTTCTGTCCGCTTTCCAACACTGCCTTTTCATTTTGTTGGAATTATTAATAATGCAGCTCGACCTTCGGGCAATTGATTGATAAGATCATTAGTAATACAGACAGTTGTAGATACATGTAGAATATTCTAGTTACAACTTTTGTAGTATATAAGCTCACAGTACTATCCTGCTAGGGCATCTGATTGCTCTAAAGCAGCCTTCCAACCAACAGTGCTATTGCAATCTTACACTACCTCTTCTATCTAATCCGCCCTCCTTGCTATTATTACAACACAATCAGATCTCGGTAACGTCACCGATAACCCGACGACATGTCGCAATCAGACTCCCAGTCCATCCACCGGATTGAACCTCTCCAGGGCAATGAAATTATGCTCCATGGAAAGTTCAAATGTTGGACATTCTCACTGATCTCGGCCTCGATGATCATGTCGATTCCGAATCCGGAGCCCCCGACGAGTCTGATGCCAAGAAATTGCAGCGTGGGAAAAAGGCTGATCGCCGCACTCTATCCGCGTCAGACTTCGCGTTGAAACGGCGTAACATAAATGCGCGGCATCTAGGCTAATTTTGCGATTTCCTATAACCAGTATTTATACAACGGGAAGCAACTAGCACTTCTGTTTGTTACTAGCAATCAGCTAGTACGCAGACCACTTGTTAGGTGATATAAAGGAGAGTCAGAGCGAGCCCTAACTGCTGACTGTAGCGCGAGGCTGCACTAGTGTGACGCGCTAGCTGCTAGCTGAAGTGTACAAACAACCAGGGATTAAACCACTGCCTATACATTCATGAGACATGACCTAGGAGACTCTAGTAGTCCAGAGACACTTGGGACGGAGCTAGCGAGGGTCTAGCAGACGGATATCTACGATGAAGTACAGCTAGGGGACTACGCCTTGAGCTAGGAAGCTTCGGCGCGGTAACCGGCGGCACTATCTAATCTCTAGATAGCAACTAGACGCGCTAGGCGGAATAACCCTACTAGCGACTCAGCTAGGGCTTTGACAAAGACATACCACGACATACGAGATGAGGCAGCACGCGGCTAGTGCCCGATCTGGGCAGCTAGGGCGAAGGGGACTAGCCAGTCGGCTATTGGAACGGAGCTAGGGACGATCACACAGCCTGTACCGATGTTCGGAGGGTGGATCGACGTTCTGACCAGCGAGCTATGACCATTTGATGGCGGGTCGCAACACTGCGTCGCCTAGATGTAATAGATCGACACTCTGACAGAGTAGAGATGACCTAGATCACCGGCTACATCGCCGGTTGATCCAGAAGGGGTACTCGGCATAGACGGAGGGCTGAGGATCCATTGATATACCCACGGTTGAACACTAGCCAGTCAGCGAGGCTGACCTGGCATATAACCAAACCAGTCCCAAAACCAAACGGCAGTCGTCTCATTGGCTGACCGTATTTCTTATCATCTAATATTGCTTATTGTATTATTCAGCTCGCTTTCACATGTAACTCACACCTAGTAGTATAAAAGGGAGCGCAGGACCAGACTAGGGACTAAGAACATTACGCCCCAGACTTTGGACGAAGCTGGTGCTAGTGGACTCAGGCTGCTAGTGGAGGTTGATACCGAACTTCACTTGTAGTAGTCTTTATATTGGAATCAGTAACTGTGGACTCTGGAAACATCGAGTGACTAAGTTGAGGATTTCGTGTTGTTGGTCTTGGACCTCCACATATAAAACAAGGGTGTTCTCTTCGAGACCCAACTGCAGTTTGCGCTAGTGACTTTGCCTTCACCCCGACATGACGGAAGCTCTGTCGTAGTGTGTTGGATCGCTTGCTAGGTGGATTGTGTGTTGACTTGAGCCCACTAAGAAGAAGACGGACTAGGTGCCCCCACCTCTAGTTTGGCTATAACTTGTCAGTTACTTCGCCTCCACCCCGATATAGATGGAAGCTCTGTCGTAGTGTGTTGGGTCGCTAGCTGGACGCTTGTAGTGAGCTAGTGCCGATACAAGCGGAAAGGTTCCTATTCTTGGTTAAGGAATAGGTCGGCGGTCAAGGAGAGTCTTGCCGTTTGAGGATTGAAGTCCATTTGTTGTTAGCCTCAGTAGTCTTTGGGGCTGCCCTTAGTGAGGATTTTCACAAACCTACATACTCTGCCCTGGTGTTCTCGACCTAGCGGTCAGCCATCTTGTATCCACCCCATATAAACACACCCCCGGACCATCCCTAGGTTCCTAGCAGTGTTGTTGTTGGCGGTTGCATATTGCTAGTACGTTGTAGAGTGTGTTGTTGGAAAGCCTATAAATCAAACTTGTGTTTGTTCAAACCTGCTGGTCGCATACTACGGCCCGGACCCGAACTCACAAAGAGAAGCACTTAGATCTTTGGAGGTAGATTGGTTGTGGTTGGTTGTGTTGGGTGTTTGTTCGCAATACCTATCAATTAGCTATTCCTAGTCATATAAGAAGTGCACCGTTTCAGCGTAGCCCCTGATGTCGTTCATCACATCCAGGGAGAGACTGAAGCTCTGAGTGCATGGGAAATGCTCTCACATCTTTTTGAGCTGAAAGGTCAAATGGGAATTGTGCTTGCCCGCCACAAGTTCTACAGCACCCGTGCTCCCACAGATCAACCTCTCGAACCTCACATCAAATTGATGCGCCGGTTCCAGGGAGAGCTAAAATCGCTCGGACAGGAAGTCACTGATGGAGACTTTTCTGTTGCATTGCTCAGCTCCTTGCCTGCTGATTGGGATGCATTTGTACGGTCCACCCTTTCCGGAAGCAAACCCCCTGACTCCAAATCAACCATTTCCGCCATCCTTACTGAGGAACGTCGCCGGAATAATCGTGATGGAGAAAGTGATACAGATCGGGCCATGGTCGCCAATCACTACCACAACCGGAAATTCCGCTCTGCTCCAACTTCTCCCACGCCAACTTCTTCCACCACAAATAATTGGAAGAATGCCATTTGTCATAAATGCGGCGGTAAAGGTCACATCGCCCGTGTCTGCCCATCACAACGCGATGAAGAACCGGACCAGGCAAACTTTGCCTATGATGCTGTTGATGATGAAGCAGCTAATGACTTTGCCTTTTAAATCTGTCGGCAACCTGTCGAAAAATTGATTGATGGAATTGATGCAGTGATTAGCATGTCGCGGCGGTAGGACATTGGGTGCAGGGCAATTTGGGCCGGTCCACAAAGTCTGGAACTGTCAAGCATGGGCCAATCATGGGCATAGGGAATTTTGGTATAGCCTGGCTGAGGGAGAGTGTTGGAATTATTAATAATGCAGCTCGGCCTTCGGGCAATTGATTGATAAGATCATTAGTAATACAGACAGTTGTAGATACATGTAGAATATTCTAGTTACAACTTTTGTAGTATATAAGCTCACAGTACTATCCTGCTAGGGCATCTGATTGCTCTAAAACAGCCTTCCAACCAACAGTGCTATTGCAATCTTACACTACCTCTTCTATCTAATCTGCCCTCCTTGCTATTATTACAACACATTTGCTGTCAAACAGCTGACCTGTGTGCAGCTTTTTTTGACAGGACGCAGCAGATCGCAGTCGCTGCTGCCCACAGCACAGCATGGTTCTAATCATGCAGCCAAGAGGCCACATATCTCACCGGCAGTTCCTTCATATCCTCCTTTCACTTTTTTTTGCTCATTCTCTTGGGCTAACCTGTTCTGTTCTGGGCTTTCTGTGTTTTCTAATGCAGCCTTTTCATACCTCATATATTAAGCAGATGCCTCGTATCAGTATGCACGGGTTTACCATCACCCCAATTTGCGGTATTTTTCTCAACCACCACCTCTCCCTACAGCCTTGGCTCCAACCTCACCGAATTCAATTTGGTTTCTTCCCATGGCTATGTCTGGAAGACCTCCCAAATCACAATTTAGCTCTGGCCGGCCGAGCTTCCGACATGCCGCTTCATCATGCAGCCTACTTTCCAGCGCTCAAGGGCCACTCAAAAGAAGCTCGCTTCCCAAGGTGACCTTCCTTTGTTCTTTTCCCCCATTATTGTCTGCTTTCCTTACTGTCTGCCTTCAATTTCGTCCTCCACAAAGCTCTTTCTTCAATCAAGTGCACAACATCCTCAATGTTGATATACCCTTTGTTCAAGGTGCCCATTTCAAGTTCAGGGCCTGGTCGCAGCTATACAGAAAAATTGAGAGTTTCACTGGCAACTGGGCTTCAAGGCTC
Organism: Mycena olivaceomarginata; assembly: GCA_029378375.1. Taxonomy (NCBI): domain Eukaryota; kingdom Fungi; phylum Basidiomycota; class Agaricomycetes; order Agaricales; family Mycenaceae; genus Mycena; species Mycena olivaceomarginata. Next base: position 772,065 of record JARKIC010000014.1, read on the forward strand.
GCAACACAGACTCGAAGGACTATTTCAGCATCAGCTTGCTGGAAGGCATCCTGACAAGCATCTCAAGTATCAAGATTCAAACCTGTGACATTGCTTCGCTACTCATAAAGGTCCAGCACAAGCTACTACCTGCTGCCTTGGCACCCTCAAGACCCTCGAGATATCTCTCAAGACAGACAACATGTGCGAGACTTTTCGAGCAGCACAAGACATTCAAAAATCTGGACGCAATGGCTCCTGCTGACACTTCCAAGTCAACAATGGCCTTAATGTTTCCATTTTGATTGACTGCGAGGGGCAAGGGGCGAAGGGTAGCAGGCTGGAACATCCTCGTGAACATGAGAGCTTCTCTCATGCTTCCCTTTTTCTCCATGTTCTCACATTTCCAAGCCATACTGAGAACAACAACCAGAACTAGAGTGAGTTGCCAAAATACTCTGTTGACGTTTTGCGTGACTACTCGCACTGCAGAGCAGACAATCGGATCAGTTTGCCCACTTCATACACCCTTTACTCGGCCGGTCAGCTCATTACATTTACTTTTTTTGGCCCTGATTTTTACTTTTAGGCTACCAAAGCAATCCGGGTCTGTGATGGGCAGTTTAAACCACTCCTTCGTAAATTGTGATGGTACGAGCTTCTCGCTGTGCATTTCTTAATCATTTATTTTGATTTCCCTCATCACTGCCAGCTGAACTCAAGTTCTTCGACACTACACCCTTGTGTTAATCACGTGCGGGGCCATGTTGAACTCTTTTGTGAGATTTTCCGTGCCCCCGAGAGTCTTTGGTATGCCGTCGCTCATCCTCACTTCATCCAACCCAGAGTCATTCACCAACACCCAGATCCAGCTTCCTGCGCATGCGTAGAATGTCTCGCAGACACAACATATCCACATCTATTTGACGTTTGATTTCTTGCGAGTCAGGTGCTACACAAAGTGAGTTACATTTCACTCTAAATTCCTTCACAACCATCTTCCTGCAGCTCAATTCACCCAGTTTGACCGTATATGTTCGGTGAGGCAAACACATTTAATAGAGCCAATTGTAATGATCCAATTAGAGTGTTCCCCCGACCAAACCGACGTGTCTGCGTCTCCAGTACCATATTGAGTTCGAAGGTGACAGTGACATACTTGTATGAGATTTTTGTCATATCCGCTATCCACAGACACACCACTCAAGTTCTCAACCTCACATCCTGCCACCCCATCACCGTTTCTAACATGCCAGCACCACGGTTTATTCTTTCCAAGGTTTTTGACTCAAATGGCGGTCGGCATCATCAGTGTGTTATTCCTCATTTCTTATTCCACTTCAGACATGCTGACCTGATCTTCGTGGTTTCTATTCGTTCCATCCACACTGTAGACAACCACACGGCGGTTTCGACTTGCTTTGCGGCCTGGACTCAAGGTTCGTGTTAATATCAATAGCTAACACACAAGCAGGCTGAGTGAGAGCGTAGTAAAAGGTCACCAGAATTCCAACTGTTATCTGGGATTTTACATGCGGGAAACTGCGGTCCATGAATGCGGAGCTATGGCACCTATTTGAATTACTGTAGATTCTTCCACGAATAGAGTAGCCTTTTCAATTCCTTTTCAATGTGCCGTCACATTTATTTCGGTAATCCGGTCGGCACCTATACCGGAGCAAAGTGGAGGTACATCTTGTTTATCTTACCTATTCTTCTTACAGCATATACTTACCTCACCTGTAGACATCTTACTCATATGATATCTCTAAAGGTTAATAGATTGAGTCTTACCACGATCTGCGTGCGACTGAGGACATCTTACTCATATGATATTTCTACAGCCTTGAGTACTCCAGGAGTCCAAGCACAGAAAGTGATGGGCAGGAGTGTCATAAACAAGCTGAACAATGCTGACCTGGTGGTAGATGGCAGACCACACTGTGTTATCCAAGTCCCAAGAAGTACCAAGTTTGTTTTGAAATTCTGAGTACATAGAAAGCTTTCATATTCCTTCTTACATCCCCTGTATTATTTTCATGATTTTAGAGGATGTGGATATGAAGCTTCAAACAGCCGTGGCACGGTTGGAGTTGAAGCAGTGTTACTTACTGTACCTTATTTGGTTCGTAGCTCCAAATGGTAATAAATGCAAGTCATGTGATGAAAAGGCGACATTCTCGGTCCTCCCCCCTCAGACTCCCCCCAAATAGGCACATACAGGATAAATCCTGTTTGTGAACCAATTAAAGACCAAAAATTCGCTCCAGGCGGCCCTGCGGGGCAGTTTTATACGAAAATTTTCGTAAGTCACACAAGTCGCAAGCCCGCATACGAAAGGATCATTTCGTATTTGATGTCACACGCCAAAGTGCCGTACGAATTGAACGAAATGGAACAGTACTCGTGCAGCGGCTCTTGGTCCCCGACCCTCCCCCTACCGCCCACCGTTAGCGTCCCCATCGTGTTGGTACTCGTAATCATCACAGTCGTCCCGGTCCACGTGCGGCGTCCGACTCCTCCGCCTCCTGCTCCCCGCACGAAACACCGACCCCTCGCGCACCGCCGGGACGACGAGCGCTCCGCCCGCTTCGCACCCTCCCTCCCGCAGGCACAAGCGAGGCAGGGTGCTCCGCGACGTGCGCGAGCCCGTGTGGGTTCCCCGCGATTTCGAGCTCGTCGGCACCATCGCTCGACGAGTCGGCAACGGACATGGGCATATTTGGATAAGGAACACAATCGCAGTTGTCAACCAAACGCGCGAGGTACGTGCTGCAGCGCCGCGGAATCGGGGCGCGAGGAATACACGAGGCTCGGGGTGGGCAGGCCCGGGCGCGACTCGAGCTGGGGGCATTGCGAGTTTCCTTGTTCAAGTCCAGTGCGATACAGACCCACCCGAGACGTCGTTCGCCGGGCCAGTCGGCTAGTACTTAGTGTTGACTTAGTGGACGTAAAAGTGAAAATGAGGGCTTGCAGAGGTAGCGCTGGAATATTGGATCATTATTTGCAGGCTGAGTTGCGCTCGAGCAGAGGGCACAGCTGTAGTATTTGACAAGAAAATCTCGCCTGAATGTTGTTGTCGGAGAGGGCTGTTCGAGAACGGCGCCGGTGGGGGTGGGAGATGCACATTGATGCTTTGATCCCATCAGCCTTTTGTTGCCTCTTGTCCTCCCCTTAGTCACAAGTCCTTCAAGTTGCAGCTCCTCAGTCGTGTTTTGACCTTACTCTTGGTCTTTTCTTGTGCAAAACCTGCAGCTCCTTCGAAATCGGCTGGCCCTGCTTTATTACCATCCTTCAAGCTTTCTGCCGTTCAAATTCGGAGTCGTTCTGTTGCGGTTCTCAATTTTCGCGCTGCCTACAATGACAATGGCTGCGGTTGAATTATGATCCATTGGCATTGTGGCTTCCCACGCCGTCCGTTGGCATCCATCCAAGCTGGCTGATCGATCCACGTCGCAGGGGTGTACCTATAAAATCGACAGGGTCGTGTGGGCCTGGCATCCTTTCTTAGGCTTTAACAGTGACCACCGACCGCCCACTGCCTTTGAATCCACCGAATAAATCGCGTTCAGGGAGCTTCGACGGGATGCCGGGCGGCAATTACATGGCAGAGGACGAGAGCCAATGCAGTTCTGAGCTGCGTATCTACGTCCAAAGCCAATTTCAGCGCGAACTTCCGTGTTCTGGGGCTCGTATCCATACTCAGCGACGGCGAGGCCCACAAATCAGCATCGTGCAACTTACTCCAAGATGGCCACCCAGGCTCATATCAACGTGCGTGAATCCTGCTTTAACGAAGTCGAGTCCGACTGGGCTTTCATTCGCAGGCGAGAATCGTCAATGCGTCTGATTACACACTGCTGAGTGGAACGGCCAGCGTTTATGTCGTTGGGAGCCATATCGCGTTCGGATGTCCCGGCTCTGAGCTCAAAGAAAACTTCGACTGCCCGCTCGGGTGGATATTTTTCTTTCCCTGGACGTACTCGACTTTATCTCTCGCCTCAGCGTCACCCCTCAATCCGAATAACTTACCGCCCCATCATCAGGAACCGCTCGGAGTCGGGCTTCTGCACCAAGAGCGCCAACTACGTCTTCTCGCAGCGCATCACAATATTCAACACGAAGAGCATCACCATCTACTCCCTCAAGATTACCGACCAGATCCCGACGCTGCAGAACGCGCAGATCGAGGTTAAGCTCGTCAACCCCGCTCTGACGCTCCCTTCGGGGATAAGCGGCAGCCTCAACTTGAATCACATCATCGACATGGAAGAGTCCAGCCAGACGCAGGTGCTGCGTGTCGCGCGCGGGTTCGTGGCGCAGCCGATGAACCGACAGACTGCGCGGTGGAAGCGCTCGGGCTGGACCGGAAGCTGAATTTGGTTTGTTCGGTTGGGGCGCAGGCGAAGATTGGCCTGGCGTTGGAGTGGGAGGTGACGGTGTCGCCCGCCAGCGTGCAGGTTGTGAGATTGTGAGCTTTCTTTTTCTCGAATCCGATGTGATTTTGGGGGAGAACATTGCGTACTTCGATGCGCAGGTGTTCGGGGACATAAATCAACTTTATTCGGGCGACACAGCGACAGAACAGGTAGAGAAATACATTACAGACACAGCGAAAGCGAACTTGGATAGCGAATGGAGAGAAAGTGTCCATAGGGATACAACATACTTATATTCAACTTACACGCTGCTCGTCTAGGTGAGTGATAGATTTCTTAAAAGATCAGAATGCTCACATGGATGTAGCTATCGATTCAAAGCGGCGGGTTACCATCTGTGTATGACCTGCAAGAGATGAGCGGTGTTGAAATCCCAATTCTAGAAGCCGACCCACGCGCTGACACAGAAATAACAGTGTCATGGATTTCGCGCAATTCTTTGATGCCCTCAAAGAATTCGCGTTGGCGTTCGGCCTCGATGGTGAGCTGGAAACCTTTCGTTTGAATCCTCAACCGTAGATCCAACATGCGCAATGCCCACCAGGGTCGATCTTTGAATTTCCTTCACGTTCTTTGCGCACTGGTTGATGTTCTTCACAATGTAGTGCAGGTTCTGCAAATATTCCACCAATTCCTCCCATGTTGTAATACTGTGTGTCTCCAATAATTGGGTCTGGATCTTGGAGGCTGACAATTTAGCCCTGTCAAAATGTCCCGTCAGCGATTGTGTTGTAGCTGCGGTGGCGATTGGACTTACTCGAGCAATCGACGCATCCCGTCCGTCAACTCCACATGGTTTCTCGCGCAGTTCGACTTTGCATGCTTCAAGGTTTCCTCACAGGCTTCAATAGCGCGTTCGACTCGACCGAGCTTGTGTGATGGACGTTGACGATTGGCGGTATAGATGATCAACCCTGCCGAGACAAGCGCCCCAAGAATATAGCGGTTGCCCGGTAGCAGAGAAAGGGCGCCGAATATTATTGAGGCAGTAGATGCCGCGTCGCACATGTTTAAGTTTTGAGTGCGAGACTGCAAGTGGGAGTGTTGGTTCTCGGTGCTTCATTTAAGTAGGTGCCAACCTGTGGAGGAAGATCGGGAGAGAAGCTGATTGGCGCGTTCCAAACCTGCATGTTGGGGGCAGGTTTAAGTACCGAACACAGCATCATGATGCCGGAAGATACACCTGAGTATTTCTACGATTTTGGGGGTATTTTCATGTTTGTTTATTTTTCGGTATTTTATAGCGAAAGCGGATGAGGAACCGCGGTTTTGGGCCGAAAATTTTGCGGGTAACAATCGCCAAAGCGGCCTCTTAGTGGGTTTTCAGATGTCCTCCGGCAGGCAGCTGTCAATACCAAATGTGCGAAGGGGGAAGAAGCGGCCCAGCCAAATCCTGCCAATCACATGACTCGAGATGGTATCGGGGATCCAACCTCTTGGGCCGGACGGACACCGAGGGAATCTCACCGAGAATTCCCGCAGCATGTTTTTCATTTAGTTTTCTACTAAGTAACCCATGATATTCAGCGAACAAAGTAATGAGGTACACAGGAAGTCGTAAAGGTAATAAGTCATTTTAAAGTCATTAGGTGCTCGTAAAGGTCGTAAGTACAGGTCATAACAAACAAAAGACAGACAGAGAACAAGGCGGAGAGCGTCCTTGACGAGCACGGGAACAGACACAGCCTATGCGTTGTTGTTGCGCTGTTGCACAATTGGGACTGGCCTCGACTTTCACAGTTACCGAAGCGCGGGTATTTAGGCGGGCGGACTCGCAGCCCGCCCATAACGTGCAAGGGTGAATCGACACCGACACCCGGGGGGGTCTGATAATTCGCACAGCCCTCACTTTCGTCCCCACCATGCACCTCAACAGCAGCCCAACGAAAATGCATTCAAGATGAGACAAAAAACTACAGTGTACAGGGTATCGTATCGAATCGCGCGTGTACTACCATACTACTACATATAATACAGCGTAGGGTGGGTCACTATGGCTATGGAGCCGCAGAGGTAAGAGTAGGATAGAGTAAATAGAGGACCGAAAGGGAAGAGGGATATCATCGAGCTAGGGAGGGAGGGTCGAGAGGGACGGATATCAACAGCAGGGCAGCAACATACACAGACACAGTGAGAGAATACGTAGCAGATAAAGAAAGAGAGTACCAAAAAACGAAAGAAAGGGACGCGGGGGAGCGAGCAGCAGTAGTAATAGCGCACATACAAATAACGAGCCGGCTAACCGACCGACCGACCGACCATATTACAGCCCCGTCTCGTATAGACGAGTGTTTTGCTTTTGCTTTACTTTGATTTGGGATTTGGGCCTGCCGTGTCTCAGAAAGCGGGAAAAGGTAGATGGGAACGAGACGTACGGGGTACACCCACCACTCAGGCGCTCCCTAGCCCCGAACCGCCCAAACTGCGACTCCGGCCCGCGCCCGCTGCCCCCGCCACGCCGCGCCACGCTCCCGGCGGCGTGCTTCCCGCCCTGCGCTCACCCGTACCCGCACCCAAACCGACACTGCTATCATTGTCCCTATTGCACGCCGTCTGATTCTGAGGCGACAACAACAGCCCCGCCCCCAACGCCTCGCCCTCGCCCTCTTCGCTGGGTCCCCCATCGCCCGCTCCAAGTACTTTCCCAGCCTCTGCACCCTTCCCCATCCCCGACGGGAACCCCAGCCCAATCGCCCTGAAGCCTGCAAGCCCCAGCCCGAGCAACGACGCGGGCGGCGGGGGCGGGGGAGTGAGCGGGCCAGGACTCCTACTCCTACTCCTGCTCCCGCTCCTACTGCCGCTTCTCCCCCCACTCCTGCTCCGGCTGACCGACTCCGAGTTGGAATGAGAACATGTGCGCGCCACGCTATACGGCGCCGGCGCGCGCGAGGACGAGCGCATCCTTGCGCCGCCGCCCGTGGTCGAGGTCGTGCTGCTCGTCCACTACCCCCTCCACCTCCGTGCTGGTATTCGTCGTAATCGTCCCCATCATCGTCGTAGTTGTCCCGCTCCCGACTCCTCCGCCGCCTGCTCCTCGCGCGCGACGCCGACCCCTCGCGCGCCGCCGAAGCCGAGTACGTGCGCGCCATATTGCTATACGGCGCGCGCGACGACGAGCGCTCCGCCCGCCTCGCCGCCGCAGGCCGCCCCCGATCCAGGGCCCGCTCCCTCCCTCCCGCGGGGACGAGCGGGGGCGCGTGCTTTGCGGCGTGCGCGGCGCCCGCGATTTCGAGTTGCTCGTCGTCGCCACTGTCGTTGCAGCTGTCGCACGGAGACGCCTCCGCGCCGCCGACGCACCACGCGGCCTCATCGACGCGCTCGACGACCCAGCGGTCGGCGACGCGCGGGGCGAGGCAGCCGTGCAGAATGGCGAGGGTGCGCGCGTTGACGTTTGTTGGCGGGGTGTATGTGCCTGTGGGGTTCGTGGTCAGTGTGGGATCAGATAAACGGAGCGGGAGAAGCGGGGAGGGACCTGGTGGGGGTAAAGCGAGCGAGATGAAAGAGATGAGGACGACGGCGATGCAGCCGGTGGGGATGAGCATAAGCACAAAGCTAAGCGTGAAGGGTAAAATTTTGCCAGGGGCGAATGGTGCGGGGAAAAGGCGGATGCAGACAGACAAAATGACTCACCACCGAGAATCTTCAAGACCAGCCGCGGCTCGAACGAGTCGACGAAGGGCAGCCGCCCCATGAGGAGTGCGTACAGCAGCACGCCGAGCGCCCAGATGTCCTGCGCCGGAGCGGGGTTCTTGCTGTGCGCGATCGGCGTCGCGGAGGACGATTTGGGGTGAGACACAAACGCCGAGTTGGATTTGCCGGCGATGGCGGCGGCTTTGGTCTTGCCGGTCATTGACGTGGACGAGGTGAGCGGCGGAGGGCCGAGGAGCTCCGGGGCGGCGTAGGGAAGCGAGCCGGGCTGGAACTCCTCGGTGGTCGTCGTGGCAGGACGCTCGCGCCGGGCGTGGGTGCGACCGGCACTGGATGCAACGGCTAGCGAGACGGCTGCGGTGGACGGCGCCAGGGCCCAACGGGATGGGCAGCCCTTCCCGCGCGGGCTGCTCCTCCAGCTTCATCCATGTAGCGGGCCATGCCAAAGTCAGCGATGCGGCAGACGCCTGCCTCGTCCACGAGCACGTTCTCAAGCTTGACGTCCGCGGTGGATGAGCCGCTTCTCGGTGTGGAGGTAGCGTAGCCCGCGCACGATCTGGCGGAACATGCGCCCTGCGTCCTCGCGCGCAGGAACGCCCGCGCGCATGATGTCGTAGAGCGAGCCGGCGGGGCACAGCTGCGTCACGAAGAAGTCTACTGTGGGGGAGTGGACGCACGCGAACAAAGGGAGAATGTGCTCGTGTGACAGCGACGTCCATATGGCCTCCTCGTGCGCCATGCGTCGGGCTGCGCCCCGCTCGCGCTGCTTGGGGACGCACTTGACCGCAACGATAGCCCCGCTTGAGGCAGACGTCGCGCGTCGAATTGTGGAGAAGCCGCCATGCGCGATGATGGGGCCGAGGGTGAAGCCGCCGACCACCTGGCCCTCTCCATCGGGCTCGGGTGCGACCGCGGGGGCCGACTGCATGAACGCGGAGAGAAATTGGGCGGCGGGCGACGACGGAGACGCCCCCATGTCGGTTATGGGCGAGACCGAGAGGGCATGGCTTGGTGGCCCCAGGTCTTCAGTGACGAGGGAGGGTTCCCCGCCATGCTCGCCGCCGTCGGTAGAAAAGTATCTGCGAAACAAGTGAGCGTCCCTTGGGTTTTGGTACATCCAAATGGCGAACAGGAGATGGTATAGAGTCAAGCCTGAAGCGGGCGTCGCAGCCGCCGGACCAAGTCCGACGCCTCGTGACCTGACACAGCCATCGGGTTTATACGGGTCTACGCCACAGGGAGGCAAAAGACCGTCTGGGCCAGGTATTTGGGGCTGGGTAACTCGGAGCAGCGCCTAGAGTCGAAAGAAATAAAATTTAACCAATTGAACAGGCAATTTGGGCGAATCAGCAAATTTGAAAGATTATGAACCACGCACAAGCCAAGCACAAGCTAAGCCGGAGCAGCTTGGCGAATGATGAAATGTTGCGGCCGCAGGAGGACTGGCCAGGCAATAAGTAGTGACCCTGCAATACCAAGAAGAAAAATTGACAATCGAAGGATGAATACGGAAATTCGAAATTTCGTACCAGCGCACCTCACGCCACACCGACAGCGGTTTGATTCGTCCGCTGGCGATTAGGCCGTAGCAGGTTCTGGGTAGACTTGGCAAGCCAAGCGTTGTGTAAGGGCAATACGAATCGACTCGCTGATCGTGCGTCGGACGATTCAATCTATGCGAAGTCGGTTTAGAACTCAAATTTAAACTCCAATTAAATAGCGCACCGTACCAGGTAGGTCCTGACAATTTGAGATTTTGACGCGCTCCGAATCGACAAAGGTTTAATGCACCGGACCCACAATAAGGCGAACGAGTCCGAATGACTCGGAGGGCGAAGATTAGTGATGTCCCGGGCCAGCTCAGTGCGGGACACGGAGGAGGCTAAAATCTTGCGGACCGCAGGAGGACTGTTTGATTGCATGTCGGACGAATTCAATCAAATAGTCAAATCTATTCGATCCCAAGATAAATACCCAAATGTAATTAAAATGGCATAGCGCACCTCTGAGCAATCGGCGACATACTGCGAAGTCGCAAGTTACATGGCGCCCGGTTTGTGGACCGAGTCCTGTACACGGAAACAGAGCAGAGGTGCGGGAGGTGAGATTCCAAGTCGACTTCGAGGTGGGTTGGGATCAATACGCACCGTCAACACTAAAAATTGACCCTGGGGACAGCATATGCGCTGTGAATGGAGAAACTCCAAGTCCAATTGTCGGATACGATGTGGTTTCGGTTGAACTAGCGCAGCTCGGTGCTCCGTATCCGAGCACATATATGCACGGTAAATTGAGACACTGCTGGTCAAACGGTCAATGAAATGGACTGGGGTAACGAACCTCTGAAAGCACCACTCACACTGTGCTTTGGCGCAGTACTTTATGCGCATTGACACCGCACGGCCGTGTTCAAAGAACCGACCGAATCTGGAAGCCGGAGATAGAGCGGCGGCGTATCCGTAGTACATACACGTTCCTTGTAGCTGGAAAGTAATATGCGGGCGAGAATATAGAGTCTAGAATGGTGGGTCCAGAATGAGAACGACCAGAAAAACATAAATCTCAGGATGAATGCTTGATGACGCGAGAATGACGCGACTGGACGGAAGACGAGCTCGGAAGCCGACTAGACAACGCCAGTGCGTGTTCGGCCTGCGTGTAGTCGCCAGCGTGGGGTGCAGCGGGGTTTCCTCAATGTTGGGTCACCGAGGATGTAGGATCCTACGGACGGCTTCAGGCTTCATGATTCCCAGATTCCTAGACCGGGTTTCCAAAGGCAAGCCAGACAGAATATTGTCTGCTGTATCGGGTTCCGTTTCGTTATTGTGGATTGAAGATGAATCCGGGCCGTAGGACAAGAGCAAGCAAGGGTGTTGTGTCGCCCCGATGCAAGAGGAAGCGCCGGACGCGGTAACGTGACGCGGCGATCAATCCTACGTGCAGCACATCAATTACGTATCAAGGATTATTATTATACCATACCACCATACATACCACATATCAGTATGTGCATGTTTATTTTCATGCAATGCACTCATTTCCGATGGTGCCGGCGCCGGTCCTCAGAATGTTCTAAACTTCTATGCTTACCTCCGCCCGTCGGAGGATGCCTGGAAGCAGTGTTACTGGCTCGCTGGTGTGGATTGGTCCATTTATTCTGTGTTCCCCCCGAGTCCGGCTTCCGGATGAGTTCGACCAAAGCTCAAATCCACGAACCCTCGGCGCCGCAGCTTCCTGTGGGCCGTGGTTATGATCCAAGCTTGACGAAATCTGCACGTCATTAATGTCGCGCTCGAAGGCCACTTAAAAAGGTGGTCTGTCAGATCTCGCTCCGCTTGCTTCTGATTCTTCCCCACCACCATCCCGCTTCAAGTTTCCGTCTCCCCCGCTCTTCGTCGTGCCAAAGTAGCAAGCCTCTGTAACATCGATTGTCCAGACACAGATCTACTCAGCTCCAGGATCAAGGCCAACCGAATTTCGGATATACAAGAACCTGGAGCTTATGCTCGTTGCTTGGTCTTCCTAGTGCCGTGCAATTGGCGATGCAATCAAGGCTTCAAACCGTATCTACAGACGCAAGCCCACTGGCTGTCCTCTTCAATCTCGTCAACGTCTAGCAACTCCTCCCGAAACTCTCCCTCTTCCGACCCTTCTCGCTGCAAGTCCCGCTGATTTCCGAAAAAATCTGTTACAGTACTCCGAGTCTTTATTTTTTTCACGCTCCTTCTCGACCACCGCTCATTCTTTTCAGTGGTTCATCATTTCAGCTGCGAGCGATAGGCGTAGAGAGCGGTGACAATTTGGACAACTATTGACAGTAAGTTTTGAATTTCCGACCATATTTCCCATGCTAATCAATATGGCGCGCACCGCTTTTTTCTGCTCAGTATTTGCATTGCGCGGCCTGGGGGAAAGTGGTCCTGGATCGGTATGTACGCTCCATCGTTGGCGAACTTAATAGAATAGTGTTTGAGACAAGAGCACCATGCATGGCTTTTGGGGTGGTATGCACACAAAATGGGCCATCCGATAGACAGATTACATTTTGATAGAAGTTACCACTGTAGCAAGAGTCAAGATCAAAAACCTTCTTTTCTTCCGTTCAAATCTGTTCAAATATCTTGACATGGATATTTGTTTTAAACTGCTGTCTTTGACTCTGAGTGATCATGGAATCCAACTGCCAAAAATTGTTTCTGCCCCGTATGCCTTCGCTCCGCTCCGGCATATCTTGTATCAATCATGCGGAAGTTTGGCAAGTGCGACAACCAGTAAATCTTGGGGGAGAAATTATCTGTACAACACCAAGTCTCTCCGAGCACAAACCTAAACACCGGTCTCTGTTGGCCGGATAACCGGACACAAACAAACCATCTGTGCTGATTGGTGCCCACTCCGCGGTCGGCGCTTGCTAGTACCTATTTTTGCCTTACATCAGTTACGAGGTTGCCAATTTTTGAACCGCGTCAGTATAATACACCTCCTCATCCTTTATATGGTCATCCGTCTAATGAAGGATTCAACAGGTCTTCTCAATACAGAATACCTCAGTGCCACAAAGGGGCATTAATCCCGCTGACGTTCTTTGGATCCAGTGCAACACATGGCCAAGTCTGAACAGAGTAAAGTCATCTTTGTGCCGATGCAGTTACAGTCCGACATTGCAGGGCAACTCGCTGGCGACGGGACTGTGCTATTAGTAGTCCGGGTTGCATGTGGAAATCAATGACGCGACGGGAAGCGAGCCTCAATAGACAAAAATAAGGAATCCCATAGAAACACTGTGCTGTTTTGCACAACCTCCGGTTTGAATCGCAAATCTTTGAGTCACTCGTGCTTGATGCAAACGCCGGAAGTCTAGGTAAGCGCTGCTGGATGTAGAGATTGACGCCCGTACCTTTTAATCTCACATTTATAGGCTGCTTTGGCGCTAACTTTCCCGATGTATCCGCGAACTGCGGTCAAACTCCCCATCTCGGCTTGATTGCGGCAGGACCGGGAATTCTGTAGGCCGACCTGGACCTAAAGCAATGCAGTTTGATTGCAACTGCCACCACGATGGCGGTGAACATTACATTCCGCATCGAACCTACATACTTAAAGGGGACCAATAACCTAAGCCCATAATTCAAGTGCCCACTTGACTCTTCAAATATGTGCGACACAGTATCCACCTCGATAATATTCGGGGCATTATCCCTCTTACCAGGCAACCGCTATATTCCCTTGGGCCTCATTCCCGCAGCGTTGATCGTTTATACCGTTAATCGGCAACGCCCATCACACAAGCTTGCTCGAGTGGAACGCGCAATTGAAGCCTGCGAGGAAACCTTTGAAGTACGCAAAGTCGAACTGCACGAGGAACCATGTGGAGTTGACAGACAGGGTGCGTCGGTTGCTCGAGTAAGTCCAATCGCCACCACAGCTACAGCACAAGTGTTGACGGCACATTCTGACAGGGTTAAATTGTCAGCCTCCAAGATCCAGAGCCAATTATGGAGACACACAATGTATGCACATGGGAGGAATTGGTTGGAATATCTTCTGAACCAGCGCGACACCATTCAAAGATCAACAAGTGCGCAAAGGACGTGAAGGAAATACAAACATCGACATTGGTGGGCATTGCACATGTTGAATCGACGACTGATGATTTAAGCGAAAGGTTTTCAGCTCACCATCGAGGCCGAACGCCAACGCGAATTCTTTGAAGGCATCAAAGAATTGCGTGAAAATCCATGACACGGTTGTCTCCGCGTCGGCGCGTGGGTCGACTTCAATAATTGATTTTCAAACCACCTCTCATCTCTTACAGGCAGTACACAGTCGACAGTAATCCGTCGCTTTGAATCGACAGCTCCGTCCGTGTGAGCGTCCCGACCTTTTAATAAAATGAATCTGTCGCTCACATAGACGAGTAGCGTGTAGGTTCGAAACATACATATCCCCTCTCAGGCCGGATCCTGAGTCTTGACATTGGACTTGTTCTTCATTTGCTGTATGTGTCTGTACAGTGTTTCCGTACTTGCTCTGTAGATGTGTCGCGAAGCTCGCGATCGAATAAAGCGGATGTGTGCAGCTGTGCCTGAACACTGGCAGAACATCGGTCAATGCGCGAAAGAGGTGAAAAAAAATTCCAACATCGATATTGGTGGGCATTGCGGATGTTGAATTTACGATTAATGTTTCAAACGAAAAGCTTTCGGCTCACCGTCGAGGCCGAGCGTCAACTTCAATTGTTCGAGGGCATCAAGGAAGTCTGCGAGATCCGCGAGACAGTTGTTTGTTCGTCACCGCGTACGTCGGTTTGAATTCTCCGCTTCTTCTGGCACCTTAACCGATTACCATTCGTTCGCCAGGTACTACTGAAGGCTTCTGCCCAAGGGCTGAGAAAGCTTGAGATCTCTGGAGATCTTTTAAAGATTCACTGAGATTGCTTGAGATCTCAAGCCTTTCTCAAAGATTCTCTAGAGATCTTTAGAGATCTCATCGAAAAATGTTTTTGATTAGGCAAAATGGCATGTTTGAGTTCCTTGAAGATCTTGGGAGATCTCAAGATGCCTTACAATCGAAATAACGGTTGTGGTGACGTCCTTTTCCCCCCTCTTCTCTGAGATTCTCTGAGATCTAGATGGAACCAAAGATCCGAGAGGTTTGACAGAGAAACACACGCAAAGAGATAAAACAGAAAGGGATGAATCTGGCTTGTGGGTGTCGAGCCCCTTGAAGTGGAAGAGCTTGCCACTGGTGGTAGGGTCAGAAAATGTGGCAGCAATGAGTTGAAGAAGTCAAACACCCGGAGGTCCGAGATGTTGACACTGAAAAGGTCCGTTGAGAGGTTGATGTGGTACAGTACCACGGCATGTGTTGACCCTGAATTCATTGGGCCTGCGGGCACGGCAGCGAGATTGAAATGTACGTGTTGACGTCGGTTTGCACATCCTCTTCAGTGAGTAATCAGATGAGCGGAAATATGGAAAGCACACCTGATTAAATTCCGCCGTATCCGATACATGTGCTATGTAGCTGTCCGGGAAAGAAGCGGCGAGACCAAAAGGCTCGCCAGAGGGCTTAAAAGACCTCTTTCGCGGTGATTTGGAGACGGAATACAGGCGCACCAGTCTCGTTGACCCAGAGGTCTATTTTCCGGCCAGAAACCTCGCAAGCTGTTCGCAAGTGTGATTTGGGCCAATTTCTGGTGCACGGGTCGAAAGATCACAGAAGCTCATGAATCCAAGAGGCAGAATAATCCACTTCTTCAGGTGACTGTCTGTTCAGAATCCTTCCATTGCTACTCAATCTTGCAAACTCCCGCGTGCCGGGCCATCAAAATCCGGCATCGATGTTCTGTTTTTAACCAACTAACTCAAATGCAACCTCAAATGGCTCAAAACGCGTTCCTAAATCGTGTTCAGTGGCCGAGAAATTTAGTGATAGGGAGATAAGGGCGGCGAGCAATCAACTGATCAAGGTGATCAACAGACTACAAACTACCGAGGTACGAGGTGTTGTAGGTCAAGAGTTCAGGGTCACACTGTAACTGTTCTCTTCAGACTGAATGTATTATGAATACAATATACTACGCACCTGTAACCGTTCTCTTCAGACTGAAGAGATTGGCTACAGGCTTTGAATAATGCATGACCCTATGACGTTCATTTTGTACATTTACAGCTATTGGCAGTACCGAAAGGCGCGGATCGAAATTTTACGTTTTGGGCTGTTTTTGATCCCCTCCAAAGAATTGCATGTATCTCGGCCAATTCTGCATGGATCGGGTCGAAACATAGCTAGATTTTTCAGGCTAATTCAGCCGCAATTAGTGATAGAGCCAGATCCGTAAACTATTACATTTTGGACTGCCCTCAAAATCCAACTTCCGGCACGGAATCTTCGTATACGGGCCTCAAATCATGTCCAATGGGTCTGGAAATTTGTGAGGAGGCGTTATAGTACACTAGGAATGTTGTCATAGAGCCACAATCAATTATATTGCCAAAACGGATGTCTACCGTGCTTTAGAGGCAATTGGAACAGCAATTATATATTCGGGCCCAGTTCTTCGGGTTCCCAGCTAAATGTGTTGTGCATGGGCTTCAACAGAGCGTACATTATCTTCTTATACATGGCATCCTCGTTCTGCGGTATGCTTTGACTGAACCATGGTAATTAGGACGTGTCGGCACGTCGCGTCGCGGTGATGCCGTGATTATCAGTCATCACTCACATGTGTGACGCGTCAACGCTTCCTCTTTGTCATCTACACCGCTCTCGTTCTGCCATGGCAAGAAGACAACATCAAGTCCCGCTCAGAACCAACTATTCCCGCGATTTGAAGCGCTGGGTCATCCACCTCTCCCAGAAGCACCACAAGGGCTCTGCGGAGATTGTCCTTCTGCCTGACATGCCTCTACGTGTCGTACAGCGGGTGCGGCAGGTTTGGAACGAGATCGGGGAGGTTTCCCGCCAGAGAGTACGCTCTGGGAGAGAGCCTCTGATGTCCCGAGAGGCTGTGGATGTACGTCTTGTTCCCCAATCCGGTTACTGCCCTCCAAATATTTTAGATGATGCTGGGAATGCTTGAACATTCCCCGGACTTATAACTGGATGAGATTCAAGAGGAACTCTCAGCAGTTCACGGAGTTGAGGTGTGTCTGAGGACCATTAGCCACACCCTGAAACGTCTGGGAATGACCTCGAAAAAAGTGAGTACTATACATTGAATGAAATGGTGACTCAAACGTGTCCAGCTTTCCAAACCCGCTGCTGAAAGATGCCAAGAAGCTCGCCGTGCCTTCGCCTTTGAGGTTGGGAAATACCCAGCCAACTATCTTGTGACAGCAGATGAATCTGCCGTGAATTTGCTAACTACGTACCTTCTGAATAGCTGGGTATACAAGGGTAAACAGGCTCACAAAGCCTGTAACTTTGTGCGTGGTCCAAGGTACGAGCATCAGTGACATTCCTTTACAATGTCCAACTAAGCCCCCAGATATTCACTTCCTTCCTGCGATTACGGTGGATGGTCTGATCTATACCCATGTCAAAGCTGGCGGATATAATGGCGAGCAGATCATGGAATGGCTTGAAGGGCTGCTTGAAGTTATGAATCCCTATCCTGCTCTGCAAAGTGTATTGATCCTCGACAACTGCCGCATCCATCACGTTGAGGGCGTCGAAGAAATGTGCAATGCAAGGTGTGTGCATCTACTTTTCTCATTGCCGTGCCTAACACACATTTCAGAGGAATAAAGCTTCTCTATCTCCCCCCATACTCGCCGGACCTGAACCCGATTGAGGAGTGTTTCTCTTGGATCTAACACTACATCCGATGCAATGGACAAGAATTTCGTCGGATCTGCGAGGGCGACGACAAGGGTGCTCCATATGTGTTCTTGTACAATGTGATGGATCATATCACAGCCGAGGCTTTGTGAGGGTGGTTTTCTCACTCGGGATATTTGTAGTCAGACATTGAATTGAATTAGCTATGCGTGCAAGACAACTTTACAACGGAAAATAATTGCCACATGGATGCGACTCGGCCATAACCACATTGTGCCGTTGTTTCGCCGAGTCGCAATTGGTATCTGCGGCCGAGTCGCGGCTTGTGCAAACAAAATCTTCGCATATTCTACATAAACCCTTACTGGAGGCTGAAATTCATTCGTAACAATTGTGAAACTGTAATTTATATCTGTGGTAACTAACTACATTTTGGGTTGTACTTCGTAAACTAATGAGATAAATGTAACAAACAGCTTTTTGTCATGTCGCGCACAAACATGGGCGGGCCACATGCATGTAACGCACTCGGCTTTCACATGTGTCGTCTTTTGACCCTGGTGGCACCAGGGACGACAAACCCGAATTGCTCCATCCCGAGTTCGTCAACTGTGAGAGTGACAATTTCGTTGATCTGACAGAAGTGGAGAGAGTCCAGTGTCTCTCCCACTGAGTGAAGGCCTTTGCATTGAGGAATCACACAGATGAGTGTCACAATAAGTTGGTGATTGACGGGTATGAAACATCCTCCTCGGGGAGATCACTCGACAGCTGAGGATGGATAGCCGAGCTGGAGGGGAGCTGAGGAGTAGAGTAGCCGGTGGATGGGGATGATACCCAGGGAGTGAACCACCGAAAAGCGGCGGCATGGGATAAGGGAAATATGGATTATACTGGGCAGGTTGCGGCGGGGTTGTTTTCGTAACATTGTTGGTTCCGCAAGCCTGGGTTCAATGATAAGTCATCGCCGTATGAACAAAAATAATGTACCAAGCTAATGGCCCATACACAACATTGGTTGAATGATAGATGAATGTGCACCCCACTCCTGTCAATCTTGCATACATATGTGGGGGCACAGCGCATACACTTGCAATATTCCGCATCCAGTTCCGCCATCGCGTTCTTCTCATCATCTGCAACACCCCCATCATTGTCATCTTCCTCCGCTGAGTCATCGTTATTGAGATCCATGACGGTCATCTTACCTTTCTTCTTGGTTATCGCAGCTGGCTTCTTCTTCTTTATCGTTGCACACAGAGATAACATGTACTAATTGTGCATAAGAACATGGTGGAGGAGAAGATTAGAGAGTTTGCGGTGAGCCACTGGGAGCCACCCGGAGCCACCCAGAGCCACCTGGTGGCTCATCAGGCATGTGGAGGCAGGTGGCTCCACACCAAATTCTAGGTGTGGTGGCTCTCTGGTGGCTTGTGAGTGGATCAGGTATGACATCATACCCAAATATTTTATACTCATTTATATTCAATCGGAGAGCCACCTCCCACCGCATGCCGGAAGAGCCACCGGGTGGCTCCCAGTGGCTCACCGCAAACTCTCTATTGATAGACTCGGACTTATGTTTTCAGGAAAAAACAGAAATAATAACACTCACATCCTTCTTAGTTTTCGCTTTAGCCATCACATCGGTGACCAGACCACTCCAGTCATTCTCAGTGCGAAGGTTTATTGCCGCGGATTTTTGAATGGCTGTCAAAAGCTTGTACGCAAGTGTCGGCTTCTGTACTACACTAACACAGCCAATAGTTTCATGAATCAGCTCAAGAGTGTCTTCAAACGAGATCGTAGGGTGGACAGGGAGCCGCTGACTGCCCTCAGACATAGCCTCGGGTACCATCAGGACAATGACTGTGAATTATGATTAGTACATATGAAGTAAGGAAGGCAAGATTGAAAGCAAAACATTGACGTACATGGGGCCGGTTTCTCCTCCATTTCTACATTCTCTGAATCCGATACGGGTGCTTTCTTCTCTAAACAAGTGGATTGGTGTTGGCATGGGATGAAAGAGACGGATATAACATACTCTTCGCCGGTTTCGCGTTCTTTGGCACAGTCTTGGGCTTGGGCTTAGGCCCAGGTTTCTGCCTCAGAGGCTTCACAACCACCTCTTTGACCTCTGAATTGCTGCAGACCTTCGCCAGACACCCGCGCTTCTTGGGTTTGGTGATGGCATCACTTGCATCATCTGAGTTGGAAAGCAAGGCCGAGTCTGATTTGCATTTTGCGTTGGACCGAGTAGCAGGGAGCGGGATTGAAACAGGCAATTTGTTGTCCAAGAGCAAGCCCATTGGTGTTTGAGATTCAGTGGGTACCGGCAATACAAGGTCCATCACCGCGCTATTTGATCGTGTTTGGCCACCGATAACGGTTGTCCCGAAACTCTACGTGATTCATAGGTCGAAGGAGTTCGCCTCAAATCATGAAAATATTCATATATGCTCTTTGTAGTGTTAGGGCTCCAACCGTTTCCGTTTGAAACTGGTTTCAAACAGTTTTAACCGTTTTTATTTTCGTTTGATTTGCTGGCTGGGCCAAACGGTAAACGGTTAGCAAACAAACAGTTCAAACAGTTTTGAACAACCGACCAACTGATACAAGGTTGCGAGGTCAATGGTGGCGCTGGACGGTATCCTAATTGGGAATGATCGCCGCGATTGATGGCGGGAGCGCACCTCTGCACAAGGGAAGAAAACAAGGAAGGCTCTCGTACACTTTTGAATCTATAAAATTGGAGCATACCACTGTGGAGAAGAGCTGGGGGGATTTTCAGGTGAAATCAGGTTCGTTCAACCCGTTTGTTCATTTTCCCTGCCAAAAAACTGTTTGAAACCGGTTTGAAACGGTTTTTAAACGGTTTGGCAACCGTTTCCGTTTGATTTGCCCCAAACTTCAAACGGAAACTAAATGGTTGGAGCCCTATGCAGTGTATTCTAACAGGTCTTGTGAATGGATTGATTTTTATTGCGCAGAATTTCATGTTTTGAGAATTGGCCCCATGATGCAACCTATTTGAGCCTTGTACCACCTCGGATTTGCTCACAAAAAATCACACAGCATTTTGGCATGAGTTTATTTCAATCCAAGTTGAAACTTTGGGCAGATAGACCAATGTTGAAGTCAAGCCGGATTCTCGATGTAGGCCTAGATGACGCGTGACATCACTACGTAGCTGGGTGATTGCGCTTTTTTTTTCGATGTGACTATGGCCAAGAGGCACCACTCTGCATCCTAAAAGGCTGTCACTGACTCTCTCAAAGCTTCTAGGGCTACCAATACACACCCGACTCGATGTTGAAGACAACAGCCTGTGGGACTCAGACCCTGAAGGCATGGGAGAGGCTTGTCTTCACCGAATTGCTGGTACTGCCTTGCGCTTCGCTCTGCTACACGTCTTTTGAACAAACGAACAGGGACAAGCTTAAGTAAGGGAGCTGCTTTTCCGACTTATTCTAATCATCTCATGCAGGATTCCGACCACTGAACCGCTAGATCAACAAGAGGCTTTGGAGGACAACTAGTCGCAGAAGTTGCCGTCACAATGTTGTTCGGCCGCTTTTTTCCGATTCCCGCAATAATTCCATGTATTTCATAGCACTTTCCACGGCTCTTGTGTTTTTACTTGACTTTATTGTGTTGTATAGTTATGAATTCTGCATAATTTTCAGTTTTCTCATCGCAACCACTATAACAAACAAACAGAGGGATTTAAAATAAAATATTTCCAAGAGGTGTTGCGAAGCTTCGTGAGAATTTGTGTGCCAAAGATTGTATCTCTACATGTGGTGGTTCTTTCGATAAAGTCGATGCACTGACGAGGTTGCAAAAGTGATCATTTAATCGAGAGCAAGCAAGGCCAAATAGCGCGCTGATCAACCTTGTATTGCCGGTACCCAGATTCAGTGAAATGGGGGCTGCTTGGCCAAAGAAGACCAAGTCAAGGCTGGGCTGGGTGCCGTGCGAGGGATACCAATTTGGATCGCACAGCAGGAAGGAGAAAGAATTGACTTCTGGTGGGGCCAGGAGTGGCCTTGCTTTCTGCGAGACGTTGGCTCTTGCGTTCTCTGGCTGCTGCAAGCGTCCCGCTGTTCGCCATCCACGAGACAAAAAGAAAATGCTGGTGTCGTGTGTGCAGTGATGTGATCACAGTAACTTGATGGTTACTGCACGATGAAGCGACAGGACGTAACATGTCCTAACCAGCAATATTCAACCAGTGTATGATATGAAACCACCAGTGTGAACGTCTGGGGAGACTTGATGTCGATTTGGCCTGCTTGAATAGCCTATCTTGCTGAGAGCTCAAATAAATAAAGCAATGCATGTATTACTGTTCAAAATGTCTGCAAAGCACACTACACATGTCAGGCAAGCCATATAATTGATTTTTCACTCTATGACGATCCTCTATATTGATGCATAGTACTCTTCAAGAATTTGCAGACCCATTGGACATCATTTGAGGTCCATATACGAAGATTCTGCGCCAGAAGTTGGATTTTGAGGGCAGTCCAAAATATAATAGTTTTTCGGATCTGGCTCTATCACTAATTGTGGCTAAATTAGCCTGAAAAATCTAGCTATGTTTCAACCCGATCCATACAGAATTGGCTGAGATACATGCAATTCTTTGGAACAGCCCAAAACGGAAAATTTCGATCCGTGCCTTCGGTACTACCAATAGCTGCAATCAGTGCGCAACTTTGCCAAGCTGCGACATACAAACTGTCATACCGACTGTGACCCCTGTTGACCTGCATGCGACACCTTCAAGAGCGCGACTTCCCTCTCAAGTGTGACTTTAACCGTCTTTTCATTTTACTTCCAGAACCCAAACAAACCCAAACAACCCGATCATTGATCAGATCAGCTATCTGATCAATTGAACCAGGATACCTCTTCAGGATTCCAAACAGTTTCAATCAGTTCCCGACCCTCAGGTTCCTGATCACCTCCTTTATGTTCATATACCTCCTTCATTTACTTTGCATTAATCTTGTCCATTGCTCTTGGACAGTCCGACACTGTACCTTAGCTACAGCCCCTGGGGGGATTTAGTATATAAACTGTAGTTACTTTCCTGTACTTTACACTGTTCTAGTCTAAACTCCAGGCTTATTTGTTGGAACTCTTCGTGCTTCAGTTGCCCTTGTCATCTCAGAACCCAGAATCTACTCTGTGCTGACAACCAGCGTGACTTTGAAATCAATACTTTACTTTGACCTCACTCGGTGTGCACATCTGCAGGACATAAGTTTGTGTTGAGGCAGAATTTCAGGGCGGAGACTTTGTACGAGCCGGATATGGATAGCTTTGATGGGGAGAGTGAGCGCGAGCACGAGAAGTTGGTGCATCACGAGAAGGATGGGGCGGGGACTGCAGTGGGGCAGGCATGACCCTGAGTTCCGGTGATGAAACAATGAACACAACGAAGAAGTATTTACAGCCTTTTGCGGAACTTAGGGCAGGGACCTTTTTTTCTGTTTTCGATGATTTTCGGCAAAACCACTCTTGTGACCTCAAATTTGGCCGGATTGCCTTGGGACCAGGTGTGTTAGAATCATATTGAAAATCTGCAGTCAATCCAATACCGGCTTTTTTAATCATATTACATAATGGAATTTCAACCAAAAAACCTGTGTTTCGGCAGGAACACTATAACCTTAGGAGTAGTGATGGGATTGACCTAATTCTTGGATATCACAAGCGGCATGCCCCGTGGCTTATCAATTGATAAGCCACGGTGGCTTATCAATTGATAAGCCACGGTGGCTTATTGACGGCTTATGGCTGGCAGCTGGGCAGCTGTCAGCCGGCTTATTGGAGTCCGCCGGGGGTCTAGACCCTACAAAGACAAAATCTGGCTAACAGCCGCCGGTAAGCCGCGTTGACAGACCTGGTATTGGGGCACCCGGGCATTTATTCAAATCTGCTAGAGTTGCAACATACTATAATGTACTTCACTACATTACGACGTCATCTCACAAGAGCTAATGCTGGCCTGAGCAGTTAGCTAAAAGGGATATAATGTGTCTCGAACCATTAGAAAGGCGCTGGACAACAATCCTGGTAAAGGGTTGGAGTGGGAAGTCGCTAATGGAGCAATCGCGGAAAGTGCCTTACCATCCTGGAAACGGATTGGGGCTACTGCACATCCCTGACTAAGGGCATATTACGAGGGAACATCCTTCTGAACCAGAGGGATCATTGTTGGGCATCATCTGACGTCTCCAGAACTGCCAAGAGAGGACTGGACTTGGTCGATTTACCAATGACTAAGAAACTGTACTCGGGTACTAGGAAGCGGCGGCTATCACGATTTTCAGACAAATCACTTAAGCGGTTCAAGGCGGAACCATTTGAGCTTGCGGTTACCAAGGAGGGTAGCGAAGCGCTGACGAGGGGGTCGGCTAAAAGTTGGCATATCAACAATATTCCATCACGATCGTTCTAAGCGATGTAGATCTTGACTCATCGCTAAGCTCGGCTCGTTGATGTTTCTTACAAATCTCTCTCAATTTTACTAATCGCTTGATATTTGACAGGAGTTCATCGGCTAAGCGGCCATACCACTAGTCATATACCCTGAACCCTGTTGCTTGTTTGTATCAGTCTCGTTTATATTAGAATCCTGTAACGTATTTAAGTGGATGGTTATGGGAGGAACACCAGTGAATCTCACCCCACCTGTTGGACGCGAAGTTACTAGACTTCACGCTTAACCGGTAGAGTAGTCATTCATTCGGAGACACCCAGAAGCTATACCAAGTTTCGTTTGTTTTCCCTGTTTGAATATTATCTGTGTTGGATTTGGATCTTTATAAACGATGCGTGAACATATTGGATAAACGGAACGGACACGTGGAATATAAGGAAACGGATCAGACTTGACAATTGGTTGTAATCTCGCAAGGATTAGCAATCGCGGATACTATTTGGAATCGGGATTAATAAGAATCACTTGCTTTACGCATCGGAGTATCATCTCCAAACCTAGACCCACATCATACAAAACCGTTGAACATAAAATCTCGTCTGTCTATCGCGATTGCGCCTAGAACAGATTCGAGCAAGTTTATCTATACGACTTGTAGACCTGTAAAGTCTTGCTTCTCAAAGAGAACTAGAGTTCAAATTGCCACAATCTATACTGGATTGGAACCCCGAACTTGCACGAGGACTATAGTGTTTGAGTTGTTGTAGTTGCAGTATCGAACCGCGTATTCATTACAAGGTTTGTGTTGTGGTTATTTCACTGCCAGCCCCATAGTCAGCGTTTCAGCGTGTAAGCCGTCAATAAGCCACTGTGGCTAATTTTTTCATAAGCCACAGGGCATGCCGCTTGTGTATGGTATATATGTGGAGTATTACTAGTCAACTGATGAGTTCTCAGCTATGAATGTACTCAAATCCCTGTGAGGTACTTCATTCTTTGTGGTATGTGAATATGCATATCATTAAAAGGTGTGCCGAACCACAATCACTTGATATAATGTCCAAATAAGATTGGTAGTGACTAGTCCTACCCTACATATATGCCATATCCAAAAATTAGGTTGATTGTATCGCTACTTCTAGGGTTATAGTGTTCCTCCCGAAATACAGGTTTTTTTTGGTGGAAATCCCCTTATGTCACTTCACTCTCTTATAAAATTAAGCTTCTCTGTCTGTCCGAAGCCGTATCTCCATTTGTAAACTTCCGCGGTCATCTGACAGGCATCAATTATTTATGTATAAAGTGGGAGCCGGCGCAAAGCGCCGGCAAGCGCTTGTAATATGATCAAAAAAGCCGGTACTAGGGATTGACTGCAGATTTTCAATGTGATTCTAAGACACCTGGTCCCAAGGCAATCCGACCAAAATTGAGGTCACAAGAGCGTTTTTCATTAAAATCACCGGAAACAGAAAAAAAATGTCCCCGCCCTAAGTTCCGCAAAAGTAATGACGCCTTGTATCCAGTATAATGTGTACTAGAATGTTCCTCCATATTCTTCCGTGTTCCCCAGTGTTCTTCTACTGACTCGTTCTGACTCGTTCTGACTCACATTGACTCAGAGCCTCGGCCATAATGCCGGGGTTGACTCAACTCCAATAAGAGGGGACTGCCAGCGCCGGTTGTTTCATTTGGCATGCTGACTGTCCCGAAACCTTTAGAGACCTCTACCAGCCCTCCAAATCGGGACTCATGGTTGAATAGAACTCATGGGTGCGTACTTATTCCAACCAATGATCCAGGCCAAAACACTAAACCCTCACAGGCGGCATAGGTCAGGTTACGTTGTTTCACTTGGCGCTCTCTATTGGCCTCGTGATCCCTACCAAGTCAGTAAAAGCCTGCAGCGAATGCCGTTGAATGTACCCATGGCAAGCATCCAGTATTTCACTTGCAGTCCTCCATAATGAGTATGTGGGTTGGGTTTATCACAGCCTCGCCTCGTTGCTCCGTACTTGTCGTTAGTATGAAGGGCAGGAAGAGTATCAACTCCGTGTCTTGCCAAGCCCTCCCTTAGCCCTCCATAGGCCCGCGGACACTCCCTTGGAACTCCGACCGCGATAGAGTAAATCAATGGCCCAAAAGACCCCCTATCTCCAGCCGTAAATAGAGTAAATCAGCGCAAAGAGGGCTGATGTCCGGTACATATAGAGTAAATTTGAAGTAAATCGCGCAGAGCGCAATTTTTTTTGGGTACAATCAGCTCCGAAGTCAGCAGAAAAGTGCTCCGAAGTCGGCAGAAAAGTTGGGATCAACCAATTAATTCACAGACCTCTGTTGTGTTGCTGAAGGTGAAATTAAGTGTGGCCGCAACTCCAAATCAAAAAAATGCGTAGCAGAGAAAAATTACATTTTTAAGGCTATGTCCGACCGAAATAGAGTAAAATAGCTGGCTGGGCGCAAATTCCGTAGAGTAAAACAGGGTCAAAATCGGGCCAAAAGCGGTCGGAGTTCCAAGGGAGTGTCCGCGGGCCTCCCTCCATATTGACTTCATGTACGTCAGGAAATGAAAAGGCGCCACTGAATGACATCTCATGTCCTGGTAGGTTTCATTTCCACTTAACCCTGAACGGCCTGTCGAAAGGTACAAAAGGCCCACCGTACCTATTCAGCGTCAGTAAGCTTCAGCGCACTACTTACTGATTTCGATGCATGCCTCCAAATTTATTTCCGTTTCAGCCTTCTTCTTGCTTGCCTTCATGCAAGGCGCCGTCGCCCAGCACAGTGTGCCTCTCGGGGGATTGTGTAAGTGCTGCGATCACCTCTGCTACACGTCTGCTGAAGCGACCTCCTACTATGTAGGTGTTAGCATCGCTGGTGCCGTGCGTATTTCCTGCTTGTATGTCAATGTTCGCTGGCTCATACTACTGCACCCACCATGCAGAAACCCTGTGAGCCCTTTTACACTACCTGCTTATACCTGACTCTCATCGAACACTCCTTATGAAGGCGTTGTCGGAAAGTGCTGTATTTTGGGTGCGGACAATGGCGTGTATGTTCACCGGTTAGCTTGTCTCGATAGGAATTAGACTGATCCATCCACAGCTGCATGTTGGAATGCCCGAAGTAATACCTTTGCCGTGATCACCGCATAAATACTAATGAGCATACAGGGAGATTCCAGTCGAATAAATTGAGTTGTCCTGCTATAGATCACGGTGTATCCTGCTCGAAACAGATTTGGAAAACTTCAGTAGAACCGGTCAGGTCCTCAGAACGTTATAAGACAGGATTTTCAACGTTTCGGAGTGAAGAATGCCCACTACCGAGTCGATATTCACCTCAATCTGAGCGGTTGAACACCCCTGATTTCGAGGTACGGTGGGGTCAGTCAACACAGCAGGCAGTGTGAAATAGGGCTGCGAAATGACTGATCGCTGGGACGGAGGATTCAAAACTCAAGCAGGTCGAAGTTTTACTGTAAACGGGATTTAATCAAGGCTTGTTATTCCTGCCGGGGAATAGCCCAGGCTGAATGGGAACGGTACGACATGGTGTTTTAAACAATGGTTTGCGATCTCACTGCGGTGATTCTGTGCACCAACATACTGTAGAATTTCATTCAATTCGGCGGTCACGCGTCACGCACCCCCTGTGCCGCGATGAATTTTGGTCTCGGTCACGGGTCACGGCGCCCAGTGCCGAATGTAAAATGCGTGACACTGGGGCCAAATCTCCCTTGGAGGTGCAAAAAAGGCAGAATTTTCGTAATTTTTCGTCTTGAATGCCGAATTTTTGGAGGTGTCACGCCAAAATTCGTTGGTTGCCGAAGTGCCGAATCGGTATTTTGGGTCACGGGTCACAACCCGTGCCGAATTGAATCAAATTCTACAGTATATAAATTCCGGGAACAAGACGGACCTCCGCTTTGCTCCGGTATCCCAGGTGATTAGAGAGATATCGATGTGCTGTGAAATAGGGAATACTACTGGCACAAACAAGCACCAGTATTACTTGGCCGGGGTCGGCCTGGACAGTCGTGTTTGCCGCTGTGATTACCAACAGGCGCAGTAAAAAGAATAAAACTAAAACTAAAAACAGAGTAAATTCAAAGGAAAAATGAACTGTTATAGCGTAACAAACAACAAAGGAAGTGGTCGAATTAAAAACAGTGCGGTCCCTGGCACAGCGTTCATTCTCCAGGATGCGAAGCTCGTGAGCAATCAATGGCCCTGGCGCCCCTGGGATGGATCGTAGCACTGACCAGACAGAGAGACAGCGGAAAAGAAGAGCACAAAATGAATAGGAAACCAGCAAAAAGAGAGCTTCAAGATTTATGGGGAAATTTAAAGCAAGGGAGAACAGAGTTCTCGAACGACGCAGGTCGAACTGGAGACGAAAGGAGCAGGCCCTCAGAACGACCAAGAATACATGCATTTATCCCTCGAACGGCCATCAGCAACTGCAATGCGCAAAAAAGTAAATGACAAAGAGAAAATGTTGTATGCTTGCCGTGCAGTCCAGAGGTTCACAGAAATAAGCCATTTTGGGGACTCAAGGTTCACCAAACCCACCTCTTTAATATCTGGCCAGTGAAAGCTCGCTGGCTTTCTGGAGGAAGAATTGCAGTCTAGGGCCAAAGACGAGGTGAGCCGCCCGCAAGACTCTTGTACTGCGCTGCATGTATCATCCGGCGCAGTGGATGGGTTTGATGTCCACCACTAGACACTAGAGAAAAGGCTGAATAAGGCCATCATTGAGAATTGAAGGATAACACAGGGAGAGCGCGATGGATTGTGGGCCGAGAATAGCCAAAATTTCTTGAAATGCTGTAACAGGCAAGATTTCCCGGTGCATGATCGAAAGTAAGACAGTTTGACCAAACCTTTCGGCAAACCTGATGCATTGAAGGAGCGAGGAAAGATTGGGGAAATAACCACGGCCCCCAGTGATGGCGAATTCCCACAGCAGTTTTGAAAAACAGCGTAGAGGAGCGTCACCAGTAGAAGGTTCAAGTGTCAGCATTCATCCGAGAAGAGAACATTCCAATTCCCAAAAATGTGAGGACGCGGGAAACGGGGGAAAGTTTGCCGGAAGAGAAACCTGTCCCTGTCCTTATATCGACAATCTTCGGTGAGACTACGCGGCCCCCTCGGCACGATTACGATTGAAATCTGGCTCTGCCGCAGGCAGCAGCAACTGCAACCCGTTCAGAAGGAACTGCACGTAGGTTAGCTGCTGAGCCTCGTGGCGGGTTTAAATAAAAATCTGGATACATCCCCGAACATGTTCAACTGAAAGCGGTTGAGTGCGCCTCTGCCATGATTGATATCAGTGTTGCGCCGTCAATTGAATGTTTGACGTCAACCAATGGAGAAAAACAGGGTCGCAAATGGGGCAGGAGGGCACAACTTAAAGGACAGGAGGAGAGGAAAATACAAAGGAGATAAGCCTACATGGGTTAATCACTGCCCTATAATGTCTAGTGCAGTTTACCCGGCAGGCACGTGATTGTGTCACGCTCTGCTCCTCCCCTATATTTCTTTGGTCCTGTGCCTCTGCTATCGACATGGAATGTTGTGAATACATTACTATCGACACTGCGGGGGTATGGAGACTTTCGCTGGAATTTTCTGAGTCATTTCGGTGATATGGGGTGAAGTCTCATGTTTCCTCTCAAAAATCAGAGTAGCCCGCTTCTTTCTTACCTGAGGTTATTCCTGAACAGCAAACATGTATTCCGAAGTATGATTGACCTCCTGTATGCTCACAATATATTTATTTCACTACCAGACATTCACAAATGTAAAAACTTGCCTGAGCACCCACTGTGACATATGTGACCGATAATAGCAATCGCAAGATCGCACCAGATCTTTACGGGGTGATGGCTGCCTCGGCTGGAGCCGAGATCACCTAGATGTTCATGACCACCTGTCACTTGTCACCGGAACCTTTGGTCGTAATTACGCGGCTGTCATCTGTCTTCCACTCCCCTCCTTCCACATAGTACTCTCATACTGATCCCTCAGTCCTCTTTCTATCCCCCGTCTCATTTAGGCCTTCCAAGGATTCCCGCTCGTCGGCAATGGGAATCACAGAGAATTTGGCTCAGGCAGACACCGATGTCCCCGCATCGAGGATCCCGACAGAGAGCGAGTGGTGCGGCCTTCCTGTGTGTCCGAATGAATCCTGATTACACAGTTCCCAGGCTTGTTGATATAATCCGCCAATTGTGTGACGCCAATGCCAAGCAGACACAGAGGTGAAAGTCTCTGAATTTATTTGGCCTCATTTTGACGTTGGTTGTGAAGGTTGGAGACAATGCTCGATAGGTATCCGCCTAAGATGGGTCTTTCGGTTTGAACTGAATAATATCTAGAGTAAATATCACACTCGAAACCCTAAAGCAGAAACCGGAGACTGCCGATAAGATGACGACTTTCTGGACAGCGTATGAGAAATTAGCAGATGAATTTGATAAGGAATTGCAGAAAAAATATGGGAATGACTTGGATACATCACTGATTTTTGTGGGGACATCATCTCGACGTATTCCTTCTTACTAATCTTGATATACAGGCTGGGCTCTTCTCTGCGGTCAGTTCGGCCTTTATGATTCAGATCCAACCCGAACTTCATCCGGATCCGAACCCGGCCACACAAACATCCCTCCTTCTGCTCCTCGTCCAGAATGTCACCGGTGCTGCAGTTCCGGGGATACAGATGGCCGAACTGGCTAGGCCCACAACTATCATTGTGGTTGCACAAAGCTTCCTGTACTTCAGCCTCTTCTCCACTCTCCTTGCAGCGTTGCTGGCAGTCCTCGGAAAACAATGGCTTTTGCACTACGACTTGGTTGGAAAAAAAGGAACAATCGCAGAGCGTGGATTGGAACGACAGCGCAAGCTCGATGGCTTACGGCATTGGAAATTTGACCCGGTGATGCAGATACTGCCTCTCCTCCTCCAGTTATCACTCCTCCTCTTTGCAGTGGGATTAGCATTCTACCTCTGGACAATCAATACCGTGATCGCCACCATGGTTGTTGTCATGACATTTGGAGGGTTCATTTTATACTCTCTGATGGTCATTTCATCCCTGGTCTTACCTGACTCACCATTCCAAACATCGCTTGGTGTCCTGTTGCGAGTTCTGACTCAGAAGATAACACTCCCTCAGTCCCTGCAGAGGCTGTGCAATCTCTCACGCAGTACACTCACTCCCGTGCTTCCACTCCGCTCTTTTCTTTCAAAAACACCATCAGCCAATTCACCTCCACCTGGTCTACCACAATTTTCTCTTCCAAAAGATACTCACCTCCTCAACTCAGTGGTTGCTCCCATCTTTGATCAAATACCTGAACCATCTCAGGAAGTCTCTGCCATCATATGGGCCCTGGAGACTTCCACGGATCCACAACTTGCGGAGAGTGCCGCTGCCATTGTCCCAGACTTGCAATGGCCTATCAATCTCACCCTTCACTCCTCACTGAGGAGGCTGGCCGACCTCTTCCAAGGGTGCTTTGATGGGTGGAAGGTCCGCGATGGTATGGATGAACGTGCTATCAGGTGTATCAAGGCATTTGGTGTATTGGAAATTGTGTCGGAACAGTATCCCCAGGATCCCATAGACCTGTTAACTTTTGACCCAAATCTGGTCACAAGCAGGAACGACCAGCTGACCTCTTTGGTCAGATTCTTCCGTGTCAACAATTTTCCAAAGTTCACATTGTCAGCTCCAGTGATCACTCAATGGAGTCTTGTGTTCATTTCAGCACAGGAGAAGGATTTTGAGAATTTGGAGACTGTTATCAAACATTTCCAACCTAATGAAATGCTTCTGCAAAATCCTCAACTTTGTGCCGACTTCTTGTTCTGTGTCAACTCATTCTTTTCCCCTACTACCCGCAGTGATATATGCAGGCGAGACAAGAGGTGAGAACATTGATGTTCACAGTTTGCATACTCAAACCCCTCTAGTGACTACTGTTCCCGTCTTATGGAACTCCTCTTCAAGAATCTGGCCGAACATCTCATAGCTGCAACCCCTTTGGATCCCCAAATGGTGCACAGTATTGTTAACAAAGTCTCTCAATTTCCAATCAGCATGCACAATGTTGGGCAGAATGGCAGATGCAGGGATGCTGTATATCATTTCTGTGCAGTTCCCGGTCTAGAGTATGAAACAATTGCTTCGGCTTTGCAGAATGTGCACATGCCTCTTTCGTGGCTGCAAATGAACAAACCAGGAGTCACTCAAAAATCATTAGGGAATGTTGAATGGGTTTACACTATGCTGGAGAATTCCATATCTCAACCCAAAGCTGTTGACACTGTTGGCGATTTGCTGCAAGTCCTCTTTCTTTGCAAATCAGTTCAGGGCGGAGTAACAAGAAGCTCTCTCGAGACCATCTTATGGGCAATTTCCCCTGACGTCAACCACACCGAGGATTCTATCCACCGCATGAAATTCCTTGCTTTCCATGCCCTGTGCTCTGCGCGTCCTTGGTTCGATGACAATGAGCTAGGACCGGTGTTGAGAGCGCAACCAGTGTGGGAACACCTGGGTGTCTTTTGCATGCAAACCTCGTCTCCAACCAGTGGTGCGTACATTGCTTTAGGGGACCAATTGTCGCAGAAACAAGAGTGGAAAAGTGTAATCTCGGAGGATCTTTCTACATGGCTTCGGCTCTTACCCAGATTGTTTGGTGTTTATGCTGATGAGGCAACCAGGCAGACTTACTGCTCTGTCCTTGCTCGTTTATGGCCCGCAGATGAGCCCGGATGCGAGCGGTTTGGGAAAGAAAAGCCTCTGGCCATGGCCTTCACGGTACTCGCAAATGTTTGGGATGAGTTTGATTTTTCGAACCCAACAACAATTCACCAAGGTATCCAGCTCGCGGAGTGTTCGGTCTGGACATCCTTTTGTGCAAGAATTGTAGGACCGACCGGGTACGAAAAGATTCATGAACCATCTCAGGAGTTCAAGGACATCATAATGGATCGCCTCGCAACGGCAATTGAGTCCGCACTGCAAAGGGCAAAGCAAGTTGCGGTACATGTGGCCACCGCGCAACTCCTTTCGAAACTGATGAATACAATACGTGGGGAGCTGACGCGGGGACACCCGAATCTTCACAATGCTGGGGACGGGGAAGAGATTAAGTATTGGCAGGACTTACGCGTGGATCGTGTTATAGTATAATTCAACCAGAACTTTGGGTGCACCGAATGTGTCCATGTGCCAAAGATGAGAAGGCGACATTGAGAAAATATCGCCACAGGTACGGAGGATGGTGGATTCTGCACCCGTGAATAGTCAGAACGAAGAGGGAAAGTGGGAGCGGGACTACACATTTCCTGCGTAACGTCCGAGAACCAACCGAGACACAGTGAAGGCAAATCTGATTTAGTGTCAGTCAGACTAGATATAGTTGCCCTTCTTTCCTGTACCACAGAATGGTGGCTGTGGGCATGCCATACCTACATACCGACATGATGACCTTGTCGATGAGAAGTAACCGGTCTGTCGTGTTATAGTGGTAAAACTGATATAACAAGCTATCCTCAAACCTTGTTTATCTTCGTGATAATTTACAATTGCTCCGAAACAGTAGCTGTCGCCTCAGAAGCGGAACTCGTCACCTCCGTGCAGAGCTCTGGATTATCCGGATTAGAGAGTAGCTGCCGAGGAATTCCTGTCAGCCACAATGGAGCAAAAATTAGTCGTGTAATACCTCTTTGAAGGTATTCCAAGTCTGTTGAATACGTATGGTGGGTTCGAGACTTCTGGCGGTCGACCTTGAGCGGTACTGGTGAGACTCGCGGGTTTCGCTCATGACTGGTGAGAAAGAGATGCGAAGCGCGGGAACAAACGCGTACGAAACTTTCGGACTAGTATGGTCCGACTTACCACTGCCGATTTCTTCCGTTCACAGTAAGTAGTCTTCTTGTGCGGGGCTCGATTTTTTCGCAGGTGTTTGACTTGAAGGAGACTGTACTCACATCCCGGGAATAATTGTTGTTGGAAGTGATGATTGTCATCGGAAAGACGAATTTCATGCCTTCCATACTACCTGGTCGTACAGATAGGATGAAAAGAGGAATAAGATGAGCGTTAAATGGACGCTCATTGACATTACAAGAGGCAATGGGCCTGAGACTGGCATCTCCTCATCCAAAGTGGAGCGCTCGAGGCCTTGGGAGGTGGGTTTACCTTTGATTCAGATTCAGTTGGAAACGAGTTCAAATTTGGAAGTTCAACCCACTCACCAGCTGTGAAAAGAGGAAGCGCCCACTCGGAACAAGCCGGCCGAGACCGGCCTAAAGCGGCAATCGGGTACGTCACCACCAAATTTGTAACCTCTCTTTTTCTGCCTCTACACTCGCCTGGCCTGGACCTGCGGACGGAAAACAAACCGCAAGGCGAAAAGGGATTTTACAAAATCGCGCTAAAAGTCGCGCCTTTCGTCCATGAATCGATTGGGCTAAGGCTACGAAAGGCGGCGGCAGCGGGCGCGGCGAGTCCGCGTCTCCAGATATAATGAACGTACGTGCTTCTGTATGCAATGCACCGCGACTGGTGCTAGCAACGTGGCGGGGACTCATCTGCGGGGTATTAGCACGGTCTACGCTGGGGTTAGGACAGAAGATGCGTGATTCAAGTCCACGTACCGGAAAACATCGATCCCATGCAACATTTCGAGCCCGGGAACAATCAGGGGGAGGTAAGAGCTCGAGCCTAGTGTGGACTGGTAGCGATATGTCACGACTGAGGAAAGGCTAGAACATGGGCAGGTAAACGAATGGCACGTCATGTAGAAACAGCCACACACCTCATCCTCTGGTATGCAAGATGCTTTCGCTCGCGGCTTCATGCGTAGAACCCCTAGCATGGGCGACTCGCAGTCGACGGCGAAGTCTCACTTGTCGAAGTCTCACTTGTCGAAGGCGAAGCGGAGGCGGGCCCGACCCTCCTCATCGACTTTGACCGTGAGGAGGGGCGGCGCGCGTGTGCGGAGCTCGGGGCGGTCGCGTGCGCTTGGGCTGGATGGGATGTAGGTGTTGTTGGAAATGGGATCGTCACGCACCGCCGATGTATCGCACCATGATCTCTGCATCATTCCTGCCCCTCGTTACCCCCCTATCCGTCCATTCCGTAGCCTTTATATTCGCCGTATCACCGTATTCTCTAGCATTCTTGTATCCCCCCCCGACGCTCTTCTACCAGCCTCGAATATATCCTGGATTGCTGAACCTTCTGTGTGATCTGTATTCCAACAGGTGGTGTGTGTGTATTGTATGTATGCACCGTCCGTCTAACGCGCTAATTTGATCTGATCTGCACGTCGCGCGACAGCGGCCAAGCTGGCGGCGGCGGCAGCGGCAGGCGTGCCCGACCAGGCTTCCGAATCCGATGCATCCCATCGTCGTCGGCTGCGCCGCGGTGCTCGTGACGGTGGCCGGGTAGATTTTGGTCCGCTTGACCGGGCTGTATTTATAACGTCGAGTTTGGAGTCGTGTGTGTGCGTGAGGGTTGCGGGGCTTTTCCTTAGTCTGAATCTGTTGGCAGGTGACCAGGTCTGATCATGGACCTCGGTTTTTGATGGGAAACGTGACCAGTTCTCACGTCCAAATCGGGTCGAGACTCAGGATTTGGCCACTTGCAACGGCCTAGAAGCCATTCTGACTACATAGAACATCTATTAAAAGCCATCAGTTCCTGAAAAAGTTTTCCGAAATTTTGAGGTTCTTCTTGGTGTACCATCACCAATTCAAGTCGGATACACAAACAGCGCTTCTCGTATGCATTTCGGATCCAATTTATCTCGTTGAAAGGGGAAAATCAATCCAAAGTTCTATCTGAATGCATTCAGCAATAATGCAAGTACCCAACGTTCCGGTGAGACGAGATTGTCCGAATTTGGGCGTGGGGAAGTGATCACGTGTCGATAAAAAACCGAGGTCCATTATCAGATCTGCCAACGAAATCAGACTCCATATAAAAAGATTCATTGACTGTCATGAATCTCGTGGAGTCTGACTATGAGACTAGCTTTTCCTACCTAGGGAATGAGTTGGGTTGGGTTTGGATAGATGGAGAGAAGATTGGCACCTTTGAGGAAAGATACCGCACTTAAGATCTCAATCAATACTTCAGCGCGTACATACCAACATCTGGACCGGTGTTTCAATCAATGCTTCAGCACAATCTCAGTCAATACTTCAGCACGTACGTACCGACGCCGGCACCAGGGGTGTATACTTCGGCGCGATCTCAATCAATACCTTCAGCACATACATACCAACACCAGCACCAGGGGTGGGCTACAAAATCAAAATTACTTACATATGTACATCCAAATCCAATTCGGGCACAAAGTGCCAAGTGACCCGGTTGCTTCTTCCTGGTTCCAGTGAGTAGCTGCACCGGTGACATTGTCCAGCCAGAAGTAGTGATGTCTTGGTGTGTGTGCCTTGGTGTACACTGTGCATGATGACAATCTTATCCTAAACGAGGCATGGAAGCTGTCTAGGAAAGCACGCCGCATTCAAACAGCTTCCATAACATTTATTTAGCCATTCAAATAGTTTCTCGCAATCCGATGACTGAAGTCACTGAACCGCTGCCCCATTACCGCATTAGGGCAGTTCTTAAAATTCAAAACATTTAAATACACCCAACAACAGCAGACAGCCCCCACTTTGCCCTCAAACCTTAGAAACATGTGTGACACGTTATCCACCTCAATACTATTGGGAACGCTCTCCCTCCTACCAGTCAACCGTTACATTGCCTTGGGTTTCGTCTCCAGTAGCTTTGATCATTTATGCCACTTATCGCCAGCGTCCAACCTGCAAGCTTGGCAGAGTTGAGCGGGAGATTCAAGAGGAAACTTTGAAGCACGCAATGCCGAACTGCGCAAGGGACTATCTGGACTTAACGGATGGGACACGTTGATTGCTCGAGTAAGTCCAGTCGTCACCGTGAATACAGCATGATGGTTGACAGAGGATGTTGTTAGGGACAGGTTGTCAGCCTCCAAGGTCCAGAGCCGATTATTGGAAACCCACAGTGTTGAAACATAGGAGGAATTGTTGGAGTCAGCAATAGCATAAACCCTGCCATCTCCAATGGCAGCCCCAGTTTAAACCATTTTGGCTCAAACCGCCCCTTGGCCTTGCCATATAAACAGTGAGGTTTAAACCGTTGTGGTTTAAACCGGTATAAGCCTTTAGTTCAAACCATGATGGTTTAAATCGGTTTGAGCCAGCCGGTTTAATCCGAAGACGGTTCAAACCATAATGGTTTAAACCAGTTTTAACTGCGGGTTTAAACCAAAGATGGTTCAAACCATGGCGGTTTAAACTGGTTCTAACCACAAGATGTTTGACTTTAGTTTTTTTTTTCTTTGAGGAAGAAAAGAACTACTAAGATAGAAATTGCATTTCAGGCACCTAGGCAGTACCTTTCAG
Organism: Mycena olivaceomarginata; assembly: GCA_029378375.1. Classification (NCBI taxonomy): domain Eukaryota; kingdom Fungi; phylum Basidiomycota; class Agaricomycetes; order Agaricales; family Mycenaceae; genus Mycena; species Mycena olivaceomarginata. The sequence goes on from JARKIC010000014.1 coordinate 809,348, forward strand.
TTGTTGTAGTCATATTTACATGGGTTTTCTGTTGTTTTTTTTTCCAGAAGAAGAGAAGCAGAAGGAAAATAATTAGCTAGTTGTGCTCAGATTGATGGTATAGACACCATGTCTATCACTGAGGAAGATATTGAATGAAAGAGAGGTGCAGATGCAGACTGATGACCTTTGTTACAGAATACCACAAACTCCTACTGCCTGTATATTACTCAAGTGAGATATACTAGTATTACTAAATAAGCCCAGATATTTGACTTTGGTCAACTATGGAAACTACTGTGAGTCCGTACATGTAACTATGAGCCAAGTGCAGGGCAAGCAGCAGCAGTGGGGAGATGGTGGTAAAAGAGTGAAAGAGAGCCACATCACTTTTGCACCACTGACTCACAAGTCCTTTGATGTGCTCTGGAGCTGAAGCTGACATGACAAAACAGCTTCAAGTGAATCTATAGTACAAAACATGCCTATGTTCTCCTTCAGCAGTGCCATATTATCCAGTACAGTTGCACAGAACCTCCCGAGGAGAACATGTAGTTCATAAGATTTGAGACAATGGTGAATTTGAATTCTGTAATATCTGAGCCAGTGGCAGGAAGAGTTGAGGAGCAAGTAGTGTGATTGATTTTTTTACTTGATCCAGTGCTCCGTGGCTGCAGTTATTGGAGAGAAGTAGGGCAGGCACCCGTTGGTATTACGGGCCATGGCCCGTAAATTTTATGCCATATTTTTCTTATGTACGGTCCCACCTGTCTGTTTAGAGACCAGGTTCAGGGTCCAATGGGACAGGACCTGTCCATACCATCTATTACAGTGTATTCACGGTGTACCAAAGGATATATTTCGGTAAAGTAACTGCAACTCTAATCTTCTCTGTCTCCAACCAGATCAATGATTGCCTTGCCAGTCAGCTTCAAGCGGGCCTTGACAAACATGAGTGCCTGGATTGTTTCCGCCTTAAGGCTTGAATAAATCAGTCAGCCAAGTGTTCATAAAAGCTGTTGACCCTACAAATCATATTCTCAGTCTACCCTCGGCCTACCCTGCGGCACCGTAAGGCATCTGCACTGGTATCACCTGTCACCTAAGTTGCTCATTGGAACTGGTGTTCATTTCTCAGCAATCATGAGAAAGCTGCGATAATTGGAGGGCCAGAGAAGAAATTTTCACATTTGGGGGACCCAAAATGGTACAGTACCTGATAGCTGAAAGCAAGAAAGTAGATCAATAATCAAGTTCATCAACAGTGTGAGTGGCTGTTTACACACACTTGTATACAGAACTTCCCGTCCTGTTCCTGTGCCATGCAAGTTGGTGCTTCACCTGGTGGTGGGACGGTTCCATAACCATAACATTATGGTGACCGGTGCAGGCCATAGAGATAGAGAATACCACAAATATATATTCGCCAAAACCTCAAAACTGATATTTGCATTCGTACAAATATTGATGGCAAATATTCGTTGCTTAGTCAGCAATATTCGCGAATATTCATGAATATGAATACTCAGCAAATACATTGAGAATTTGGGGGTTTAGCAGCCACCAATGAGTTGCTGAGAGCACTTTTATGCTATCTTGTGAGTTTAAACATTGTCAAAGACTCATACAAGCCCTTGTCTTGCATGTTCAACCATTTGATTGACCATCACACTTGCCATGTTCAACCTGTCAAGCAGTTGTCAAAGTAAAGATGTCTCTAAAGTGGTTGGTTTGCATCTGAAATACAGATCTAGTTGGTGTAAATAAAGTATGTTCTGGTTCCAGAGAGGAGATGTGTTAAACAGACTCAAATTTACCATGCTTGATTGAAACTTTGGCTGTGTATTACAGCTGCGAATATTCGCGAATATCAACTTTCCTGAAAACTGATATTCGCATTCGCGTGAATAGCACAGCCACAGCCATTCACGAATATGAGTATTTGTTATTCGCAAATATTTGTGATATCTGATATTTGTGGTATTCTCTACCTAGAGAGGAGAAAAGGCACATCTTATTCTGTACTCCTGTATTACCTATGAGTATATACCCTGAATGTGATTTCTATCTTTTTAATTCTTCTCATCCACCAAGAAAGAAAGAAACTCATATCAAACATCTTGTGGTTAGACCCGGTTTAAACTACTATTGTTTGAACCATCTTTGGTTTAAACCGATGGTTCAAACCAGTTCAAACCATCTGTCATGAACCGTCTTTTTATTTTACTTCCAGAACCCGAACAACCCGAACAACCCAATCATTGATCAGATCAACTATCTGATCAATTGAACCAGGTTTTAGGATCCCAAACGGTTTCGATTAGTTTCCCTGACCTTCAGGTTCCCGATCACCTCCTCTACATTCATATACCCCTTCACCCACCTTGCATTAATCTTGTCCATTACTATTGGACACTGTACCTTAATTTACAACCCCTAGGGACTTTAGTATATAAGCTGTAGTTATTTCCCTGTACTTTACACTATTCTAGTCTAAACTCCAGGCTTATTCGTTGGAACTCTTCGTGCTTCAGTCGCCCTCGTCCTCAGAACCCAGAATCTGCTCTGTGCTGACACCATCATGGTTTGAACCAAACACTTAAACCAGTTTAAACCACAACAGTTTGAACCAGCTTTGGTTCAAACCAAGAGTTTAAACTGCAAGGCTTAAACCACAATGATTTAAACCTCACTGTTTATATGGCAGGGACAAGGGCGGTCTGAATCAGGGCCACTGCTGGAGACAGCAGGGTTTAAACTGAAACCCTCCTATGGTACTTGGAGTATCTGCAGAACCTGCGTGACATTATGCAAAAGATCAACCAGTGCGCAAAGGATGTGAAGGAAATACAAACATCGACATTGGTGGGCATTGTGTATGTTGGATCTACAATTGATGATTCAAACGAAAGGTTTTCAGCTCACCATTGAGGCTGAATGCCAACGTCAATTGTTCGAAGACATCAAGGAATTCTGCGAGATCCGCTGGACAATTATTGGTTCCTCAGCACGTACGTCGGGTTCGATGCCCCGTTCCGACTTGTCTGACGTCTTGAATGGCTGTGATGTTGTTTGCCATGTTGTACTACACACACACAGCAACTTGTCGCTCTGTTATTCGCAATTCATCCTACAAAATATCCATGTGAGTATGTGTCTCAAATATAGATAAAAGAAACTCACGCTATTGGATAGGGTGTAGTTCCATTCCAGAGCCTCAATTTTTTAGTTGCATTGGCCAAGTTTTACTTTGTTCTCGTTTGCTACCTGCCACCCACTCATACTTATAAAATCACACCGGTCTCTGTTGTTTATTTGTGGGCTGGTACGGCTCCGAAGAACATTGAAATGCAGAAAGAAATCACTGACTAGTGATGAATAGGGGTCTGTGTATAATGCATCTCCATCAAATTGCAACGGTTCTCTATCAAATCATCACGGTCACGTTGCTGTCTTGTCCTCCGCTATCAACGAACCACGCTGGCTCCTGCCCCTCTTCCTTTGGCTAATGCGTATTTGTCATGATCAAAGGCTTCCCTGATCTATAGCATACGTGCGTTGTAATTTGAGCGACAACTGGATATCGCTAGGCATTGCCAAGTTGCTTGCCGCCTTACACTGAAAACTCGGCCCCAACTGAGTCTGCGATATTTCAACGCCTTTTCCTGACTGGGAACATTCACTCCGGGAAGGGCAGTAACTCAGACACAATCCATGGGAAATTTGAATACCTAATTGACATGGCTAGGTTGCGTTTTTCTGGTGCGTGGTCCCCATAGTTGAATATATTCGATCCTCAATTGCGCGAGTGGACAGTTTTTCTGAGGTGGTGCACGCGATATGCCTCGGACACGCCTTGTATGCACTCATAATATCCGATTACGGTCAACTGGAACACTCCGTTGTCGCCTCGAGATCCCTCCCCGCTGTCATCTTCCTATCTGGCATCGTTGCAGCATCCGGTACGTCGCTATAGATTTAAGGAGCTCTGTATTTGAAAACCCATGCACTTCAGTGGAAGCATTCTTCGCGTTCCGAATTTACGCACTATCCAAGAAGCTATACATTCCCATCTTCAGCTGGATTATGTCAGGTCTCTGCGTGGTGGGGGTCAGTGTGATTTTTGCAGTCCTGGTGGAGAAGATATCCAGGGATCTAACGCGTTCGAGAGGGCTTTTGGTTGCCCTCTGGAGCGTCGCCGCTATAAACGACTTGACAGTCACAAAACTCTTCTGGTTATTCCACAAAAAGGTATGATTCAATTTCCATCAGCGAACATAGCTCACCTTATTATCTAGAACCGTCGCGCTCATGGATAAACTCATTATGTACACCATCGGTTTGTCGACAAATGTTATAATAATCTATGTCCACTCATAATTGGGTGACAGAGAGCGGCATGTTGATAAGGTTCGTTGCACGGTCCAGCTTCCATACTACATCTCATTGCCTCCATCATGTAGTGCGTCGAGCATCGCAACACTGACCTGTGTAGGTTCAATTTGTGCACATATTCAAATTGATGGCCTGACTTCCTTCTTCACTACTCAGCTGGTTTCAATGAAGGACAACTGTACGTATAAAAACCTATTCGGATACTGTGATACTGACCCACTAATTATTCAAGTAATCTGGGTCGCGGTTTTTGGCAATTAGCGTGCGACGTGATTATAACTCCCACTTTGAGCTGCAAGACTACTAATATTATTCATACAGTTATTTCCAACTCCCTCCTGGCTAGGTGGGTTGCGTCGAACAGGGGACCTATTTATTGGCTAAGAAGGTACTATATAGCCTGAACTCCAGGGCAACATTCCGCGCAATGAACCAAGTTTCGTCGTCATCTTCCATCCCCACGGTAAGCGCTTTATGCTTCTGAACTGTGTCGATATTTGAGCAGATTACCTGGTGAATAGTTCGGATTCCAATAGCATCCCGTTTTACCTAGTCATTCGAACCCTGTGTATACTGTTACATGCAGAAAACATATCTAGATATTCAAATCATAGATCCAGAAATGTATCGTCTACTTCTCATCTTTCGATTCCCCTGCCACCGTGGAGCTCGTCCCATCCAAACCTGGACTCGCCACAGGTGTTTTCTCCGTAATTGGCAGCTTGCCCTGAGGCGTCGTCGTCCCGCCGCTCTCCAAATCCTTCCCACGGCTACACTCTCCGCCGCCGCCTTCTTTTTCGTGTCGACACTCTTGCGCGCCTCTGTGAACCATGCTGCATGATGACGATGAAAATCCAACCGTAGAACCCAAAGTCCCCAACGAAACTCATATTTTCCCGGAAGGTGAGGTAAAGATCGTGCTAATTGAGAGAATGGAAGTAATACTTCCACTTCAATTCGCAGCGTGGGTTGTGCGCCAAACACTTGGAGCCGTCGCGACTGCGACTGGGCCAACTCAAACCTGAAGGTGCGTGATCGAGTGGTGGTCCCGCTCTCACTTCCGTGTTATCGAGTAGGGTGTAGCTCCACTCCAGAGCTAGAATTTTTCTTTGCATTGTTCAATATTTTCTTTTCGTTCGGTACCTGTCCCACTCGCTATATTTATAAAGCCAAGAATCGTCTCTGTGGTTCATTCGTGGTCTGTCTGCAAGGACGTCCTCGAGAATGGCTTGGGTTCGGATAGAGCACCGGACACAACAAGTACGAATACCTCGGAGAGCGAAGATACACAGATCAGCTCTCCATTGGCCGGAGGAGTGCGGAGAGAAAGACGGGACGAGCCTGCATCCGTCGGGGGATTCGCTCGAGCTGAAGCCAGGGATAAATTCACATTCGAAAATTCTATAGCGCCCCCGGAGTATTCTGAGTCATAAAGAGTTGAAACCCGGATCCGAAAAAGACCCAGATGCGAAAGATATTGGTTTATGACCCCGGTTTTGATGGAACTGAGCCAATTAATTTTTATAGTACTCGTACAGGCAGTATTAACAATCCTATATGCTCAAAAAGCCCCACTCCTTTCATCGGCTAGAACGAGAAATCGAAAACATACGAAAAACAAAAATGTGTGGCAGTGCCACAAGTCGTGAGGGAAGAACCTTTGTTATGGGTGTCTGCAAAAGTGCCCACACCTGAAATTGTACATAGGTAGGCTTCAGAAGTCCCTCTATCACCTCGCAGGCACAGCCTGCCATGAAATGCCACCAGCACATGTACACGACCTGATTTTTCGGATCAGGGTCCTCCACCGAAACAGAACACAGAAATGACGAGCTCATGCTCCACAACCACGGACCCTAAAAACCCGGAAATATTTGGGCATGGACTACGAGGTAATGGAATTGCATCCACCAATTTTGAACTCCAATTATTTGCGTTGCCATTGAGAAATGCGTCAGAACTTCATTTTTTTCGGATCTGGGTTTCAACTCTGTATGTTATATTCGCGGCAGGAGGGGGCCTGCATCAGTGAGCTGAAATCAGGAATAAATTCGCATTCGAAAATTCAATAGCGCACCAGCGATGCTGCCGAGTTGTGTGTTGTATGCCAGCCCAGCCACACCTGGTTCCTGGATTCCCCGGCGTGTAGGGCTGGGGGGGGGGGGGGATAGAATCTATACAGCGGTCAGGTGTCGCAAGATGCAGGCGCAGGAGACGAAGTTAAGAAATAGTAGCACACCGAGTTCAAGTTACAGGGCATATGCGGGCCAGCCCAGCCTCAGCTCAATTTTCCCCGAGTGCGCGGGACAAGGAGGAGCAGACTGAATTCACCACCTCTGAGCAGCCGACGACATGCTCCCAAGTCGAAAATCAGAGTTCTGTGCATGGAAACAACGCAAATCCGAGATGGTTTGAAACGAATACGCACCTTTAACACTGCATGCAATCTGACTCGCCAGCCCGAGCATATGCGCGATGAATGGAGAAACTGAAAGTCCAACTGTCGAATGCGATGTGGTTTCTATGAACTAACGCTGATTGGTGCAACGGTGTATTTGCGTATATGCACGGTAAACTGAATACTAAAATACTACTGGTCAAACGGTCAAATAAACGCGAAATGGACTGGGATAACGAACCTTTGAAAGCATTACTCTACTGTGCCTGAGCAGGCCTGAGCTGTGCAATACATGAGCACCGCGGCTATGGCAAAGGTTGAAACGGGGGGTGGACCGAGTCTGCAAACGGAGATAGAGGAGCTGGCAAGCAACACGCGCACGAAAATCTGGTAGGTTGGATATGGCGGGTCCAGAAAGAGAACGACACGAGAACATAAATTCCAGACCAATTTCAGACACAATGCTTGATGACGCGAGAATGACGCGACTGGACGGCAGGGCTTGGATAGGAGGCCGGACACCATTCGGGCTGCCTATAACCAGCGCGAGGAAATTGGGATGCGCCCAACCACTGGATTTTCCTTGCAACGGCACGCATGGAGCATGCATTTGAGATCTACTTACCATTCAGATCATCTGGCTTAGTTTCGACACTTCTGGTGAAGAGATGCGCCCGAAGCAGAGCACAGCGCAAGCAGGAATCAGGGCCGGCGCGCGACGGTGATCATGGAGGTCCTAGAAGGAGACAGTCGCGGTAACGTGACCCCGCGATCATTGACGTGGCAGGAAAACACTCAAAACAAAATCTCAGTTGAACTGATGAACTTGAAGAAATATCTCCGAGTCGCGCCTGGTGCTCATTAAGTCCGCGGGAGGGCGGTATACATCTCGAATTGGGTATCTGATTGATGGGGCGGGCACGTCGCCGAAAGCGGGCATCAGGTTTACTATTTGCCCTATTTAGGACATCTAGCGCTCGACGAAGAATACAATACAACTTCTTAGAATATAAAGAGTCTAGAGGGCATTACATAGCCGACCACGATGTATATCATTGTTGTATTGAGAATCTGGCGCCACATCCCAATAATTGATGCCAGCCGAATGCGCCGTCGAGCCTCACAGGCGTGTTACAGGCCAGAATGAAAACGGGATGTCTTTGCAATCGTGCTATTGAAAAAACCGTCCGGCATGGACCGCGAACTCTCGGGTCGCTCGTGCTTGATCTATATGGATAACCCTGAGTCTCAAGTCAGCGCTTCTCGATGTAGATTGACGCTCGTACTACCGGCATATTGTGGCGCAGATGAGAACGAGGAAGGATGCGTAATGGAAATTACGCACAGTATATTGTGCGTTGGATGCCCAAATGAGAGGGTCGGTACCTTGCGGAGCACAGCCTCATCATGCTCTGCACCTGATGTGCCTGTCCCGAGGTCATAGGTATTTAAACCTGCCCAACAGCCTGAGCAGACAACCAACACCCCCACTTGCATGCAGTCTTGTACTCAAAACTTTCCAAACATGTGCGACGCAATATCCACCTCAATGATATTCGGAGCACTCTCTCTGCTACCAGGCAACCGCTATATTCTTTGGGCGCTTGTGTCGACAGGGTTGATCATTTGTGCCGCTAATCGCCAACGTCCATCACACAAGCTCGGTCGAGTCGAACACCAGATTCAAACCTGCGAGGAACTTCTGAAGCACGCAAAAGGGAACTGTCCGAGGAACCTTGGGGAGTGGATGGATGGGACGCGTCGATTACTTGAGTAAGTCCAGTCGCCACCGCAGATACAGCATGATTTTTACGAAGGATTTTGAAAGGGCCAGGTTGTCGGCATCGAAGATCCAGAGCCGATTGTTGGAAACACATAGTTTTTCAACATGGGAGGAGTTGGTGGAATATCTCCAGAACCTGCGCAGCATTATGCGAAAGATCAACCAGTGCGCAAAGGACGTGGAGGAAATTCAAAGATCGACACTGGTGGGCATTGCGCATGTTGGATCTAGGCTTGAGGATTCAAACGAAAGGTTTCTAGCTCACTATCGAGACCGAACGCCAACGCGAATTCTTTGAGGGCATCAAAGAATTGCGCGAAATCCATGACACTGTTATTTCTGCGTCAGCGCGTGGGTTGGCTTCTAGAACTGGGTTGCAACACCACTCACCTCTTGCAGGTCATACGCAGACGGTAACCCGCCGCTTTGGATCGATAGCTACATCCATGTGAGCATTCTGATCTTTTCAGACATCTATCACTCACCTAGATGAGCAGCGTGTAGGTTGAATATAAGTATGTTGTATCCCTATGGACACTTTCTTTCCATTCGCCATCCAAGTTCGCTTTCGTTGCGTCTGTAAAGTGTTTCTCTACCTACTCTGTCGCTGTGTCGGTCGAATAAAGTAGATTTATGTCCCCGAACACCTGCGCTCGAAGTACGCAATGTTCTCCCCAAAAATCACATCGGATTCGAGAAAAAAGAAGCTTACAATCCCCCGACCTGCACGCTGGCGGGCGATACCGTCACCTCCCACTCCAACCCCAGGTTAATCTTCGCCTGCGCCCCAGTCTGTCGATTCATCGGCTGCGCCACGAAACCACGCGCGACACGCAGCACCTGCGTTGTAGGTGGACTCTTCCATGTCGATAATGTGATTCAAGTTGAGGCTGCTGCTTAGTGCTTATCTCCGAAGGGAGCGTTAGAGCAGGGTTGACGAGCTTAACCTCGATCTGTCCGTTCTGCGATGTCTACTGTGATGCGCTGCGAGAAGACGTGGTTGGTGCTCTTGGTGTAGAAGCCTGAATGCGAGAGTTTCTTGGTGATGCGGTGGTAGGCTACTCGGATTGAGGGGTCGACGCTGAGACGAATCGTAACCGGGGAACTCAAGAAGAATTGAACGAGCGATATGCACCCGAGCGGGCAGTCGAAGTTTGCTTTGAGCTCAGAGCCAGGACATCCAAACGCGACATAAACGCTGGCCGTTCCACCCAGCAGCGTGTAATCAGACGCGTTGGCGATTCTCGCCTGCGAATGAAAGGATGGACTCTACTTCGTTAAGCAGGATTCACGCACGTTGATATGAGCCTGTGTGGCCATCTTCGAGTAAGTTGCACGATACTGAATTTGTGGGCCTCGCCGTCGCTGAGTATGGATACGAGCCACAGACCACGGAAGTTCGCGCTGAAATTGGCTTTGGACGTGAGATACGCAACTCAGAACTGCATTGGCTCTCCTCCTCTACCATGTAATTGCCGCCCAGCATCCCGTCGAAGCTCTCTGAACGCAATTTATTCGGTGGGTTCAAAGGTAGCGGGTGGTCGGTGGTCACTGTTAACGCCTAAGGAAGGAGGCCAGACCCACACGACCTTGTCGAATTTATAGGTACAGCCTTGCGCCGTGGATCAATCAGCACAGCTTGGATGGATGCCAACGGACGTCATGAGAAGCTACGATGCCAATGAATGATAATTCAAAGTCAACCGCAGTCATTGACATTGTAGGCAGCGCGAAAATTGAGAACCGCAACAGAACGACTCCGAATTTGAACGGCAGAAGGCTTGAAGGATGGTAATACAGCAGGGACAGCCGAGTTCGAACGAGCTGCAGGTTTGCACAAGAAAAGACCAAGAGTAAGGTCAAAACACAACTGAGGAGCTGCAAGGACACTGAGGGGAGGACAAACGGCTGATGGGATCAAAGCATCAATTTGCATCTCCCATCCGAGCCACCGGCGCCGTTCTCGAGACGACAGAGATTTTCTTGTCAAATACTACAGCTGTGCCCTCTGCTCAAGCCCAACTCAGCCTGCAAAGAATGATCCAATATTCCAGCGCTACCTGTAAGCCCTGATTTTCACTGCTACGTCCACTACTAGCCGGCTGGCCCGGCGAACGACGTCTCGGGTGGGTCTGTATTGCTACTGGACTTGAAAAAGCAAACTCGCAATGCCCCCAGCTCGAGTCGCGCCCGGGCCTGCCCACCCCGAGCGCGGCGCCCCGATTCCGCGGCGCTGCAGCACGTACCTCGCGCGTTTGGTTGAGAGCTGTGATTGTATTCTTTATCCAAATATGCCCATCTCCCGTTGCCGACTCGTCGCGCGACGGTGCCAACGAGCTCGAAATCGCGAGGAACCCACACGGCTCGCACACGTCGCAGAGCACTCGCCTCGCTTGTGCCCGCGGGAGGGAGGATGCGAAACGGGCGGAGCGCTCGTCGTCCGGCGGCGCATTCGGCGGCGCGCGAAGCGTCGGCGTTGCGCGCGGGGGAGCAGGAGGGGGAGGAGTCGGACGCCGCACGTGGACCGGGACGACTGTGATGATTACAAGTACCAACACGATGGGGACACCAACGGTGGGCGGTGGCGGGGGGGAGAGGGGGAGCCCGGACTGCTCACGCCCCGCGTCGTTGCTTGCGTTCGGCCCTCGCAGGTTTCACAGCGATTTGGCTGCGGTTCCCGTCGGGGAGAGGGCGAGGGTGCAGACGTAGGCGTGGGCGCGGGATGGGAATTGAAGGTTGTTGGGGAAGAGCAGCTGGGCGAGGAGGGCGAGGGCGAGGTGCTGGGGGTGGGAGCGGGGTTGCCGCCTCAGAATGATCAGAATCAGACGGCGAGGGGGATGGGAAGGATAAGGATGGCGCGCGGCGTGGCGGGTGTAGTGCGCGCAGGGGCGGGACACAGTCGCAGTTTGGGCTGGTTGGGGCTGGGGGGCGTATGAGCCCTGAGAGCTCGGGGTGGGTGTACATACCACCTCAGGGAGCACCGCCAAGGTAACGTAAACGTCCCTTAAGGTGGGTTCTTTCGTAGTACGCAAACCCACCTTAAGGGACCACATCCGCGCGGCGGACACTAGTCAACGATGGGTAATATTCCCTTTTAGGAAACATGCGGCAAGCGGACGATACCAGCCCCGCCACCCGCCGCCGTACCCCGCCCCGCCGCTTTCCCAAGCCTCGTCCGACTCGGAGGTTAGTCCGCTCACCGGATATGTCACCTGTGCATATGTATGTGCGAGGGTGATGGCCATCGACACGTCTAGCCACCTACACCATCCACCTCAACCCCCCAGCATGGCACCCGCTCGCAGTGGCCTAAACCGCACCTTGCATATTATTTCCAGCACTGCTCTACAACTATTTTATCTGCTATCTACTCCCTAGCTCGATTGAACCCCGTTCCCATCGCCATTCGGAGTCATTATGCATAGGGGCGGACGCGTCCGCCGATCCATTGTGCGTCCGGGCTTCGTTCAAATACGGTTAATTTCTATCACAGGCGTTGCAACTTGTACTTGTCTGCAACCTCGGTTCTCCATTTGCGCATCACTCCACCAGGTCGCGCCTCCCTGCAACACGGCGCGGACCAGTCCGCCATTCAATTGCACGCCGCTCTTTTGACGTTGTTCGGGGTTCCCTTCTCAACCATTGCGCTTCTAAAATTCACTTTTTATTCGGATTTTAATCAACACAGAACTTTCCTTCCGGCTAACCGTTACCGGCAGGGGGCGGACGCGTCCGCGTTTTTTCTGAACCTCTTGGCTGTTCTGCAACATCTCTCATCAACATCCTCTAACAAGAGTATAATCACATTATTCAGACACTATGTAGTTTACACTGTACAAGAACATTTATTACACATGTAAAATCAAAAAAATAGCTGGCAATATACAAGATGTTGGAAACTTCGTAGCAAGAAATAGTGATACACAAGATATTCTGAGTCTGTAGCATATAGCTGGCAATACACAAGATGTTGGAGACTTTGTAGCAAGAAATAGCGATACACCGGATATTCTGGGAGTCTGTAGCAAGAAAGCGAAACAAAAATATTCAGATCAGCGAGACCACGAGTTTGTAAGATAGTCCAGGGGGCTAATGAATCGGTCATGTCGGCGGCGCACCCTGCAAGGACGCGAGAAGTTCGTTGGGGTCACGCCCGGCTAACAACTGTAAGAATTGGCTTAACACCCCGGAGAGAGCCTGATTGTCGATAGGGGGTGCGACAACGGGTGCGGCGACGGGAGCAACGACAGGTACGACGGGAGCAACGGGAGGGAGAACGGGTGTAACGTTGGACACCCCGGAGAGTAGTGGGCCGGGCGGACCGAAGGAGGCGACGACGGGCGCGGTGAGGGGAGCAACAACAGGGGGAACGGGCGTATTTGTTAGGCTGTTGGACACCCCGGACGGGGGAGGCGGTGGGGCCGGCGTTGCTGCTGCATTCCTTCAGGGTGGGGGCTTGCGTGCCGCGTTTGACAACTTTTTTTTGGCGGGGGGCGGGTCCAACTTTTCGTTGAATTTGCCGATGACCCCGTCATCGTCGGCGGTATAACCACTCTCCAATGGGTTGTGGGTTCGCAACACTGTAGATGGTGCCCCCACGCTGGAATGTGGTGCCTCGGGACAAATCCGCGGACGGCTGGGCAGATGAGGAGGTGGTGGCGGACGCGTCCGCCACTCCAGCGGACGAGGCGGCGGTGGTCGAGCGTGTCGTACGACGAGTGCAGACAGCTGGGGGGAGGTTTGAGACTACATGGGTGGGAGCGGGAACGGCCACGTGTGACATTTGTTGCCGTGGAGCAACAGGTGCGGACCCTTCTGCCCCTCGCCGACGTTTGGGAGGAGACTGGACGACGGTGGACTTGTCCGCCCCTTGCCGACGTTTACGAGGAGGCTGGACGACGACGTCGGGCACAGACGAGAGGGAGCTGTCGCTATCGATGTCGGGGACACCCTCAAAGCGGACGGCGCGCTCTGAAGTCATTGCCGCTGGTCGGCCATGGCTAATGTTGACCCAAGTATTCGAGGGACGATCCCAGCGCAGACCTTCGACTGGTTGCGCGGGACCGCCGCCCTCCTGAACCGGCTCCACCGTCGCCACGCCCACCGCTTTCGATTTGGGGATGGGTTTGGGTTTGGGACGGGCTAGGGTGGGCGGACGAGTCGCGGACATCACAGACGGCGTGGGCGACAGTTTGCGACGTTTCGTCGGGGCCGATTTCGCATCGTCCGCCTTGCGCTTCTGCGCCGCCTTTCCTCTCGCCGTTGGGGCTTCCTCCTCGCTTTCCAGCTCATCCTGGTACTTCGCTCTCCACGTCCACCTCCTCTATCTCCTTCACCTTCGCAGCTGTCTTCGCCCTCCCCTTCCCCTTCTTCACCGGGTTTGCCTTCTCTTTCCCCTTCCCCTTCGGCGCCTCCTCCCCCTCCTCCTGCTCGTCCTGCTCGTTCCCCTCCTTGGTGTCTACTGCAGATGAGCCGGGCACCTCCGTTGGTTGAAGTATGCCGTCGTTGGGGAGACCGAAGTCATATTGGGTTTTCCAAACGCGCCCGTTGCCATCCGCGCAGTGCACAGGCACGGTGGACGAGCGCCAGAACTTTTGGACGGCGGGCGAGTCGGCGGAACCGGGAGGGGGCTGGAGGTCGTAATCATGTCCCAATAGGACCATTGCACCGGAACCTACAGACAACGAACTTCAGTAAGCTCCCAAAAGAACCCAAAAAAAATCATACCTTCTCGATACTCCCGTGGTTTGAAGTACAGGCCTTGCCCAACCTCATTTCTCGCATCGAGGGCAAGCAGGAGCAGGCTACGCTCAAAGCTTGTCAAGGACGAGACCGACTTTCCCGGCCGGAACAGGACTAGAACACGAACACCCTCGGGCCAGTTCATGATTACCAGCCCGTGCGAGCCCATGATTTGGAGGATTGTCCTCCAGGCGAAATTGGTGCTGCGCCCCTTCTTCACCTCAAAGAGATCCGATTTGGTGTCCGTGATGGCGGCGGCAGACAGGCGGCTCATGATGTTGTGCGTTGCCTCGCGCTCAGCGGCCTGGCGACTGGAACGCCGTGTTTTGGGATCAGTAGGCAGGTTGGAGAGGTCGACGGTGTCGCGAGGCGGGCCCGTGACGCTTTTGATGGTGTTCTGGACGCGGGTGGCGTCTGGGCACGTGATGCGGCGGACGCATCCGCCTCGTCAGCATTTTCAACCCCGCCGAGCAGTGCGACTCGGATCTCTTCACGGCTACATCCAAATGAGTCTGCAGATTGAATTAGAGGGCAAAAAGAACGTACGTGGCAATGCTCTTTGCGATCCCCAGTATTTCATGCTGGTCTAGTTCCGGCAATCCTGGGCGTATATCTTTGAAGATCTGTTTCAGAATTAGAACCAGCTGCAAAAAGAGGAAGGAATGGATGTACTTGTTCAAGGCCACCAGTGGCTTGAAAGATGGCCAGCTGTTCATCTTCGTTGATGTAGGAACCTGCCATTATGAGCAGGCTTTGAAACTTATGTTTTTTCGACAAGTTTCGCAGCTGTAAAGAGCATGAGAATGCAGCTCCCGAATAAAAATGAAATCTGCTTGCCTTGTCTGCGGTGTCCCCTCCCGCACGTGCGAAATGCCGTCGGCGTGCCCCCACAGTGATCTCGCTGGAAATACGGTCCAGGTCGTGCCAATCGCGCAGCAGCTCGGGTCCCGCTTCTTTAGGATACGCAGCCTGGAACTCGGTCCATGCGTGGCTGAGGTCTTCGCCCTCAAGGGGAGGAATATCCCCGTCAGCGTCGGGGGTGAAGGTCTTGAACCCATACTTCGCGATATTGATTCGATCCCATTCATCCGCGCGATTCTCCTTCGCCCGCGCGTATTTCTCATATATGTTCCAAGGGTTACTGGAACGGGAAGCGGAGGGAGCGTTGTGGTACGAGCGCAAAATAGTTTGCGTTGCCAAGCCAGAATCTGCAGCGCACTGCTCGACGAGGGCGTCCATCGCCAGATGGCAGGCTGTGACCGGATCCATCTGCTCCTTGCTCGGGCGCCCACCCTTCGATTTGGCGGATGCATCCGCCTGCAAAACGAGCTTCACCTCCTGGGCCTCGGGACGGGCCGAATCAGAAGGGATATGCTGAGACGGAGATGGTGAGGCCTGAGGCGGCGATGCATGCAACAGCGAACCGGAGGGGCAACAAAGGGGATGGCGAGCGGGATGCCTGAGGCGGTGGGGAACCGGGGTGCGCACGCGGCGAGGGGGATGGCGAGCGTGATGCCTGAGGGGGCAGTGATCCATGGGATGGAGGTGGAGGTGGAGGTGGAGGTGGAGGGAGCATGCTGCGCTCGCGCCGCTTCATCAGCTGTTCCACTTCGGGGCCAGCGTTCGGGGTTCGGCGGATTACGGGACGCAAGTAGGTGGGAGTGGTAATGGGCGGCGTAGCTGGCCGCCTCGCGCCGCCTCCAACTTGATTCTCGAGCTCTTGCCACTCGAGCTCCTCCCGCTCTAGCTCCTCTAATCCCTCCGCTTCGAGCAGTGACTGCTCTATCGCATCTAAACGCTCTTGGTGAGCCCACATATGCCGTAGCTTCCACTGTTGCGTCTGGGCATCTAGCACCCGCGCCTCCTCCTCCTGCTGCATCCGAAACTCCTCCTCCTCCTCCTCATCCCACGTTCCGACGTAGCCTTTGAAGATGGCACCGTCACAGTCGCTGCCGAATGGACTGTAGAATGCCATTGCCAGCTTGAGGTTGGACCTGGCGAGGGTACCGGGTGTGGGGTGGAGAAAGGGACCTCGGGCGGGGCTGAGGTAGGGAGCTGGAGTGGGGCGATGATTGTGGGCTGTCGGGGCTGAACGGGTAGTCGACGAGGGGGATGTGCGGGTTGCGCCGTGAACGGGGTGTGACAGCGGCCAGATTGAACGGATCGGCATTGTAGAGCGGGGGAGGGGAAGGCGGATCGGCTACATAGTCTGGGGGAGGCGCACGGGCTGGAGTGGCAGGGACCGATGACTCCAACTGGTCCAATTCTTCTTCGCTGTCTTCTGAATGCGCGGGCACCTCCGCAAACTCATCTGCATTGCGCTCGGGCGTATCACGCCGAGACGCGGATGTAGGGGCGGACACATCTGCGCTTGTGGATGCGGGGGCGGACGCGTCTGCGCTCGTGGAAAAAAACATCCGCTATGTCTTGACTGTGCGGAAGAACCGTCCAAGTGGCGAGGCTTCCACGTGGGCCGTGCACCACAGTGTCGTACGGGTCCAGTGGGTTTCCTAACTCAACGAAGGAGTCTAAAATGGACGGGCTGAGCTCAAGGAAATCTCCCTCGATCCCAGGCGTCGCAAATGGATTCATCCAGGAGTCGGGAGACCCGCTATGCGGGCGAGTGGGGGTCGTGGGCTCTGGTGGCGGCGATTCCCGTGGAGTGGGGGGTGATTTTGGAGCAAACAAGACTTGTCCGCCGTTGTTTGACGTCGGCGGATTAGAGGGCGGCAGGGTCAAGGCAAGCAAGGCATGGCCGCCGTTGCTTGCAGGGGGCAGATTGGTGGGAGCAGCCGATCCAGAGGGCTGGGACATTGTAACACTGGGATACAGGATAAATCTTTGCAGAATTTTGGGCGTAGAGAATATGACTTACGGGTAGATTCCAAAAAAAAAAATCCAAAAAAGAACAAGACACAAAAGAACCAAAGTTAGACAGCTATAGATGGATAAGCAGTATTCCAGGTGATACAGAGGCAGCCCCGTACCAAAATCGCGTCGAGACACGTCGCACTGGGCTGGCAAGTGATTAACACTTGGGAGCTGGTGTTGGTTGGCAGAGGATGACCAGAGCACAAAGAGCGGGCTGCAAGTGGTGAACACTTTGCAGCAGGTGTGGGTTCGGCGATGAAGAACAGAGGACGGGAACGAGTGTGGGTGAGCGAGTGGCGGAGGGACAAAATTGGCGTGGCGGATGCCAAATATTTGGGTGGCGGACATCACGTCATCTGCGGCCGAATATGTCCGAGGGTAATCCACCAGGTGCGGTCTATCTACATACACTCATACACTGTCCCAGCGTCCCAGCGCACCCCTCCACCTCAACTCCAAGCACCCCTGCCCAAACGGCAACACACCCGCTCGCAGTGGCGGATGTGTCCGTCTTAGGGCGGACGTCCGCGCTGCTCTCCTCGGACATGGGTATGTCCGCCAACGTCCCCGACGTAAGTGCCGGTGGCGGTTTACCTCAAACCCTCAGCCAATGAGCACACGAATAAAGATCCATCTAATTTGTTTTTTTTGTATGGCTTGCATTCTCCCTGTTGTGGCTCTTTTTTGGCGCCCAATTGATTTCCTGCAACCCTCCGACCTCGCTCGTGTTTTTTTCATAATTTTCCACCGCCTATGAAATTTACTGCACCAAACGGTCCGAAAGGTGGACAAGGTTTCAGTGCAACTCACACCTTGACCACCACCACCTTCATGGGTCGTCGAGCCAAGTACCTCACCAAGGATGAAAAGGCTGCTGCACATCGCAGAAACAACACTAGATACTATCAGGGTACCAGGTGCGTCCTCATTGCCTGTTTACTTCCTCTAGAGCGAAACCAAAGCTCACCTTGATTTAGTGCACAAGTCAGTCCGTGCTGCGTCTCACCGCGCCCACTATGTCAATCGTACTAGCGGCCTAGAGTATGAACGTCCACGACGCTCCATCCCATACCTGCCCCCTCTCCCACATGAGATCCATCGCCTCCAACAGAAACGTCTCCCGGAATCGGCAGTGCTCTACCAGGACGCCCTTGGCGGGGACGACATTGTGCTCAGCAATGAGGGTCTTCCGCGGTGGATGGCCAAACCCCCATTTGCGATGGACGAGGACGAGACCGACCCATACTCGGCGGATTATCGGTTTTGGACCGAATGTCTAGAGGCCATCATCCATGGGTATCGGATGCGCCTGCAGCTCGAGGACGATCGCCAGCGCCGGCTGGATCTGACAGCAAAAGGATGGTCAGTATTTATGGATGCGTTGCGGGAGAGGTCTTTGAGCTGCTGAGGAATTGGGAGATGGTGAATATTCGTATGTACCATGCTTACCATGCCTCCAGGCAGTACAGAATGCACAAATTGTATCTGTGGTGGCAGGCACGGACCATCTACCACTTGTACTACCTCAGATTTCTTGAATAACATGTCGAATTATCATTGATTCAATTCGGCGGACGTGTCCGCCCCAAACCAGCTTTCGGCAAAAAAAAAACTCAGTTCTTGTTTTGAGCTTACAGAATGCACAAATTGTATCTGTGGTGGCAGGCACGGACCATCTACCACTTGTACTACCTCAGATTTCTTGAATAACATGTCCAATTATCATTGATCAAATTCGGCGGACGCGTCGCCCCAAACCAGCTTTCGGCAAAAAAAACTCAGTTCTTGGTTTGAGCTGGAAATCAGAGCAGCCTGAGATGTCAAAATAGATGGAATATGTGCTACATCAATGTGTCTCGAAAGTAACTGTACATAAATGCTCAAGGTGGTCAACTAGGCAGATGCATCCGCCATGCGAGGGTATTTACGTGAAGGGTAAAGTGAGAATATGGTTCACAAATGTGGTTCGTACCAAGCGCATCTGACCTTCGGAAAGCGTAGAACAGTCAAATCCCCGCGAGAACAGCCGCAATTGTGCATAAAACCCATAGCCCGCAGTCATAGCCATTGGTCTGAGATGGCTCAGCCCTGAGATGGGTCCGATGAGACAGAGAATTTGGGCAGAAACAGGAACCTACCAGTTGGAACAAGGGCTGAGCCACCCAAGCATCTTGTTGAGTGCTGATCTGTAGTGGATGATTGTGCCGATTTGCGAGCAAGGTCAGGCGGTTGATTAAAACCATGATGTCCTGGAAAAATTTTGGCATAATTTTACTGGGCATAAAACAACATACCTGAAGATCACCCCCGCCAACCGGCTCGTTGAGCCAGGCTGTCAAAGAAAAAAATCTTTTGCTGGCGGATGTGGACAGCAGCAACCACCCAATGCTCTTCCTGAGATCGATGTATGGGCAATATCCAAACAGGCTTGTCCCAGAATGCGGTCGGGGATGTGAAGCGCCAGAGTTGGTCGTCGCGACACCGGCAATGGACACTGGAGGAAATCATATGTGCTGAAAGTAGCGCACCGATTTGCGAGAGCAGCACTGGAAGCAAATGGTTCAGTGAAGACGGACTGCAATGAGGCAGCCAGCCCGTTGAGCCCAAAGCCATTGAGGCGACCAGTTGGCGAGTGGATGCGATGCAAATCCTTCCATTTTAATTTTGAGGGTGGGACGGCCGGCAAACACCTACAACGCTCCGGGGGAGGTCATTCGAGAGGACGGGGAGAGATCTGATGCGTTCTTGGAGGATTTGAAGGAAGGAGGAGTCCGCCCTGAACACTCGCCTACAATTCTCAGTGAGATATGGCGGTACAAGTAACAAAAAAACGTACCGGGGGCTCCCAATTGATTTCTAGTTGTAATTGGTCTCGTTCAAACTGTATATGGCAGGTGTCCTCTTCATCTTCGTCTTCATCTTCGTCGGTGTTGGCGATCATCTCTTCAACCAGAATGCGTTCATCCAGGTTGGAGATTGTGCCTGGATCCAGCTCCTGGGAGGTTACTGGCATGTCAAAGGGTTCAATGAAGTCATCATTAGTCGAGGAAAATCCTCCTGAGCTTCCAAAGTCAATGTAACAATACGCTGTTCGATATGGTGTGTTGTGGCGGATGCATCCGCCAAAGGGGCGGACGTGTCCGCCAACAGCCGGGGTGACGATAAGGGGATGGAACCAGATAGCGGGGCAACCACAGAGTGTTCATTACCATCTAGGATGGTTTCCCAGCTGAATCGAAGAGCTCGGAGACTCTGTTGCCGCTGTTGGAGCGCAAGTTCCAAGATCGGATCTGATCAAGGTCAGCGGGTGTCTAGTTATGGGAAAATTATCATACCGGTCAACGTCTGAATGGCCCTGGCCACTATCTCCAGCTCGTTTTGCAGCCATCTTGACATGCTAGCACATTCGAGCTTCAGCCTGACCGTTTCCTCCACACAGCGGTCAACAATGTGTACGCTACGGATACCATCGCGAACGTCCGCGTCATCCATCCAGCGAGGGACCCCCACCCGGAGTCGGATACACCCACAGGTCTTGATAGAGGGAAGGGTCGTTGCGGAGGGCCGTTGTTTCAGTTGGGAGGGGTGACGGCATAGGAATATGGCATCGGGGCGGCCAGTCCTCTGCAATCTCTGCACAGTACGTGTTGTATTTGGAGATGAGGCGCAGGAGCGCAGGCTTGCGTTTTTCAATGGCTCTCCGTGTGGCAGTATTTAGCTTGGTTCCTACAGAATGCAAGTCAATACGGAAGTGCAAAAAGCCTCGCTCAAATGCGTACCATTAGCTTCCCTCTGCCCAGCGACAGCACGGCGAAGGGTTGCTAATTCTTTGAAAGAATTGATAGCAGCGCCGGCGGATCTCCATTTTGAGGTTGCGCATCGTCATGAGGAGAGTGACAAATGCCAAGGGGAGGCCCCTCAGCTCTGGGATCCCTTCGTGAATATTCAGCAGAGCCGTAGAGCATTTGAGCTTGAGAGCTGAGTGTCTCATGTGTGGCCTCCAGACCACGAAGGAGGTCGAGGATTCTGGAGTTGCGTTCGGGCCAGTGACAGACTTCTTGGTATCTTCAATAGATTGTTCTACAGCATCGATTTGTGTTTGGAGGCCGAGCACCTTGCTCAGTTCCTGCTTCAGGCGCATGGGAGCCGCTGCGACAGTTGTCAGTATGAGCCTTTTCGGGAAGGGCGGGACGTCCGCCACGGGCCACGTGACCCGGCGGGCGTGTCCGCCGAAGGGAACGTACATGCACGAATGGATGTTTCAGCTGCCTTTTGTGCAGCCCATTGAGAGCGGAGTTCCGGTACTGGAACACGGCACTCTCGAATAGTCTTCATAGCCGCTTTGTACTTCTTGGGGAGATTGGTTTCCCGCTGCCCGCGCAATCCAATCTCCGAGTCGATTCAGACCATCCTCGTTGACGAACACTGTGTATTGGTCAATGGTCCAGATGCGTCTTGAGTTCTGTGGGTGGATGAGCAAGGCAAGATTTGGTCCCAACGATAACCATGGTGAAACCCACCCACTGATGCCGCGTAATCGCAATGAGCTTCCGGATCCTTGACCAGAATCGCTCCACAGCTTCCCCATCCGTCAAAGCCATACCCCGACGCAGGCGGGGGCTGTAGACGAGCTGACAAGCCCACTCGTGTCTGTATGAGTGCATTGCATTCAGAACAAATGCAACACGTTCGCGAACACCTTCAGTCAAAAGAGGATACTGAAGATCACATGAATTCAGGCTGTTGATCCAGAGTATGCGATACATACCAGGTCGAGACTACGGTTAGTTTGACACCCAATGTCGTATGTTTTAAGAGCGGTGGCTTCCGGAGGAAGGAGACTGATCAATTCCTCCAAACCAGCAAGGACATATTTTTGTTGTTCGCCAGGTGTGTCGATATTGCATAGAAATAGGACCTGCCCGTGTCGGCAGACCATCACGAAGACACCGCTCGCATCATAAAATTTCGGATCGGCATTCCGTTTCTTCTCATTGGCAGCATCAAAGGTGGCGTTGCAGGCATCAAGAACTTCTTGAGGTATGAGAGGCTCCAGTGAGCTTGGCTTGTTCTTCCTGGCTCGATTGATTCGATCTCCAACTGCATCTACCTTGTCTTTGGAGATGAAGTAGGTAGGATTGTAGGAAATCGGACCATCCCCGGCCCTGCGAACATGGCGATAGCTAAAACAGCCATCCCCGCCAACCTGAACATCACCACCCCTTGGGGACTCATCAGATTCAAATCGGGAAGTGGATGAACGGTAAAGCACTGACTCTTCTAAGGGGCGGCCCCATTCTTCCAGGCCGAAACAGGCTGGACAGCGTTCACGCAGGACACGGTCCGCTCGTCCAGGAGTTAGACGCGGCGGCTGCGGGGAGGGCGCAGAGGTAGAAGTGGCCTCAGACGACCCATCCGCAGTGGTGGCAGACGCATCCGCGGTGCTGGCGGACGTGTCTGCCATCGCGTCTGCCATCGCTGGTTGGTGCCGCGGTCGTTCCACAGGAATCGGGGGGGAGTGGGGAGATGCAGGAGCCGCCACGGGCGAGGGCGTGCTGACTCGGGTCGGTTGCTCCACATCTTCCATAGCGGTGGCAGACGTGTCCGCCGACGTGGCGGATGGTGCTTGGAATGGAGCGCTGATGAGAGCAGGACTGTCAGCCGCTACAAGCACATGGCTGGCGGGACCCGGGCTGTCTGCCACGTGTTCCACAGTGGTGGCGGACGCGTCCGCCGATGTGGTGGATGGTGCTCGGATTGGGGCGCTGGGTGGAGCAGGGCAGTCCGCCGCTGCAAGAACTTCCTCCATTTTCGTCTGGAGGGCTGTCCTAAGGTTACTATACCACTGAACAGCTTGTTGAAGGCCTGGACGGAATGGATCTTTCACGGGCATGCCGTGTTTCTAGGCAAGCAGGATTAAATATCTGCTTTAATGGTGAGGGAGTATAACGTACCTGGGGAGACACAACCTGAAAGCCACGCCGCTTATAGATGGTGTGGAGGGCAGCAGAAAGAGCGTTGATGGCGTCACACGAGCGCTCGAAAAGCGCGCGATAAACTTCCAGGAGGTCGATTGAGACCGCAGTCTTGGGCCGGGTGGGGGACATTGGAAATACACCGTGTTGCACGAGCAGCACACTGACCGGCATGCAACTGCAGGTTTCTACTCGCACCTCTTCGAAATCTATAGCTCGTTCAGTCACAGAAGATCCAAAGTGTGGGACTACTTGCATGAAATATAGAGGCATTGGATTTGGGTGACCAACGACGTAGGGCAGGAGTTGGGACATTCAAAGCGGATCACAGAGGGAATGGGCAGCGGCCGCTGTGCATAGCTCGACAGCTGATAGTGCGCGTAAGGTCGCTCCAGCTCCGGGAGAAGAAGGTCCCAAGCAGCACACTGTCGACGTGTTGTGTTCCGAGGGATGAAGGTGCAGGGACCAGAGTGGGTGGAAGAAATGACGAATGTGGGATTTTCGGTATTTCGGAAGGTACGTCGACCCAGTCGGGCATTTGGACATCATCCTGAGGATCGGCGACGTTGGCCGATAGGGGAGCAGGTTCAGAGGGTGCAGAGGCCCTTCCTGGGTTCTTGCGAGCCTCAATGCGCTCGCGGAGTGCTGCTGCACGGGCAGCGGTCCCAAATCCGCGAACAACGGTTTGATTCTTGGGGTCACGCGGCTTCTGTGGACTAGTGAAATGCGCCCCAGGCCCGGACATCGAGGAGCGCTCATGATCGCGTGCGGAACGCGCTTTTCGCGTGCTTTTGGAAGCTTTCATGGGAGAGCGGATGCGACCGCCTAATCGCGCAGTGAGTTCAGCGGAGAAGCGAGCGTGTGTGAGAGGTGCGCACCGTAAGCAGTGCGCACACCAGGCTATGAGATGTTGAGGAGGGCGGGCTGCTGGTATGGGAGCGTTGGCGCGCGCTGGCAAATGCGCTGGTAAAAATAGATTATATTTCCCAAAAGGGAATATTACCCATCGTTGACTAGCGTCCGCCGCGCGGATGTGGTCCCTTAAGGTGGGTTTGCGTACTACGAAAGAACCCACCTTAAGGGACGTTTACGTTACCTTGGCGGTGCTCCCTGAGGTGCATCATTCAGGGGAGATGAAGCCTGCTGTCTGCCGCTCTGTCTCCGGAGACGAGCATTATCACTCAGAAGTAAGATTAACTTGACCAATTGGAAGCGTCGGTCGCCAGACAAGTATTGCCTAGGTAGCGTCGGAGGGGGGACGAAGTACCGCACCTCGAAAACTCTAGGGACTGATAAAGAAACACAGACAGCAGCCCGAACTGCAGCGAAGGACTGCACCGAAGGAAAGGACGAACGCTCCGAGCTAAGGTTGGTCGATGTTCTGCTTGGGGCGATTTAGTAAGTCGATGCGTCGGATGGGAAGAAGAAGATTGCCATAAGATAAGAATAGCAAAGCGCGCAAGTTTCACTGCATTCCGGTCATTGATCGGCGCAGCTTGCCGAGCTGCACCGCCATGGGTCGCGCTTAGCCGAGGTGTCGCGACAGAGTCTGCCGTGACGATGACGGCATCACGGCACTCTGTCGCAACACCTCGGCTCAGCTCGCGTCATGGTGGTGCAGTTCGGCAAGCTGCGCTGGTCAATGGCTTGAGATTGCAGCAATATGCGCGGAGGTAGCAACCGGCTGATCGGCACTTGTCGGCATTGGCTGATGGCGGCATCCATTGCCGAGCACTGGTGGGCCAGTGGAATCTACCGGCGGACACTGGATTCCACCAAAAGCCAGTGGCAGAAATCCCACTGGATACCATCGGATTTTGCTGGTAACCGGTGTTTCTCGTCTAATGTATCTGCCTCAATTCAATCCTGAACATACTTACGCTGCTCGTGAATTGGATACAGAGACCATTTGTATGGATTTTGTCTTTATAGACTGCTAGCAACAAACACTCTTTTTAGGGTAGGTCACAGAGGATATAGTTTAACTTGGCAGTTCAATGCCGGTTCAAACTTGAACCATGGTTGCAATAATCAATTGGAGGGCCGCCGGTGCTTTTTCCGAGACAAGGCTGACGCGAGGCACGAGTGGCTCAGCCTTGTCAGAGGATAAGGAAGGTCGGTGGGAACCGGGCAGAGTGATGTGGCTTGATGCCATCACTCACTCGCTCTGCTCTTCCCCTCGACGCACGATTCCCGTCACGCGTTTTCTTCTCGTACATACTTCGCTTTACATCTTCTTCTCGTGTACATCGATTATGGAAGACCACACGACCAACTCGAACCCGACCTCCGAGAGAATACGCCGCATGCATAGATCAGAAGGAATCAGTAGGGCTTTGCAAAAGCTCCCGCGGAATCTAAAAGTGAAGAAGAACAAGGATATCACGGAGAGGAACACGATGAGGGAGTTGGCGAGGGCGGAGCACGAGCACGACCCTGAGAAGTTTCCAGATACACCCTCAGATGATGAATCGCTGATCACTGTCCCCGACGAGGCGGCTCTCTCCCCGTCTTCACGTGTCTCGGATCTCGTTGAAAAGCTCACCCCCAATTCGACGAAGAATTTGACGCGCATACTGCTGGGTAACAAGCGCGGGGCGGCGGATCTCAAGGCCGAAAGACCACTCAAACGCGCTCGGGAAGAGATTGTCATCCAGCCCGGTATGAGTCTTCCGGTCGTCTTCCACCGCTATCTAGGAGAACTATCCAACAACAACATCCCCCTCTCGTGCTTCACGTCGCGCAACCTCGAGTTCATCAACGCTTCCTACTCCCAGCTTGTCATGAAAAAACTCAATGCCGAGGCGCCTGGCGAGAAACAGAAGTCGGTGATGGACACGGCACATTTCGAGGAGAATCGTCTCAGGGAGTCTGCTTTGAATCGCGGTCAGTGGCAGGAGGCCGCGCGCAATTTCTGCGCCTTCGTGGAGGAGATGTCGGGCAACCCCGATTCCAAGGCCAGCAAGCGTTGGCAGGCGCACTTCGGTTTCTTCGATAACACCGAGGACGCCGCCGAAGACAATTTCCCCGCCATCCTCCTCGCCGACATTACCTTGCGCATGAAATACTGGGCGCGCCCCTTCACCTTCGAGAGGGAACTGTACGCGCGCGAACTTGACAAGGCGGCCACGACGAAGCGTCTGGCTGATTTGGAGAGGAGATGGTCGAGTGTGCACCCGCCCGCGCACGTCCCTTGGACTCCTATTGTAGGCGCACAGGCGCCGGCGGCCCCTCCCAGCCTAAGGGGTGGGGAGGTGGTTCCGGCGGTCGCGGACGTGGTGGAGGCCACGGCGGCGCTCCCTTTCAGGGGGGCGGTGGCGGTGAGCGCGACCCCCGCGACCGTCATCTGCCTACTCTGCGGCAAGTGGGGTCACATCTACGCGTCATGCTCAGCGAACACTTTCGCAGACAACACACCAATCTATGCAGGCGCCAGCAGCCGCGACATCGTCGCGCTTCAATCCGGCAAGGCATTATGTCGGGCTTGGAACGCGCGCGGTGCAGCCGCCGCATGCACGCACGACCCCGCCCTCCGCGCGCACCTCTGTGGATTTTGCGGCAGCGCCACGCACTACGCCTTCGAATGGGTCTGCAAGCCTGCCCCCGCGCCTTTCACTGCCAACTGCTGATCAGACCTACGACGACGTCCACGCTTTCTTGAGCTCTATACCAACCCCTTTGCGACTCCCAGAACACAACGAAATCTTGAACAGGGTTACAACACCCTACGACAGCTGATACAGTAAGCCTTTTGCAAAATACCATGATACGCAGCAACACGGGCTTTTGTAAATAGCTATGGTAACCATATATGGTAAATGTTGCCTAAAAAAATGCGCAAAACAAGGATTGAACCGGCAACCTCCAGATACTAAGATTAGCCAGCATCATTACCACTACACGAAGGAGGTTATAGATGTCTGGGTTGCTTACCCAGCTAGGTCAAGCCTAGGCTTGACCTAACTGGGACTGCTGATACCCAGACCTAGGGCAGGCAAGCTGCCCTAGGTCTTTGAAAATTGTTTTGCACAGTTTATTCAGTGTTTTGATGGGATAAAAAACCCTAACCAACCCTAACCAAGCTAACCAACCCAAACCCCTAACCAAAGAACTCCAATATACCTGGGAGACAAGGCAGCTAACCCCTAACTCTAACCTTCTAACCCTAACCTTAACCACCTTCTAACCCTAACCCTAACCACCCTAACTCTAACCTGGCCCTATGCGGGCCCTACAGGGGTGGTGCAAGGCTTATTCTGCATTTTCCCACCTATATATGGGCTATGCAAACTCATGTGGAGGTATAGCTATAGTAGTGTAGTGGTTAATACCTGGTGTTAATTATCACCAGTATGCAAAGGCTTTTGGTTCGAATCCCACTGGTGACTTTCCTTTTACCGTTCCTTTTTTGGGTCTCCGGTGGCTGTACGCTCACTACAGTAAACTTTTGCAAAACCCCGTGTCGCTGGGTAGCCGGTCTTTTGCAAAAGACTTACTTTATCTAGTGCCTACGACGCTGACGCTTTCGAATCAATGCTGGTGAAACATAATCTGACAGCTCGCTACCCAGATCTTGTACGCAACCTTTGCAACGGCTTCTCCATGGGCGATTTTCCAGACCTCAAGAAGACCGTTATCTTTCCAAATCATTCGTCCGTCGCGCAACATTCCGCTTTCATGCAAAGCTACCTTGACGAGGAGATCCTCGCCCGCAGGATGAGCGGGCCGTTCACGCAAGACGAGGTGGAGATGATACTCGGCGGCCATTTCCAATGCTCACCTATGATTGTCTCGGTGTCGGTTCAGGGCCCAGACCTCCCCGACAAGCTGTGTTTATGCTGTCACCTCTCAAAAGGCGATAAACAAACCTTGTCCACAAACACGTACATTGATAAAGAAAAGTACCCGACTAAATTCGGGTCAGCCGCACACGCGCAGAGATTGTGAGTCTTCTCTTCCCGTTGCTCATCGTGCCCGTATACGTGCGTGCTCGCCGAGAGCGCGTTGCTTCGTTCCCTCGTTTCACCACGTATATGTATACCCGCTCCACGGACACGTATACGCGTCATAGTGTTCACCGCCTCCACGTTCTCGTACACCGTATACTCACGAACACCCTTCGTAGGTCGTGAATGCACCGCCAGGCACGCAAGCCATGGTTCTGGATATTGAAAAATTCCACCGTACGTGCCCGATACTCCCAGTGCACAAGAAAATGTTCATGCTCAAGGGCCCAAAGGGGTTTTGCATCGAACACAATGCGCCCTTTGGATGCTCCTCTTCCAGCAGCAGTGCGGGCATGATCGCGAACGCCGGCGTCGACATTTGGGCCGCAGAAGGGGTCGACCCTACCGAGAAGTACGAGGATGATATGTCCAATTTCAGATACCCGATCCCCGCCCGCACGCCCGCCCCTTACTCATACGCTTACGACCGCACGGAGGCACTTCAGTGCATCGCCTGCCTCAGAATCCCATGGCACCCAATCAAGTTCCACGACTATGCCTTCATTTTCTTATTCCTGGGTTTCCTCTGGAACCTCGCTGACCGCACTGTGACCCTTCCCGAGGCCAAAGAAATTCCTCGCACGCGTACAGCGTTTCCGGACGACTTTCAGGCGGCAGCGCTGCCTCATGATCGATGTCATGAAGCTCCACGGCTCGCTCTGTCACCTCACGTTCATATACCAGGAAGGTCGCACATACCTCCCCTCCTTGTCCAATTTCGTCGCGTCTTTCGGCGACAACCCGTACATGGAGTGTTACCCCACCCCTGATGTCATGCACGACCTGGAATGGTGGGAGAAGGTGTTGTCTGGCCCAGGCGTGATCCGCCGCCTCTTTCCACTGGGCCCGCACATCGACCATCACCTCTACGTCGACGCCTCCACCGCCTGGGGTATTGGCGTCCTTTTCGACGGACGGTGGGACGCTTGGCGGTGCTCCAGAGAGTGGCGCTCGAAGGCATGCCATATCGGCTGGCTGGAGGGCCTGGCGCTCGAGCTTCTCATCTACATTATTGAGGAGCGGGGCTTACGGGACGTCCACCTCCTCGTACACTTGGACAACAAAGGTGTCATAGGCGCTTTCGATAAAGGGCGCAGCAGAAATTTTGAGATCAACCTTTCTATCCGGGCTCCGCCTCCGTACTCGCCGCTCGTAACGTTACGCTAGATCTTACCTGTATTGAATCCGCACGTAACCCAGCTGACCCTATTTCGCGTGGGAAGCTGGGCAGCTCTTCTTCCCGTCTTCGCTCCCGTTTCGCACTACCTGCAGAGCTACTCCCGTTCTTGACCCATGTTTAGGTCTTTACTTTACCGCGACTCGTTCTCGAATAACGAACACGATACTTTTGGACAGATTTGACAGACCGAAGAGATACGAGAAGGCTTCCGACTCACACACAACGGCAGACCCGTCCGAGTCCTCGGAGAGTCCCCTTACCTCGCAGCGAGACACAGTGCCTCTTCCTCGCCTATCAAAGGCTCTCCCCAGGCCCCCCGCGACCTTTCATCCGACAGTTGCTCCTCCCAACGAAAAGAGCATGCTTCCACACACGGAGCGCCCGGTAGACGCCCGGGCGTCAGCAACTAACGTACACACATTTTCCGGGCTCACACGCTTCCTCCGGCTCTCGAGGGCTTCCGTATTGCGAACGGCATCAGCCTGCCAACTACAGACGACTTGTAAAACCGAATACACCGTATACCACATCCTAATTGATTCTTTCTTGCAGTTCGCCTCCCGTTTAGCCTCCCTCCTAGCTTATTCTCAGACATCGCTGCAGCTCTGGTGTGGGGTGTCGGGCCGCGCCGCAGCGCGCGCGCCTGCGTCGCAACCCAACGGGATGAGCTTCCGCTCTGGGTGGTTGTTTGGGTTGCGCCTCCAGGCGCTTCGTCCCGGCGTCTCCGGACCCATCTCCACGCGCTCAGAGCCCTCTCCTGCTCAGCGCTGTCCGTCGACCGTGACGCGAGGAGCCGCTTCGCATAGCGCGCCCCTCGGCCTCTTGGCACAGCGGCCGCCCCGAGCGGCCGAGCAGAAGAGCCGCAGGCTCTTCCCCCCACACCACGTAATCCTTGTGCCTCAGACAAGGATTCCGTGTCCCCTCTCTCGTTCCGTCTGTTCACGAGCCCACGTGGCGAGACGCCTCCCTTATCAAATGACATTTGTACCTTGATAGAATAGTCATATATGGTCTTTAATATTTAAAACCACAGACCTTGCTGACATCCAACACCTTCCGGCGGAAACCAGTGGAAACCGGCAAGAGGACGGTATGACGGCCCGCCCGTTACCGGTGGCCATTAGCGGGCCTCGGTGATGGATGCTGCCAAACACCGTCCGGCAGCGGCCGCCAATAACCACCGGTGGCCAGCGGCGGCCGCCAGCGAACTTGTTACCTCCGGGCATATTACTCGTCAAAATGCAGTGAGGGTGTCAACCTTTTGGCCAACCACATCCTGCCCGCTCTCATTCCACCGGGCTGCTCGACTGCTCTTGCTCCTCCGGTTCCCCCGCTCTTGTGTATTGCCAGTGGCTTCGGCTCATCACCGTAGTCTTCGAATGGATCCGTTGATGTGGCAATTCCTCCCCTCTCTACCTCCCACGCTGTCCTGAATATTTTCTTCAACGCTCGCATTAGTCTTCATTGTGACTGAACATCTGACAGGATGCAAAAGTCATCGTTCAAACATGTTCGGCGCCAGAGTACACTCTAGCCAGCTTGGGCTAGCTCCGCTGGTACCTGAGTCCTCGTCGGATGGCATGCCTCGCGTTCTCCACGTTTTTTGACTGCCCATGCATTCTCCCTGTCTAAGTTGAGCCTCGGCAGTGGCCCGTGGACAACTTGAGCATGCATTCAGGACGGACCCTAGTCTTCCGCGCTTCTCGCTTGTGTCTCCTGCTCTGGCTGTCCGGCGTATTTATGGCACTGAACGACTGTAAAAGAGCTAGAAGCGCTTACGCCGTAGCGCCCATGCCCAGAATCTCAAACGGTTCTCACTCATTCTTTCGCGGAGTCTTTACTTGCTCATATGGTATGCCTGTTCCCAGGTGATCGATTTCCGGATTTGCGCATTCAAGAGGCGCTTGACGCCGACGGGCAGCGCGATAGACGGAGGTGAGATAACACACTGAGGCGTTTGTCTTGTTCACGAAGCGAAGCCGGTTAAGAGCGCATTACATTCAACTTCGATTCTCACGTCTCGTGTTTTTGACCATTTAAAAGACCACTCGAGCTCAATGAACTGTCGACAAGGTGATCCAACCTCGTCAAGCCATGCATCTTTCCAGCTATCCAGTCTTGTTTCTCATTTTCCCCATCGCATGTATTGCAACTCTCTATGACGCATTCGAAGATATAACCGCATCCACCTTCGATTTTGTGATTGTGGGAGGTCTGTTTTCTTTCATCACATTATCCATGATGTCTGGTACTGAGAGTTTTTTGCAGCGGGGGCTGCCGGTAGCGTCATTGCAAACCGACTCACTGAAGATCCTCGTACATCGGTTCTTCTTCTCGAGGCCGGGCCCTCGTAGGTCTTTTCTTATCCTCCGGAAACTCAGTATGCTGAAGCCTTGCTTGGCAAGGAATATCGGTGTCATTGCTAGCATCATTCCTATGTTCCCTGCGCAACTCAATCCTGATACGCCGTTCGATTGGAACTATACAACTACCCCGCAGCCAGGTTTTAACGGCAGGAGCATCAACTATCGTTCGTTGTTTCTCCTGTCCCACACATCCGTTGACTGTCTCAATAGCACGGGGACACATGTTGGGAGGTTCCACCTCCGTCAGTGAGTTAACTGTTGGCTGAATCTCTGATATTGCTTATCGGGCGTAGATTACATGGCCTACACCCGAGGAAGCTCCGAGGAATGGGACCGATACGCCAGACTTGGCGGCGACCCCGGCTGGTCTTGGAATAACGTTCAGAAATATATCCGCATGGTAATTCCAGTTTGCTTCCTTGGTTGTCCGCAGGTTTTGATTTATCACTGCGAATCTCAGAATGAGAAGTGGACTCCGCCAGCAGATGACCATAATACGACAGGGCAATTTAATCCTCTCGTCCACAGCTCCACTGGAATCAATTCTGTCAGTCTACCAGGGTTCAGCCACGGGTCATTCGACTCTCGTATCATCGCCACAACGCAAGAGAAACCCAATGTCTTTCCTTTCAATATTGACATGAATTCCGGGCGTCCACTTGGTCTCGGTAAATTGTCTTGGGTCTGGCATCACCGTTGCTCAGATGTTCTGATTTTGTGTTGCTTCCCGTAGGCTGGCTTCAATCGACGATAAATGGTGGCCAACGAAGCAGTGCAGCCACATCGTATCTGGGTCCTAGCTTCATGTCAAGACCGAACCTCCACGTGCTCGTGAACTCGCGTGTAACGCGACTAATCCAAACCGGAGTGGATAAAGGGAAGCCTGCTTTCCGTGCTGTTGAATTCACGGGAAATGAAACAGGTGAGATCATTCTCTCTATTGAATTGTCCACTTCTCACAGATGCCTAGGTCCTCGAACTATCGTCGCCGCCAAGAAAGAAGTGATACTGTCCGCTGGCTCGATTGGGACCCCTCAGATCCTTCTTCTCTCCGGCATCGGGGATCACCGGGATTTGTCTGCTCTTGGAATAAAAACCATTGTCGACAATCCGTCCGTTGGACGGAATTTGACTGACCATTCACTTCTTGCAAGTGCGTGGTATGTGAACTCCACAGGGACATTCGACAGCCTCACGCGCAATGCTACGTTGGCCGCTGCCGAAGTTGAGCAATGGGAACAGACTCAAATGGGGCTACTGGTGGATTCACCGCTTGCTCATCTCATATGGTCCCGAGTACCCGACCACTCCTTCTCCATTCAAGATCCATCTGCCGGACCAAACACTCCGCACTATGAACTTCTGTTAGCGGTGAGCACGCTAAACTTCAAAATAAAATCCGGAACTTACCGGGCACGCAGAACGGTTGGGTGCGGCTCGCGCCGATTCCAGCGACCGGAAACTTCATGTCAATAGTGACTGCTGTTACAGCTCCTTCATCGCGTGCGTCTTCATTCGGGCGATGATATACCCCCACTGATCGAAAGTAGGCGGAGAGCTTACTCTCAAAACTGCAAATCCATTCGACCAGCCGAACATTAATCCGAATCTGCTCGGAAGCGACTTCGATTTGTTTGTGATGACTCAAGCAGTCCGCGCAGCGAGAAACTTCCTGAACTCTAAAGCCTGGAAGGGCTACATAATCCGAGAATTTGAGGACCTCGCTGCGGCCACAACCGATGCTAAGCTCAAAGAATATATCCAGAATAATTCGGGCACGGTGTTCCACCCGGTTGGAACGGCGAGCATGTCACCGAAGGGTGCTAAATTCGGCGTAGTCGACCCAGACTTGGTTGTGAAGGGAACTTCCGGACTACGAATTGCCGACGCATCTATCTTGGTGAGGTGAAAATTCTTGGGTTAGCTGAAACTAACTGCATTTCAACACAGCCCATTGTGCCTTCAGCGCATACGCAGGTCCCTGTGTATATTGTGGGCGAACGCGCCGCCGATCTTGTTAAAATCGCGTACGGGTTGAACTGATGTGGCCAATCGTGAATTAACATACATTTATCGTCGCTGCCTTGAATAACAATGAGATGTCTCTCGTGACCAGCAGTCGCTTCAACCAATGGGCATGCGTGCCGGTCCGGACCGTTCCGCGCCGACCCAAAGTTTAACATAGTTCAACCTAAGTTCAACCAAGGTTTTGATGACGTATACTTCAATATGCAAGGTGGCCGGGAGATCATGTGTCTGGGAGTTCTAAACGTTGTGTTTGAAAACAATTTGAACAAAAGAGATGCAGAGCCAAATCTAAACGAGGAGCATCGCCGAGGTAGTTTGAAACTTGATGGTTTTCAATATCGTCAAAACTTACCGGCGAGCCCTCTAGTCTCGGCGGTGTTCGACGGGCTTTCAACTTTCGCCGATTTGACCATTTTGCGCGACGGAAGCAAAATTCAAAGATCAGACTTGGTCGACGTTGCTGAATATGGGGGCGCGCTGCGTCCAAAATTCATCAAATGTGTCGGGTTTGTTGGAATGAATTATATACAGCAGTGTCTGCTTTTGTGAGTCTAAGGTGTTAAAAGGTGTGGGCCCCATGGCCGTTGTACAACTTGAAGTCTATTAATTATCTTATGCTAATAATGTCCAATAATAATCAAGTCCACATCCATGTCCGGCCACCGAGGAATAACCCACGGCTTGAACGCGTTGTCGACCGTGTAGACGGCCGTCTTGAGCTCGGGCACGGTGCGCGCTATGACGGCGCGGAAGTCGGAGTCGTGGACCCACGCGAGGCCCTCCTTCGTGTACTGGTCGTTGTTCGTCAGCGGTCGCCCCAATCAAGAGCTTTGGAATTTAAAGAGAGCTGCACTTACAACGGCGGACGTATAATCAGTCATGAAGAAGCGGTCCGTCATGAGCCTCCGCGACGCCGCGAGGATGAACGCCTGGAACTGCGTGTTGCTGAACGCGAACCCCGTCGCGCGCGGGCTCTCTGCGAGCGTCCCTGGCAGCAGGTCCACGCTCTCGACGTCGTCGCCGTACACCGCGCGCAGCGCCTCGACCGCCGCCGGGTCGTCGCTAATTTCCGCCAGGGTCTTCGCAGGGATGAGTGAGAAGCGGCGCCGGAACTCGTTGTACCGCGGAATGCCGCGCTCGCGGTCGCGCAGGACGTCGATCGCGCCCATGTCGAGGACCTGCTCCTCGCCGGGCTTGTTGAGGCTCATTAGCCCTTCAGGGAAGTTGTTCAGGATCTGCGGAGGGAGACGGCGCATGTGAGCAAGGGAGCAGACTCGGACTGGGTGCAAAAGAAGGAAAGAGACTGACCAGCGCGCCGGGGTAGTCGACACCGAAGGTGAACACGACGTCGCTGAACCTGTTGTCGTGGATCACATCCTTCGCGCTCGCGGATCGTGAGCGTGTCGGGGAGGAGCGAGTGGAAGCGGTAGACACTGACAAACTCCTCGCTGTGCGAGAAGGGCACGCCGGCGAAGTTCGGGCTGCCACCGACGATACCGAACAGAGCCTCGGAAACTGTCTGGGGGACGAAGCGGCCGAGGAACCGTTTGACTGGGCCGGGGATGAAGAGCCACTCGGCCAGGAGGCTGTGCCAGTTCGCCTTCATTCCATGGAGCAGAACTTCGTTTTGCAGCAGTGCTGGAGTCCATTCGACGGTGTGGACTTTGGCGTTGAGAGCGGTGGAGACGAGACGGGCGTGGTCGTAGGTTTCCTGGTCGCTCCACGACGGATAACTATCGTGTCAAGTCAGTCGTGTTCAAAGTCGAGTACCAGAAGCAGAAAAACGCACGTCTTCTTAAGCATATCGCAAACCAAATTATGCTCCTTCGTCCAAATGTTGTGTAGCATCGAAAGACCGGCCCAGTAATTATCGGAGAATCCAGTAATATCGATACCGTCGGAACCGACAGGGAGAAGCCCGTTCGCGTCGACTTTCATCTTGCCGTCAACGTAAGAGCGCAGCCGGGCGTACGTCGCCTCGTCAGAACCGTAGATCGGACTGAGATCCCACCAGTGAGTGTTGGTGTTGATG
This sequence comes from Mycena olivaceomarginata, assembly GCA_029378375.1. Classification (NCBI taxonomy): domain Eukaryota; kingdom Fungi; phylum Basidiomycota; class Agaricomycetes; order Agaricales; family Mycenaceae; genus Mycena; species Mycena olivaceomarginata. The sequence goes on from JARKIC010000014.1 coordinate 845,103, forward strand.
AAGGTGTCGGGACGGCCATCGTGCGACTCCTTGCCCAGGCCGCGCTTGACGCTCATCTGCGTTTGCCCAGGCCGCAGGGGGTCGTCGAGCGGGAGTTCGAAAGTCATGAGGTTGTGCGGGTCGTTGGTGAGTCCGTGGCTGAACCTATATATCGAGTCTGTTAGTAGAGATTAGTGACGAAACGCCGGAAGCCGAACCAGCCGTGGGTCTGGAACTGAATCCAAGTCGCGGCGAGAAGGTTGATGGAGGTAGCGGGTGTGAACGAGTTGCGCTTCAAGAGGTGTTGGCTGATCTTGCGAGGGTTGGGGGTGAAGAGGGTGTCCGCCTCCGTCTCACCCCAGGTGTTGATCGGGACGAATCGCGAAAATCGGGTACCGATGGCGCCCATTCCGGGATTTTCGAGGTGATTGCAGAGACCATCGAGCGTCCGCGCCGCTGAGGATTTTCGTTCACCAGTTTTAGACTTTTTTTTGTTCGACGATCGCGAGAACTGACCAGTGTTTACACCATCACAGGTCCTGACGGGAAATTCGCCCGGGAGATAAGTGTCGTGCAAGTTTTTGAGGTGCAACTGGTCCCGCGTTAAACTGAGGTAGATGAGGGAGACGTATAACGGCAGCTAGCAAGAACTCTGAGAAGCGAGGCATGGTAATAAAAGTCTAGACGCACGTTCCACCAGTTATTAATAGGGATAATGGTGTAGCGAAAAATGGACTTAAGACGGCGACGGATGCGAGTGATCGATGGGAAAACCATGAGTGTTCGAGGGAAAGCCGGTATCGACACCAGACAAGGTTCCGATGTTTATAAAGTATTCTTCGCGCCATTCCAACCTCCGAGATCTATCCCCACAAAAGTCGACGACTCGGACATGTCGTTGGGTAGTCCAGGCCCTGCTGTCATGTCAGATTGGTACCTGGGCTTTATTGCATTCTCTGTCGCCAGAAACTTGCAGGAGTTAAGTCGAGGAAATCGGACCTTTTTGGACCCAGTGAAGACATCTTGAAGAGCATAGTTCGATGAGAGACTTTAAAGCGCCAACCCACCACAAGGTGGGGAAGTAGTGGAAGTTCCGCTACAAAGCGATCCGCTATCGTCTCTTCTGTCCCACAAAAGGAACTGAAGTAGTGCTCCCCCGCGGAATGTGCTTCTTTACGGCTCCGATTCTGTTTGGGTCCCTTGCGTCTCCTATATCAGTAGAGCAGAGTAGAGCCCTCTCGCGGCGAATTTGTTTAACGGGGAGCTCGGAAATGAAAGCCCAAAGTCGACGACCCTGACCAAAGTGCGGTGAACGACAGATGGATTGGGGAATCAATTCTCTGCTGTGCATCCATCAACCGAGTATTTCGGGCAAAGATCTTGGTGATTTACCTTTGCAATGCTCGGCGGGGATGTGTATGCATGGAAAAACGCCGTGGAGGGCACAGACGGTGATTTGATACATTTTCTTGCTCCCCGAGATGTCCGAAATTTCCGCAGGTCCGAGCGCGTTCGAACGCTGAACCGAACCCGAACACAGGTTCAGGTTCGACGCAGCGTCTGCTTGAACCGAACCTTGTCATCACTAGTTCTTGCAACCTTGACTAGTGACACTACGCCTTCACTCTTCGCCTTGAAATCGAACGGGAATAATGTATTTCCGATCCGATACCGGTCTTTCCCAAGACCCGCGGCTTAGCCTTTGATCAATATTCCTGCTTTCGATCTTGATATTGAAATGGCTACTGCAACAGCGACCAGTTTAGAAATACTATTCACATCTTCTTCGGGACCCGATGAAGCAAAGGAATTCATTGGCACAAATTCTGTGATTTTCTAGGAGCATGGACTGGGATAGATCCGTTGCTATGTCTTTGGTCACAGAAAACAGGGACCGTCGCATTCAGAGTCACTGATGTTTTTAGCTCTGCTGAAAATCAGGCATGCAGTTCTGCTTCTAATAGTTGCTTCCGCTTCTACTTTGAATCCGACTCGTTGTGGATCTCAAGTGGCTCCACCTCGCCGAATATTTCCGTGATATTTCCCCAATTCTTGCAGAGATATTCACTCATGAAAATTCCTGGCTTTGGGTCCTGTACAGTCTACTCTCCTGCCAGCAAACCAAAGCAGGTCAGTGTACATGCTCGTGCTGACCTCAGTTTCCAATTGCATTTTAAGGTTCTGCCTCGGTAAAATGACACATGCATCACAAAACTAGCTTGCCAAACGAGACGAACCCAGCCGACTTCGACTTGGAGAGTGAGTTCCAAATATGCTTATAGGACTTCACGAACAAGGGATCCAAATCCAACTTAATTTGAGTCGATGCTGGTCCTTGGCGCCAAGTTTCAGTCTGACGCACGAGTTCTCGCGAATGTTGAGTATCCCGCGACGCTGATCGCCGCGAACTATTCTGATCCGCTGGATTTTGACACATGGCTGTGCCTGTCATTGCTTCCGCCTTTTTCAACCCTTTCCTCACCATCCCTCGCCGTCCCTGTCGTGTCTTCACGACATCCGCCACCCCTGCTCCACAAATACTCAAAATATCAACACTCTATCCTTTTTCTCCTCCGCTCCCATCTAAACACACACTCAGACGACCCTCCCAATACAATTCAACGATGCTGGCAAACTCCGTTGCTACTTAACAAACATTCCTGGTGCCTTTCCCCCCTGGTTTCTCGATGTCTACAGCGGTTCTATTATCTTTTTCTTAGCACTCTATTTCTTCTTTTCTGTCTTCCCATTACTATATAAACCTAGAAAATCTTACAATGAAAAATAACAAAGATTCCCCAGCTCTTAGTTCAAATTGTTTCACCTCGCTCTCAACTCTCGTCCCCCTCGTACTTATCGCTGCCCTTTGTCGTCACCAACGTCGCCAAAGCTCTCCCGTCATCGTCTCACACAACATCCGACACAGTTGCAAAATTTCCATTAGCTCAACCTACGTCTTTTACTCATCGTGTTTGCGAACGAGTACTGACCTTATTTGGAAATCCTCGCACACTTACATCTCCCGCGGCCTTCTGAGCGGCTCTCGGCACACCTCCACTCGACTTTGTTTGTTATAGCTCCGCCCTCACACGCACCCCAGGCGTATTAATGTATGTAACTTCAAGTTCCGCAGCTTTAGCTCAGTTGAGATTGAAATCCTTTCTACCAAGATCCCGTTAAGCTCGACCGGGATCTTGCGAATTGAAATCATCGGGAGAGGTGTATAAAGACCGCAATATTTTGACCGGGTCGTATTCATGCTCATCACTGAGCCAAAATGCTCTCAAATATGGTGGTGCAGAAGAATTTCCACTCTATCGATGCACCTATGGCCTCTGGGGACTTGCGCTGTTGCAGTAGCGAGTTCTCTGCTGGTAGACATATAAGTGAGTTGGTCGTCCGGAAAATGGGGAGTACGGATGCAGCAGAAAACGAAGATATGGTCCCAAGAATGTTGTATACGCGGGAAAGATCGAGTTGGAATAAGGGGAGATGCCGTGCGGACGTAGAGTACGGGTAGAGGTCAAAATGGCTCGGTGAGGGGAAGAATGTAGTGCTTGGGTGTATCGGGTTCACTGGCGACGTGCTCGCGTTAGAGGACTCTGTTCACGGGTCGCGACGATGGTGGTGGTTCGGGTGTAAGAAGGTGAGTGATTGACATCTCTACGTACAAAACAAACAAGCGGTCCGAAGACCGATATACCGTAAGCTACGTACAGGGGCAGTGGAAATTTATAAGCAAAACCATTGAAATAGTGAAGTTTCAGATGTTACCCACCAGGGCTAACACCAGCAAAACGTGACTGAGAGCTGCTAAATACGGTAATAGTTCCCAGGGTGCTCACGAGAATGTCTTTGTTTTATCATTGCGCTATATCTGAGGTTTTCCCACGGGTTTTGGTGCTGCAGCCAAAATGTGGGGGTACATTTGGTAAATTTTGACTTTATGGGGAAGTGACTTGTGTCAAAATGTAGCTTTGGTCCTTAGCTTCACGTTTATGCATAAATCAAAACCATCGAGGGGAGCCGACCCTTATAAATTGTCCATCAATCTGATCAAAGTTGTTGACTTTGATTGTCCAGCACTGTACTCCCTCGGAGACAGACACTTTAAACCAAAATGATCCCGTAACTCGATAAATCAGCTCAAAACCAAGAGGTAGGCAGATCATTGATCTCGCACACCGATCAAGGCACGTGATGAACCATCCCTTGCCTAATCCGGAGTCTATCAAGCCAAAGCTGTTTTCGTCATTAGTCTGTGTGGTACACAAGAAAGGGTACATATAGTAGATAATAAAGTACTTCCAGTGGTCAAAATGGTCTATGAATAAAAGGAGCAATTTTTTTGAGTCGGATTGATTTTGCTAGAATTAACACATTTTTTGAGGTGATTCACGGTGGTTAGATCGAAGCCCTAGAGACCCACAGGGGCCAGCTGTGGAGAGGCCAGCCAGTAGCGCAGGCAGGTGGCTGGCCAGACAGACAGTGTGTTGGGGAAGCGTAAACCAAGCGAGCAAGTGTGGAGAGTGGCAGGCTTCCGGATTAGGCAAGGGATGGCTCATCACGTGCCTTGATCTGTGTGCGAGATCAAGGCACGTGATGAGCCATCCCTTGCCTAATCCGGAAGCCTGCCACTCTCTACACTTGCTCGCTTGGTTTACGCTTCCCCAACACACTGTCTGTCTGGCCAGCCACCTGCCTGCGCTACTGGCTGGCCTCTCCACAGCTGGCCCCTGTGGGTCTCTAGGGCTTCGATCTAACCACCGTGAATCACCTCAAAAAATGTGTTAATTCTAGCAAAATCAATCCGACTCAAAAAAATTGCTCCTTTTATTCATAGACCATTTTGACCACTGGAAGTACTTTATTATCTACTATATGTACCCTTTCTTGTGTACCACACAGACTAATGACGAAAACAGCTTTGGCTTGATGGACTCCGGATTAGGCAAGGGATGGTTCATCACGTGCCTTGATCGGTGTGCGAGATCAATGATCTGCCCACCTCTTGGTTGAGGATCTCACACATTCTAAGTTGTTGTTGATTCCATCCTGGACGTTCACGTTGTCATCCCCCAAAAGTGTTTGGAGATGAAAAGGATTAGAGCCATGTTTGGATAAGATTCAGCAATCACCGAAATTACCAGACAAGCCCGCCTAACCCCCAGCTCACTGTCGCTAACTTACCCTGGGAACGATTTACCCTTTTGAGCTACTACAAGAAGCACGAGGACGACAATGAATTGACACCAATAGGGGCAAATAGCGATGCATTATGACACCCGTGACCTAATATTACGGGAACCGACAGAAGAGACAGCAACTACAGAGGACACCGGACATAGCACGCACAGCATGTTACATCAATATAGCGGTACCGGCAACCAGTACTCAAACATGACATGCAGGACACAGCATGCACAGCACATTACATTGACAGGGCGGCACCGGCAACCACCTTTCAAACATGACATGCAGACAGAACACTGGCAACCCGCGGCATGACACCCGACAAGGAGGCGTCATGACTGAACCTGCGCCCACAAAGCAATGCTTGACACAATATGTCACTCCAAAGCTGTACAGGCCCTTACACAAGATGACAGACTGACGATCGTAACCGGTGTTTTACATAGCATGTTGACATGAGGCTGTACAAAATGGTAAAGTAAAACGACAGATTGACAGCAGAAGCCATTGACCTACATAGCATCTAGCTCAGGATTGAACAAAGTATGCCAAACACTCTGTATATAATACTCTACATAATTCGGTAGATAGAACCAACGAACCACTTCCCCAGTATCAATCTCTCTTCCCTTTAAGTCATCCTCCCTTCCGCCACCTCCCCGAGACTCACCGTAAGTAAAACAGTCCGCTTCCTTGAAGCTATTCTGTTTAAACCCGCACTCTTTAACTCTTGATTAACAGTCCGCTTCCTCAAAGCTATTCTGTTAAACCCACCTCTTTAACCCTCGACCAAAATACAAGTAGCCTGGGAGTGAAAACCCTTGTACTCGTATTTCCAGTAATTTGTACTGATAGCCTGGATTGAAAACCCTTGTATCTGTACTTCGTCAACCGAATCCGCTTTTAGCAAGTAGCCTGGGACCGTGAAACCCTTGTGCTTGTTTTGTACTGATAGCCTGGGATTGAAAACCCTTGTATCTGTACTTCGTCAACCGAATCCGCTTTTAGCAAGTAGCCTGGGACCGTGAAACCCTTGTGCTTGTTTTGTACTGATAGCCTGGGATTGAAAAACCCTTGTATCTGTGCTTCGTCATCCAAATCCGAATCCACCTTTAACAAGTAGCCTGGGACCAAAAACCCTTGTGCTTGTTTGTATAGATAGCCTGGGACCGAAAACCCTTGTATCTATATCTAGTCAACCGAATCCGCCCTTTTGCAAGTAGCCTGGGACTGAAAACCCTTGTACTTGATCATACAGATAGCCTGGGACCGAAAACCCTTGTATCTGTATCTAACCTCTCGAATCTGCAAGTAGCTTAGGACCGAGAAACCTTTGTGCTTGTACCACCACATTCCGTAATTGAACAGTCCGCTTAACTTGGAGCTATTCTGTTTAATTGTTCCGCACCAGCCTCCCCACTCACCTCTGTTTCCACTTTTTCCCACACTTTCCCCTTTTATCACTTCTCCCTATTTTAAGGAGAAACCAACAACTTTTCATTTCACTACCCATTTCCCGAACTTACGAGAAACTCCCGAATAAAGTCATTTCCGGAGGACCTCGTGTATAACATTTTATACGCCTGACAACGTCGGGTATGAATTCTGAACACCAACTTGATCCGCGAGACATGACTTGTTTCTTTGCTTTTTTTGTACAATTGTGTAGCCTTGGAAATTTTTCCTATCCAGTTGCTTTACAACGAGGTTACGAGTGGGAAGTTGGTTCAAGAGACTTGGCCAGGGGGCTCACTGCAAATTACAATAACACCACTTTTGGTAGTCTCTGGAACAGATACTCTATATAGATGACAAACCAGTAAGTATCAATATAAGTAGAGTCTGTTAGCAAACACAACCATCTTGTTGGCCGACCCATCAATTTTTTGCGGCCTTTCTCTCAGACACTTTCTCAGGCAATAATTCTGCAAATATTTGAGCATGTAGAGGTCCTTCTAATGAGACAAACCTTCCCTTACACCTAAGTGATTGGTGCAGCTACACACTCAAATGGTTCCCAGCTTGGAGCCAGTCAAGTGTTCCAGCTGGACCCAGAAAATCACTGTCCTGGGGATGACCGAGATGCCAGCCGAATTCTAGCTGGTGATATTATTGGTAAATAATGCTGGAATCCTGCAGGGTACGACTTGGAATCCAGCCGAACAGTTTAGATGGTAAACAGATAGATCCCGTAATTACTGAAATAACACTATTCTCAGCTGGGGTAGTGGTTTTTTTGAAACACTTTGAAGTAGGGAGACATATGAGTGTGAACAACCTATGCTGCAATTTCTAAGTTACCCGACACGACATGTCTGCAGCATGGTGAGCGCACATTAAGTCATTGAAACTCCGCTGATCTGTTGCCGAATTCGATCATCAAGAATCCGACCATTCACACCAGTGATTGCCGAATATTGGGTGATCTGAAATTGATTTTGAGACATTACTTGAGGGCTAAGATATCAAATTAGTATTGCGTTGAAATGGCGTAACATAAATGTGCGGCATCTAGGGCTAATTTTGCGATTTCCTATGACCAGTATTTATACAATGGGAAGCAACTGGCACTTCTGTTGTTACTAGCATCCTAGCTAGTATGCAGACCACTTGTTAGGTGATATAAAGGAGAGTCAGAGCGAGCCCTAACTGCTAACTGTAGCATGAGGCTACACTAGTGTGATGCGCTAGCTGCTAGCTGAGTGTACAAACAACCAGGGATTAAACCACTGCCTATACATTCATGAGACATGACCTAGGGGACTCTAGTAGTCCAGAGATGACTTACAACGGGGCTAGCGAGGGTCTAGCAGACGGACATCTATGATGGAAGTGCAGCTAGGGGACAATGCCTTGAGCTAGGAAGCTTGGTGTGGGACCTGGTGGTACTATCTAATCTCTAGATAAGCGACTAGGTGGTGATAGTCGGAACAACCTGACTAGCGACCGGCTAGGGCTTTGACAAAGACATACCACAACATAAGAGATGAAGCAACACGAGGCTAGTGCCCAATCTGGGCAGCTAGGGCGAACAGAATAGCAAGCAGGCTATTGGAACGGAGCTAGGGACGATCATACAGCCTGTACCGATGACCGGAGGGCTGATCGATGTTCTGACCAATGAGCTACTTATGACCATTTGATGTCGGTCGCAACAACACATCGCCTAGATGTAATAGATCGATGCTATGACAGAGTAGAGGAGGGATGAATCAAGTGATATACCCACGGTTGAATACTAGCCAGTCAGCGAGGCTGACCTGGCATATACCAAACCAGTCCCAAAACCAAACAGCAGTCGTCTCATTGGCTGACCATATTTCTTATCATTTAATATTGCTTATTGTATTATTCAGCTCTCTTTTCACATGTAACTTGAACCTAGTAGTATAAAAGGGAGCACAGAACAGACTAGGGTCTAAGAACATTACACCCCAGACTTTGGACGAAGCTGGTGCCAGTGGACTCAGGCAATGGTGTTTTGAACCATGGCCAGTATCTAACCCATCTGGTTTTCGACTTTTCTCAAAAAACCCAGGTCTGAATTTGAATTCCTGGCACATATGGATTGTGAACGGGTCCCTGGAGCTCCCTACAACTGGCCCACATCACAGATGCCCCCAACAGACATCATTGGTACATTCCGAGCACTGGTGGTGGATGGAACACAAGTACGTATTAGTGCGATGCTTGAATCATGGGACCACATATTCCGGTCATGCCGTTTCGTACGTTCCTGTTGCACTTCTTCACATTGTTAATTATTTATTACAAGTCTTCAAATTTATTTTAAGCTCCTTATCTAGTCATGTTTTCACGCCAACCTGGGTTGTTTTTGATACTGATGTAGTTGATTCATGTTGGAAAGCTTTCCTAATAAGTCTAGATTAAATGCTGTACTTCCTTTATATGGTCAATTTTTATGTGTTGGACTCTGAGTCATTGTGATGCTTATGGCTATGTATATACAAGATAAGTACGGCCAAGTGATGCGGATCACCCGGGATGATCGGAGCGATGGCTGACACCAAACAGGCAATCGAGGCACGTGATCAAGACACGTTGACTCGTTTTCCTTTGTTTGACACAACCCAGCGCGTTTCTGGGCCACAGAAAATTCGATAATATTGCTGATTCATTCTACAGTGATAATGGGGCCGAAATGTCATAAATGCGACAAAACTGCGAAAATTCGAGATTCTGACAACATGTTATACACATAAGTTGTTCCAGGCTTATTGAAAGCTCTCATTCATATCTAATGGATGATATATTGTGTAAAGGGATAATAACCGTTCTGCGAATTTTTTCAACTCAGGTTTCGCCAGTTTTTGGGTCAACAATTGATGTAATTTTTGTCCTATCTTTTGACTGGTTCTGTGAAGGTCCTAAAGGATGCCGGGGCAATTTCTAGTAAGTAAGCAAGCAATATGCACTTTAGTATGGGTCCAGGAAGTATTTTGATGCCTTTGCAGGCCTATTGTCCTGAACTATTCAAGTGGAGAGCTAAGCCTCACCAGTCCAATATTTTACTTGAATGGACAACATCCAGGGAGTTTTCGCGGGTATTCAGATGATTTAGGAGTCTTCAAGGATTGCTTAGAGATTCCTGACACCTGTTACCTGTGCTAACAGTGATTTAAATCCATCATGCATGAATGGACATGTACAATTGTGTGTTTGAACATGTCACAACTGTACCAAAGCAAGTTCATTGAACAATGGCCGGAATGTTCAATTGAACATCCTGCTAATTCTTTTCAATTAAACATCATGTCACAGAATCCATTCTACATTGCATGAACATCTACAATAGATCATATCCTCAACTGTGTTCAATCTGGACCATGTTCAATAGCTGAACTTCAGCCACTGTATGCTTGATCAAGGGTGTGGACTGTGTTCAATGTGTCCATTCACGACAGATCAATGTTTTGATTCTATTCAAACGGCAGCACATGTGGCGAGGCAACCTAGCCTTCATTTCTTCTGTCAAAATGAGTCATGTGTTGGGTAACAGGGGTAACTTCACTGGGAATATATTTGGGCTGGTTACCTCGGCTGGCTTACGCAAAGGTAACCAGCAGGATTACCCAGCCCCTGGGTTACCCAGCATATACCCTAGGTATATGGCATCCAGTCTCCCCTTTGCCTCCTAGCCTTGTAGTACACACCAAATTTGTCAGTGAGTTCAAACATCCATGTGCCAGCAATGGCCTTCAGATCTGGTGTGAGCACCAGATTGCCCCGGGAACATACACAGCCCTACACATGGTCTGGATACCTTCTCTGCCATGATTAGCTACCCCTTCAATAGTCAATACCTCTTTGATTTTGATTTTTATGCAACTGGAATTGTCCGAACATTGATGCGAGAGATTGATGCCAATGATGCAGTTAATCCAGTGCTTCCCTCAGCACCAGATTGCCCCGGGCACATACACAGCCCTAGAAACAGACTGGATACCTTCTCTTGAATCATATGTGCCCACCTTAATAATCCATATCTCTTCAATATGTTTTACACACCTGGAATTGTCCGAACATTGATGCGAGAGATTGATGCCAATGATGCAGTTAATCCAGTGCTTCCCTCAGCACCAGATTGCCCCGGGCACATACACAGCCCTAGAAACAGACTGGATACCTTCTCTTGAATCATATGTGCCCACCTTAATAATCCATATCTCTTCAATATGTTTTACACACCTGGAATTGGCCAAACATTGATGTGGTCAACCCAGTGTTCCCACCAGCAACAGATTGCCCCAGGCACATACACAGCCCTAGAGATAGTTTGGATACCTTCTATAGCACTATAGGTGACTGTTCCAAGAGTCTGAATGCTGTCATAAAATCTCTGCCAAACCCTGATTGGCCAAATCTCTTCCGAACATCTCGGTCAGAAGATATTCTACGATTGCCCCTCGCGCCTCTTTGATGCCTGAAGTGGTTCCTCCTCATACTCATAAAAATACCCCACTTTGCGTCGGATGGCTGTGATCCCTTTGAATTCCAGCTTGGCTTTTGCCCTGGCTTCAGAGGCTGCCTGCAGACATAATTGAACTTTCACATGCATGGTGATACCCAAAAGCCCAGAGGCCCGACGAGTTTTGCGATGTGCCAGCAATGGCCTTCAAGACTTCATATGATTGATGTGATCAGAGCCGCCCGGGTCTAAAACCCCACACCAACCCCGCCCCGCCGAAGATTGCGGAGCATCTATCGCAGATCTGCACGACGTACTGGCAGTTCTGCAGGGCTTTGAATTAGCCACCGACCTAGTTTTTCGGTCACACATTTCACAATTTTGCAGTTCATATTTGTAGATTTTACGGGCAACTCGTGACTAGGATTTGGTCCTCAAATGACCAAGTTTACAACAAGCGACAGATTTTCAAAAGACCGCCGAGCAAAGTGGAACCCCCCAGTTTCAACTCCAAATTTCGCAGGAGACATCCCAATCGAACTGCAATATACAGCATCAATGAATGATTGCAATGCGATGAACATAATGAACGCACCAGGTCAATCGCATTGAGTGGATGTCACAGGCAACACATATCCCGCTATTTCGATGTCCGTGTACCCCTGGTTGGCGATAAAGTCTAGCCTCTCCGACTCCGAAGTCGTGTAAAAATTGTCCTTTTTGGTCGCGTGATACAAGCGGTAGAACGGAACGCTTCCGCATACTTGGGTCGGATAGATAAAGGTGAATGGATCGCCCGCGACGGTGACGTATCCATTTTGCAGCGCAGCGTCTCTTTCGGTGGTCGAGATTGTGTAGAAGTTGTCCGTGGCAGCGGCGCTGTACAAGCGGAAGAAGGGGACCGTCGCCTCTTCCTGAGTTACGAATACGAGGGCAGCGACGCCTTGCAAGGGCCACCCACTGTTAGCCGCGTTGACGAGGTTCACGTTGGTGGTGTAGAAATGGTCGACTTCGGTCGGGTTGTAAGCCCTGTAGAATGGCCGGGCATCAGTTGGATCTCCGCAGGTCTCAGGCGACCGTGTCTGCATGCGTGGGTCAACAAAGATTCGCTCTGGAATTCTGTGACTCACTGCGGGGGTGAGCAATGCACCGGTTGATCGAACGACTAGGGAGACAAAGATCGCGGAGAGAATATGCTTCATGTTTCAGATTGAGTGGGGAATCGCTCGTCACGGATACTATCCTGGCTGGATTTAAAGCCCCAGACCCACCCAGGCAAGCGAGGGGAGAAATGGATGTATTCAGGTTGTATGTCAACGTTGGCATGAGGCATCTTCCACACACAGCGCAAGTAACTAAGTTTGCAGACAGAACGGTGATTACTCAACACGAGGTTCAGTGCCAGCGTCAAATACGCAGTTGAGTGGCACGGAACCCTCCCGCGTAAGCATTCGATACTCTGCTCTAGACCATTGACGCCTGGAAAGTGGACGTTCATCTGGATTGATTGTCATTATCTATGTTCATAATGGGAACTTGCCGAAGGGGCATCACACGTAGGATATGCTTCACCGCGGCTGTCCAATAACCACCCAGTCCGATAGCATAACTCGTGTATGGGGGATAGTTAGAATATTTCGACGCCAGCCGGAGGATTAGGACCAGAATGTGCACACAGACCGTAGGCAATCCAAGCTGAATTCTGTGTGTCACAGATGGAGTGGGATGTAGTGGACAAAGATTGGCGCCAGCCAGATGCATTCCAAGTTGAATTTTATACGCCAGGAAAACAGTGGAAAGCATTAGAGACAGATAAGCGCTTAGCGCTGTACGCGGTTCTAATTGGAACAATCTGAAGGTTGAACAGGAGTACATTGTCGAATGTTTTTGCTTCGTGCTCGATATCATTCCAGCACTCATCCATACAGTTCAAGGCCGGGGAAGTCGGCTTGGATGCTTCCAGAACTTCTGTAGAAGATGTCAAAAGGAACGAACATGCCAGATACACACAGAAGACTGTGTTTAGCGCTGTACACGGATCTAATTGGAACAATCTGAAGGTTGAACAGAAGTAGATTGTCGAATGTTTTCGCTTCATGCTCGGTGTCATTCCAGCGCTCATCCATACAGTTCAAGGTCGGGGAAGTCGGCTTGAATGTTTCCAGAACTTCTGTAGAAGATGTCGAAAGGAACGAACATGCCAGATACACACAGAAGGCTGTGTTGGACGTCCCTGGAGGAACACTTGCCCGTGGGCTCACGGCAATCCGCGCTGAGAGACTCGCCGTCAAGGTTTTGAATTGAGGAGTCAGAAGGTTGAAAAAAACAACTCGACCGCGGCAGGTAATTAAGGTCAGACTCGGGATGCGAATCGCGATGTTCTGCTGGAACATTCACAGAAGTTCGTTCTTCGAGATGTACCGGGATGTACCGCAAATGTACCGCGACTCGGCGCGAGTTGACGAGCACTGATTTCAGTTTTCAAATCATGTAGACTGTATCAGACCAGCAATCTCTCCATAGCACTCCGTGATGGCCTACGATGTCAAATGGTTGCAAATGTCTTAGCCACTTTCCACCATGACTAGCTTGGCTGGCGACTACAATCAAGCACCGGAACATATCGGATTGCGCATATACTCGAAGTGAAGAAAAATGTCGAAGGAACAATGAAAGAACTAACTGGATAGCGTGTTGCATGCTTTCGTAAGAACAAGCGTGAGTACACGAATGTCAGGATCCCGAATCTAACCAGCACTCGATCACTCCGCTGAACTTGCAAAAGATGACGCGATACGATGGTCAAGTCATTTTTCAACCTCCAATTCTCCAAATCGAAACCATGATGGTGCGAGTCTCTCTGGCGCTTAGATAGCCGGCCCACAAGGAAATGCATTCAAGTGGACAGGTAATTCCGACTTCCCCGGACTCGAGCTATAGGAATGAGCGCTTAAAAACGACATCGAATACGAAGGTGGCGGATACAGGCTACAGAACTGAAAACCTAAAGGATGCCAATCAGAGCCTCGAGGTACATCTCTAAATGGTCTAAATGGCGCAAGAACAGGTGCGATTACATGTATTTCGAGAGCACATCGGATCCCCAATTCGACCAGAACCTAGTCACCCGACTGAATTGTCAAAAAACGATCGAATTCTGTTCGACTTTCGGATTCTTCTGTGTATGGCGCCAATCTGTCTCTATCACTGCTTTCCATTGCGTCTTTGACATACAGAATTCAAGCTGGACAACTGTAAGGGTTCGGTCTCGGCCTCGGCCCCGAAGTCTGCTGTGCCGCAGATCCGCAGACGGCGGCGCAGCAGCACCGGCAGCGGCGCAGCCCCCTTGCCGCAGCCGTAGTTCATTCCGTAGTTATGCACAGTCCGTAGTTATTCCCCTGTACAGTATAAATAGGCAGTAGTTAGCAGTAGGTAGACATTCTGGTCAACGACGGAGCTTTACCGACTCAATTCCTTAGTCTAAGTAAAACTCCCACCGGCTTGGATCAACGTGTTCTGCGACTTCTTAACCAAGAACTCCGCAGCCTCACAACAACCTCCGCCCTTAACGCAAGTCCTGATCATCGGTCTGGCGTCGAATCATTACAGCCATCCAACCATACCCATCTTATGCTATATAACTGGCTGGTGACTATGTTGAATGGCATCCTCCCTCAGTTCAGCCATGAAACGTATCCTAGCTGTGATACTTCTTTCCGTTACGGTCGGTCTGATCTCTGCGCGGAATATCAGCGACACAACTCGGGCTGCAGTATGTACTTGCGGTCGAAATAAGTCTTGGCGTATGACAATGAATAAGGGTTCATTTCGCTGTTTTTAGTCGAGGAGAGGACAATTCACCTTGGAAAAACACAGGAGGATAATCGAAGATGTTCAAAAAGTATTATGACGGTGCTGATGCCATCAAGTATTACTGATACGCCATCGTTTTTAGCCAAATAAGGAAATTCCTTAACTGACACTGTCAACTGTTGGTGTATCACTTTGGTTCATTTTACCATGGAAGATGTGTTTAATAGTCAAGGTCTATATTTTGGTGACATTAGGTCTTGACCCATGTGATTATGGGGGCCAGGAAGTGTGTGTCATTTTGCACATCAAATTTGAGCCGATCCTGATGGCGCATCACTGCAGTTTGATCCGTGCAGTATGACGAGTCCGTTGCAGGCGTCATATCCATCCCAGTGACATTTTGGTTTGAATCAAAATGTGATGTACTTGTCTCAAAAAACACAAATTACTAAGCACCAACACTTATGGCAACCGCAAGTATCGAATTTCAAATAATGTACACTGTTACCTTATCCCACACGAGCAGGGACGATCCGCGGAAACCTGTGGAGATCCCGCTCATGCCCTTCCCCTCTACAGAATTTATGCAGCCAGCATAACCGAGCATTTCTATACCCCAGACGTAATCGCGGTTAGTACTGCTATTCGGGGCGGTGCATACAACCTACAAAACGTCGCCGCAATGGTTTTCGTCACTCAAGAAGAGTCGACGGTCCCATTTTATCGCCTCATTTGCGGGCCTCCCGCTCACAATTTCTGGACAATTTCTACGACGGAGCGGGACGATGCCATCAAGAAGGGATGCACCTTCAGCCCTGCTGATCAGGCGTATATCTATCCGACCCAAATATGCGGGAGCATTCCTTTCTACCGCGCAGACAACGTGGCCATAGCAGACAGCCTCTACACCACCTCGGAATCAGAACAACTCGATTTCATTGCCAACCAGGGATTTACTGATAAGGGGATCGCGGGATATGTGTTACCTGCGGGGGTCGCATGTGCCTGATTAGGTAAGTTTCTATGCTTTCTCGTGCGTTCTGCGCTGGTGCTGAAGTGGAATATGCAGGAACACTGTTTAGTTGTTAAACATCCTATTCCAAGTCTCGTAGCTTCATGGATGTAATTTGGTTTCTTGGTCATTTATGCGGTTTTTGTCGACGAGACATATGAAGCAGACCCTTGTGTGCGGAATGAATAGAAGAAAGTAGATTTACGACCGCCATAACATGATTCCCACGGCAGAATTCCTGTTGAACTCACTAGCAAGTTGGTTTTGAATCCCTTCGATGAATCGATCCATTGATCGATGTGCTCTGAACCTATCAAGAAAACACCAACCAAAACCAAACCTACACACAGAAGTGCGTCGGAATGGAACGGAAGTGCTCGAGACGTGCACAGACGAGTATCAGACCCTGGTACAGGGCCTTAGGAGAGAGTGTTGTATTGTTTATAGAAGTCCTTGGAACGAAGTCCAAGTACTTGAGCCTCGATCTGAGTGAACCGGAATGAAACCGGAACAGACAGGAAAGCTAGTGGAACACAATGAGAGTGTCAATGCGTATGGAAACCTTGCTGTGCAAGTGTTCAGCCTTGAGCTGAGTGAACCGGAATGACACCGGAACAGACAGGAAAGCGAGTGTAACACAACGAGAGGTTCGATGCGAATAGAACCCTTGCTGTGCAAGTGTTCAGGCTAGATCTGAGTGAATGAGGGTAGACCCGAACAGACAGGAAGCACAGTGGCGCAATGATGTAAAGCTTCTCAGCTATGAAAACAAACGAGAACAAGTTGCTGGGGTTCTCCAAAACGAGGTGGATGCCGATTCCAAGCGTAGACAGTAACAGACAGTAGTGGGTTCCGATCCCAAGCGTAAACACAGTAGCGGGTTCCGATCCCAAGCTCTTCAGACAGTCGTGAGTTCCGATCCCAAGCATAAACACAGTAGTGGGTTCCGATCCCAAGCTCTTCAGACAATGGTGGGTTCCGTTCCCAAGCTCTTTAACAGTAGTGGGTTCCGCTCCCAAGCTCCAACATCCAAACAATCCCAATATCCAAGTGCAGGCTCAGCACAATCCCAACATTTCAGACAACGGCAAGTCGGATCTCAAGGATACCGAACACACAGAACAAAGATCCCGAGCCAAGATGAATTCTAAGAGACACCTTGTTCGAACTCCCCGGTCTCTACCCGTTTTGCAAGCGTTGCCGCCTACTAGCCGTGGGGTGATTCCGTGAAGTCGCCCAAGATGCCCCGCTACTTAAATACAAAGCGCTGAAACACATGGAAACGTCCAAGAATAAGTATGAGTAAAATAGTCCGTTTATCCGTCCGACTTCCGTGTATCCGTCGTAAGAATGGGTATCTGAGTCCTTCTATTGGCTGCCCATGTCGAGCACGCCATCCTGGTGCGATCCTGTGCACATGTTCGATCGGTCAGACTGTGCCGGAGCCATCACAACCGATCCCCTATGTCGATCCCGACTGTATATGCTGTTCCTCCCAATGCCTGTGCCTTCCCGTCTACCGGAACGTCTGGAACATAAGCTCCCAGTCCGTAGCTCTCCAGGGATACCGCATTCGAAGTACTTCCCAGTATGGGTACTTGCTCCAGGAGCCGACGAGTGTAGGTCCAAGTGATCGGACCCTCGCTTAGTGACCATCCCTTATCCGGAATGCCCGGGACGGCGTGGATCCATCAGGATATGATGTTCCCAGCCCCTTCCAGTGATCATATGATCAGAACGCGTTACGCGTCTCATGTCCAACACACCACAACAGGATTCCAGTCCGTCCCGTCTAGTTCCGTGAGCAGGAATAGAGTAGACTTCACGTTCCACTTGATCATTGGGCTACACATCTCCTACAGGTTTCGGAGCGAGCACATGCCAATGGTTCCAGAGTATTCCTCCCCGTTCCCATCCGTTACTCAGTGGTTCCTGCCCTGCCAGCTACTTGGGAACCTCAGTACTGACGCTTCTGGAGCGTAGCCCGGCACATGTCTTGTCATGAAAACACAAAAAAGCGAAGATTTCATGGGTGGACAAATCCCGTGCTTATCACCGTGATTCCCGTCCAGCGTACCTCGTGCAACTTGACGTTTTCCTCCTTCAGCTCCAGCTCCAGGAATATTTGTACCTTCAATACCCTGGCCGTGACCGGGGTACATTGCATGGTGGACACTGCATAGCCGGCCCACCAATGGCCGCCCACAATGCAATGTACCTGCCCCTCGCCCCATTTGGGCTGCAGCCGAAAGATCCCGTATTTCGGCACATGTACTCCTGTTTGCAAAAAGTTCCCTACTCGATTCTCCTGGTTACTTTCCTGGAAGCACATAAGAAACCAACCAGGAGCGCAAAAAGTAGTCAAAAAGGAGCAACTTTGAACGGCACTATTCCCTCTCTTTTCCCCCTCTTTCTACTCTTTCTTCCAACTTGTAAACTTGATTCTTTTGCTGTTACCCAGACTTAAACCTAAAGCTGCAGAAAGGTGCTTGAAATAAAATACAGAGTTGAAACCCGGATCCGGAAAAAAACAAAGTTCTGGCGCATTTCTCAATGGCAACGTAAACAATTGGGATTAAAATCGGTGGATACAATGCCATTACCTTGTAGCCTAGGACCAAATATTTCCAGATTTTTGGGGTCCGTGGTTGTGGAGCATGAGCTCATCGTTTTTGTGTTCTGTTTTGGTAGAGGACCCTGATCCGAAAATCCGGGTCGTGTACATGTGCTGATGGCATTTCATGGCAGGGTGTGCCTGCGAGGTGATAGAGGGACTGCTAAAGCCTACCCGTGTACAATTTCAGGTCTGGGCACTTTTGCAGCCACCTATGTATAACAAAGGTTCTTCCCTCACGACTTGTGGCACTGCCACACATTTCTGTTTTTCATATGTTTTCGATTTCTCGTGCTGGCCGACGAATGGAGTGGGGCTTTTTGAGCATATAGGATTGTTAATACTCCCTGTACAAGTACTACAAAAAATAATTGGCTCAGTTCTGCCAAAACCGGGCCCATAAACCAATATTTTTTCGGATCTGGGTCTTTTTCGGATCCAGGTTTCAACTCTGTACTTTCGATATGCATCCGGCAACATCGGCACTGCCGCCATCGCCGGAGAGCCGCTTATCGGACAACATACAATTCACTTGGCCGAAGTTGTGGTAGATCCGAGCTAGCACTGCCAACCCCTCCTCAAAATTGAAACTAGTTATGTATCAAACCGATTCGCAAATAGTGTCATGTCACATTGGCGAGAATCCTCGGGACACCAAAGCCATGCGTATGAACACGAAGGTACTTTCACATCCGGGAAGCGTCAACTACTCCGCTGATGGTGTCCAAGAATTCCGTCGCCTGTCCCATCAACGATGAGTACCGAATTCCGGCCCCAGCGAGAACCATGAGCACACGAATGCTCTCAAAAGGGTACACACCTATACTTGCACCGTCTAAGAACAGCATCCAGCGCAGATCAGCTGAGATATTCGACAACGGAAAGTAGAAGTAGGAGGGCTCCCCCCCCCCCCCTCCTTCCATATAGGGAAGGAGTTTCCCACCCCTAGCGCCGGGCCGTCACCTCCGATTACGGCCGCAGCTCAGTATACCACTGGAGGTGGGCATGACGGGCAGTATAGCTATCCTACAGAGTAGTAACACCCTCCTGGCCATCTAGTACACCTCTGGTGTGCTTTTCCTCACACTCCTGTGCTGCTATCTGGTCTATCACTCCCACTTCGGCACTAGGCACCAAATCATCACAACTTAGGTGTATATTGGCAGGGGAAAATAATGATACTGTATATCCATGATAGTGAGTCTCATATTCTGTTTTCCTGAACATCTGGGAAAGTGGTTGAGCCAACGGAAAGCAAAGTCTACAGCGCCTTGCGTGATCTGGCATTCCATATTGGGAAACTGACCTTCAAGATGGTTCAGGCATCATACAAGCCCTTCCTGAAACCTCTGGCATGGTTCAAATGGTGTTTTGAGGGTTTCCAATATCTTCTAACAAAAGTATCACAAAGTTTTTTTCAGCCTCCCCCGGGACCCCCCCCCCCCCTCCCCACGTACAAAATTTTAATCCCGAGTTCCCCTTGTTCCAACATTCTGACTTTATTTGGTCAGGGAAGCCACATGTCTCTGGTGAAAGTGATTTTTTTCTGCGTAAGCCGGTTCTTGCACAACTTATTTTCCTAGCTGAAAGGGGCAACAGAATTGCTACACTGTTTTACTGCTTGCTGGGCTTAAAACATTTAGTATGTTCAGAGCTGCTCACCATGGACCACGTTAAATCACGTGACCTCTCTTTTGGCAGACAATATCTACACCAATGCTATCACAACTCTGTATGTGGCTGTCCACTACTTAACGCCAACACTTACCCTGTACTCTTTAGTTGTAAGCAAACTTCTCGTCTCATTCCATGGTGTGGAAGTGCGACATTCCTCGCACGTCAATTTCCCATCCCGAGCCGATTGGACACATGCCCCAAGAATTCCAGCATTATTCCGGATACAGTTCCACAAGACAATGTTATACATTTTATATCTGGACTGGATCTTCATACTCTTACATTCACTCGTATGGTCTACGGCTGGTGTTTCATTTTTCTCACTACATACTGCCAACGCGAAGAGGCGAACCGGATCTCGGGCATCTCGGGCTACGCCGGGGATCGATTCCGAAGTGGTCTGGTCACCCACATTCGGCACTGAGCGGGGCAGCGAATATCTCCCTATATGTCTTTGCGTAGTACCTGGATTGCTGGGTGAGGTTCGATTTTAGCTGCGGCTTTGCTTTGCTACTATGGACATTCTTACATACATAGTTTTGACTCAGCGTACTTATTTGTAGACATCTTACGGCACCGTTCTCATTGTTCTTTACCTCCACCTTCTCGCCACAACCCCACTACCACCTATACACGCTTTCCTGAGTATCTGCAAGCCATTCTGAGTCGAACCAACTTTCAATCAAGCTAAGTTTTCAGTCATATTCATTGTGCTCACTGCTTCGGGCCTAGTTCAATCCCATTGCGCTCTTTGACGTGTTTGCTGATGTACGACTCGGCGGTGTCACCCGCATGACCTTGGCTCTTCTCAGTCCACAAGTGGACTACATTTCTCTTCTTCAACGGGCAACAATCTCATAATTTCTCTTGAGGCTTCTCTCATTTTGCAATGCAACAATTCCTAAATACTTGTTTGCATTACTGTAAGATATATCTCCTATCTCTTGCAGAGGTTCTCATTGTTCCAGGATACCACTCATGGGGTATGAGTTTATATTGTTTGCATTGGCACTTTACAAAGTGTACATACACTATCGAGAAGCACCCAACAAGACCTGGTTTGGTTCACGTTTAGTTGGGGTCATTGTCTGCAACTCTATCATGTATTTTACTTGGTTTGTCTTCCTCCATTCCACGATGCCGTACTTATATCCTTGGCTTACAGCGGATTTGCAGTGAACTTGCTCAACACCCTAGTCTGGGCCCTGTCACCATATGATCTATTCACTCTCAGAACAGCATGGGGAATAACTGTACCTGCACTGGCTGGCACACATGTTTTGATCAACATGCGAGAGATTTATAACCACCCATTTGATACCAAGGCCACTGAGGACACTATGGGCATCAAATTTCAAGCTGCATGCCGCCAAATGGACTCAAATGATATTACATGGTCTGGATCCAGCAGCCAGTAACAAATAGTGTGCGGGGAGAAACCTAGGGGATCAATAGATTTGGGGTCATATCAGTCGATATTTATGGAATTCTGTGCCTTATGTGTGACACATGTATGCGTACCGTTAAACTCCATGAGTGTCGCAGTTCATCAGAAATGGCTTGAATAGAGCAACACCTGTCCGTACACACTACTGGCACTTTGAGAAGGTCTGGGATGGCATACATGCTGCATGCAGCAGGCATTGGAGAGCTATATATAATTCAACCGTGGGAAGCTCAAACTGATCAATTACGACAGGGTGATCATATCATTTGGAACCGATGAGAATTTGGCACCCGATTTTGGCAGTAATATACAGTATTAAATAATATTATACACGGAGCTACTGATCGGCATTGGTCAGCATTGGCTGATGGCGGCCCCACTGCTGAGCATCAAGGGGTACTCGCCAAAAAAATTGCCTACACTAAGTCGAAAAAGTGAATTAAGGTTCACCAGACCCTCCCTATTAGCCGACACTCCTACAGTCACATGGCCTTCCAAAACGGGTAATCCCTCACTGGTGCTTTTGAACCTGGTCAAATTCATGCCCAGTGCTTCCCAGAATTATCAATTGAAGTATTACAACCACAGGGTATATTAAACCGAGTTTTCATATTCTTTGGTGTGCTAGACCTTTGAACAGCACACTTCACAAAACCATGCTTGAACCAGAATCTCGGTGCACCCAACACAGTGCAGGTGAAACTGTGAATATTTCAAATTACAGCCCGATTTGCGCACCGGACCATCTCCATGCTCTCGAATTGGGTGCAATCTTTCGCCGCGCAAATTACTTGGGCAGCGTGGAACAATTGATCAAGTCGTTTGAGTAGATGGTTAAATCACTGAGACCTGATGATTGCTTGATGTGTACACACGAGCAACGGTGCCATCTGGTTGTGCAGTATCGGTGTAAACACGCTAGCCTGGCCGAGCAAGTCCATAGCCTGGTGCACAATGTCTAACGGTGTGTGCACTGCACCAGAAGACCTGGGAAAGGTGATGGCTGCCTCGAAGCTGAAGGGCTTCAGCGAGGAAGGTGGGATCAATCTCGATGCATGGCTGCCCACCGGTTTGTAACACATTGGGATACCAACATGTGGAGTGTCAGGCAGACCAGAAGACAGAACAGGCCTGACCCAACTCCTGGACCACGGTGGCGATGCTCTGCTGCAGAGTCCTATATTCACTGGGCAGGAAGGCAGCACAATGCTGAAAGACGGTGAGGTTAGTATGGTGATGCATATGGCAGAGAGACTGGTGCACACTTGTTCTGCAGCTTGTAAAAGCGCAAGGCCTCATTGACTTGTATGGTTAGCTGAGCGGGGTCCCCTTGATGCATTTGCAGTGCTCAGACGACATTGCGCTCGAGCACTTGGTAGGCTAAACAGAGGTTCTCAAGGGGTTCTGCCATGGAAGCAGGCAAACGAGCCAGACAGATGTTGTCTTTCTACATAACCCGGAACACTTATCCACGACCAACCAAGCTTACCGCGCAGAATTGCAGCCGCCAGTCCAAGAATAGCCTGGCCAAGCCTTGTGTGCATATGGCGCAATAGTGTCAGGCCGTCAGCAATGATTCATCATGTGGAGGCTGTGGGAGTTTTCTGGCCGTGGGGAGACTGCTAAGTTTAGCTCAGGCCAATTGCCCAAATTGGGATGATAAAACCTAGATGCAAGGTCTTGCAAGATCTCGAGAGAAGAAGCAGTATGTGCTTCCCAACACGGAATATTGAGGGGAGGCTTTGTGTCAGAGATCTCTGAAAATGTCAGTTGACTGCTTGCGAGATCTCGGGAATGGAAAGTTGATCTGTAAAATCAAACTATATGTAATCTCGCAAGATTTCACAAGATATTGTGAGGTTTTGGGAGATCTTTCAGGATGTGAGCAAGTGAACTAATTCTTGTGATTTCTTGGGATATCTTGCAGGATCTCATGCAAAAGCATCATGGTAATGCACAAATGTGGAATTTGTCCAGTAGGGACCCTCAAATATGCTGTGCATTAATCTCTCCGCTCCCTGAGATGCCGGCTTCGGCGGACTTAGCCAGTACTGCCCAGCAGCCAATTTATGGTAGGCGCCGGATCCAACAGCAGTCAACAGCTTCCTACCACAAGGCTTCCACGACGACCTCTTCCTCCTTCTGCTCTCTCCCCTCCATGCCGATCTTCTCCTCCAGCTCTGGAATACAAATCAGTGGAGGCAATTTCTACGCGGTTACCGGGGATATGCATCTCCCAAGCGCACCACCGCCTGATCCGGACAGCGAGCTGCAGATGGCGCTTTCAGTCGGCTCGACTCAGAGTGCCAATCGTCTGTTATCCGGTCCACAGAGGCGTGACCGAGATGCGAGGAGGTTGCCGTATGGTACGTCGCCGGGCTCGTTCGAGTCGATACGAGGCTGACACGGTCGAAGATACTTCTCGCCGGCCACAGACAGCGGGTCCACATAGCCTGCATCATCCTTCGCTATTCCAGGGACTCGAATCCCACCAACAACCGGCCATGTATCCCCCTAGCTTGACCCAGTATACGGCACCTAGCTCACTACGAGGTCCTCCCAGCTTTCACGATTCATATCCTTATGCGACGAGAGCTATTGAGGCTCTATTGCTCCCAGATCCTTCCCTATACCCATTTTCGCCGCCTGGAGTCGAATTCCCTCAATCTTCATTTCTTCATCCTCTTGGATCCCAGGACAGTTCCACCTCCAATTCACAACATTTCCCCACGGATCTGCACGATTTATGTCCGCTCCCAACTGTCGATAATCCCAGCATTGAGTATCCGAGCAAGTTCGATCGAAGCTTGGACAATTCTGGCGCAGGAGAGTCCGTACAAGCTTGGTCGTTAATTACAGCAATGAATTGCGGATCTCAATCCATGTTCAGTGGCTCTGGTCACAATTCCCTCGACGATCAAGGCTGGCCTCTGCCGGCCCCATCCGCCATGGTTCCAGATCTTGACGCTTCTCACTATCCAGCCTCACAATCGGACTCCCAATTCTGGGGGCTCTTTGAGTCTTTTAGCACAACCGAAGATTCGCAAGATCCGCCTGTGGCTGCTCACGGTGGTCACTATCCTGAGTCGACGAACCACCTTGCATTTATAGGTGATGTGGGCGAGCCTCCCGTAGTAGGATCGTATGTTGCTCCTAATCACTCGGGCTTCCCATGGCAACAATCCCAGCGAGTGCCCCCGACAATCATTAACGATGGGAATTTCATCGCCGCCGGGAATGTGAATAATATTGCGGGGGATGTGAATAATATTTACGGTGAATCGGGTAAGCGTGTGGCGGCGGTCATCACTGTGTTCTGACGATTGCTTTAGGCTTCCTCATTTTACAGCGCGAAGCAGCCAACGACGCTTCCCACGACGCGGGAGACAGATACCCACAGCCACGATGCCATCCCGAAACACGGACTGAGATCCTTGCGGATTTTCATGACTGGTCCTCCAGGGACGATCGAACAAGCAGAATCCTTTGGCTGTACGGACCTGCCGGTGCCGGGAAGTCGGCTCTTGCACAGTCATTTTGTCAAAAGCTAGCAACCGAACAGCGCCTCGGAGGGAGCTTCTTCTTCAAAAGAGGACATCCATCTCGCGGACGCGCCATGATGTTGTTTCCCACCATCGCCTATCACCTCGCCGTTCTGCTGCCCGAATTCAAGTGCGCCGTCGTCAAGCGCGTGGAAAAGGACCCATCCATCTTCGCCAAACACTGCATTCAGACCCCCCCATAGGCACACATGTGCCTATGTTCGCAGATCTCGGCCGAGATGCGCCTATCCAGGTCTATGTTGGTCTATGTTGGTCTAGCGTGTCTGCCTACGCGAGGCCTTCGAAAAATCATCTGGGTATTTCATTTACGCATCCACGGTCATCAAATTCATCGACGACAAAAGCTTCCGTCCAACGGAGGGCCTCGAGATTGTCATGGGCGTCGCGGAACCCGATTTTGAATCACCTTTTTCTGAACTCGATCAACTGTACCATCAAATTCTCGCTGCTGTTCCTCCTCGGCCTCAAGTTCTCAGAATCCTGTCTGTTATTGCCGTCAAGTTGTTCCTCCCCATACCCCATATTGAACAACTTCTTGAATTGAAGCCTGGGGATGTTCAATTGACTTTGCGTGGTTTACATTCTGTGGTAAACATACCCCACCGATTGTCTTCAGACGATCTCACTGTCCATCATGCCTCATTCCTCGACTTCCTCAACCACTCAACACGATCAAGGTCATTCCACATTGGCAACGTTCAGCGCCACGGTCTAGTGTGCGACATCCTGAAGGCGTTTTCCTATACTCACAATGACCCGGCCGTTAATGCTCGGGGCCATGTTGCTTGGTAAGTCATCAGGGTTGTAACGAGGAGAATTTATTCATTGCGTTCAAAGGAACCTTGATCTGGGGTCTATAACAACTTTCGTTCAACCGTCACCAGAATTGATTCCCCTTTTCCGTCGGTTGAACCCAGACTTTTTCTTTTATGGAGGCCAATCCGACGAGCACATGCCTGAGATTATCTTAGACTGGTTGAAAGTATGTCATGCACTCTATGGTTCATGATGATGATTTGATCTGCCCATGGGTGTAGAAGGTTCAGCCATCACCTGACGATTTAATTCAGCTCTGGGAAGACTACGATTTCATGATGTTCTCTGATACGGTTTGGACTAAAAATGCGGGAGGGTTACAGGACATCCACCAAGTGCTGTCGCAAGCCTCACCACGACTGATTCGAGTTCTCCAAGCATACACACTCCTCTATGATCCTTCGACCGACCGCGTTGTACCTGTGTTTGACATCCGTGCGGTGCTCAATTATTCGTGGGACGAGATGAGAATCGTTATTTGTACTCTACGCGGAATCACGGGTGAAAATGAATCGGAGCTGGGCCAAGTCCTTGAATCCGTACACCCGACCCACATTCGGGCACTTTGCCCTGAATCGACCCTGCGGGACTTGGCCAGTGGCTCCATGCAGCTCATGAAGAAGATTGGTAATCACGAGCTACCACCAGAATTTAGGTAAGGCTTCAAATTAGACTGATGCACTGCAAGCCTAATCACAATATCACCCTTAGGGATGGAATTCTTTACTGGAGTTGCCTTCTGAGAGCATGTCCACCTTGCCTCGAGCTTTTGCACAGTTTGCACGAAACCGAGTGCGCCTGGATCAGTGAGCCTGAGTGGTATGAAGACCGAGAGGCCCTGCATAACGTCATCCAATGGCTCAAGGTGAATTGATTTTTCGTCTAGTGATACATGTATTCATGCATATTCCTTTCTTAGACATTTCCTCAACCTCCCCTTGGCCTTATCACTCGTTTCCAACGCTATCTTCGGCGCAATCAAGACACCGAGCAGGAAGATGATTTCGAATCCACAGATGATGATGAGCTTGAGAGCCACTGGACAGAGTGGAAGAAATTTACCGGGAGGAGACTGGAGTGGTACTGAGGGTTATATCAGAAATTTCGAGTCATTCACAGGAATTATCTGGTACTGTTTAGCAAGGGAAGCTTCCCAACAGGTCCAGGGATCTCAATGTTGTTGACTTGGACTGTAGAATACATTATTCTCATGATGCCGATTGCCGATTTAGACAGCGGCACATCACACAAACATGTTGCGTTCTTAAAGGATAAGAGCCACGAGTCTACCATCGTAGCCTTCGAGGAATATCGCGTCATGGCGGAGCGCCAGACGGGCCACCGTATCAAGATTCAAGCGAGTCTTAACCGACAATGCCTTCAATTCGGGCAGATGGAGGGAATACTTCAAAACTCACGGTATCCTCCACGACCCGACTGCGCCGTACTCGTCGTTCGAGAACCGCCTCGCTGAGCGCGCCATTCGTACGATCACCGAGGACATCCGCACCCTGCTTGCCGAGTCGAGGCTCTCACACAAGCACTGGGCAGCTGCCGGGATAGACCAAGCACGGCCCCTCCCACTATTGCCAGCCACGACACATTCTTTGAACCACGACACATTCGCCCTGACGCACGACACATTGAAGCCATCCACGACACATTCAAAAATATCCACGGCACATTCTACTAAGCCGTTTACAAGACCTTCCGTGCGTACCCGTGGCTTCCGAGCTCGCGCCGTAACCCTGGAAGTCGAGTACTGGAAGATTTATGAACAGAATGCGACGGGATATAGATATATACGGGTAATTTAACATGTGCTATGCTAGACTGTATTCAACTGTGCTCAGAAAATTCAACATGTTCCTGTTACTCAAGTCTACCGTTGAAACCATGAGTTTTCTGGACGGATGGTTTCACCGGTGAGCCTTACCCTCCGTGATTTCTTGGGCTTGCGCTCGGAAATCTGCTTTGCTGCCGCCCGCTTTCGTTCTGTTGGCGCCCTCGAACGCGTCGTTTTTTCTGGGAGGATATTGCTCAAGTCGACTTCGGTGTTTCGTCGAGTGCGCGCTATAGCCGCCGAATCACAAGATGTGTTTGTCGAACTCTCCTTGACTGGCGAGCCCATAGGTGAATCGATTGGGGGTGGAGGAAGAACTGGCCAAGGAGTAGGACTCCTCGCCGATGTTGTTGGGCACTACAACGATTCAGCAAATATGCGGGAAAGACATGCTTTACAAACTTCAATGCTGCTTGTGGACGATGCTACTGAGAGGGTGAGGTTGTGCCATTCCGAATAACTCGCATCTGGATATGTTTCTTGCTGAAAGAGGTTGTTAGTATAATCACGGAAGCGGAGATAAGATATGCAAACCATCAATCCTGGCTCCAACGTTGATGAAAAGATGAACGAATTATTCGTAGACGGGGCTGGGAATAAATCAAGGAATTCTTGGAGAGGGTCCGGTGATGTGGTAGACGGAATAAGGGTATCAGCACTCAATCCGCAGCCGAACAAGTCACCCCAGTCAAACCGTGTGAAGTCATTCTGGAACTCGCCTCCGTCCTGTTGCGGCAAAGCCAACGTTTCCGTGGAGACACCTACACCAACACCAAAATCAGTGTTCGATGTGAAATCAAACATTTGACCGAGATCAGAGCGTGGAGCGAGTGGCTCTGGTATCGAGCGAGGCGACAGGTTTGACTGTGTGGGATCCGGGGGTTGGGCATCTACAGCTATATCAGTCGAAGATATCTTGCACAAAAAAAAAAACTAGTTACTTTTCGTACTCGAAGAAGGGAAATTGTTAGTTTGTTGAACCTTCTCTACTTTCCGGCCTGCGGAAGTGTCTACGGAGCGGTGAGAAAACACTCAGGAAAGGTGCAAAGAGATTTGATACTTCTGACAGGCGCGAATTTGACGCGTCCACTGGAACTTGCGGACAATAACTTTTGTTGATTGGTCTGACCGGTGCCCTTGAGGCTTCGAAGCTTGTTCTTGAGTTCCTTAGTAAGAGTATTTGATTCTCGTCTCTTCTCGAGTTCCTCCGCGATTTGTTGCTTGAGATCATGTGTCGCGTCCGACAGCTCCTCCGATTCGCGTGCGTTTCGTGCCCGGGTAGACTGTCTACCGGTATTTCGTGCGACGCAATGGGATACCTCGTTGTTGGGATTCGCTACAATGCCTGTGCGCAGGCTCATTTCGATCTCGTCCGCAACGGTGCGATCCAAGCGATATCGAAGCTCTGAGCAAATGATCAATTGAGGTCAAAATGACACAGTCGGCAAGATAGCTTACCCCTCAACTGCCTCGACAAGAGATAGTCCGGTGCCTGTTATCGAATTCGTCCATGCATGCTGTCCTTCATTTGTGTTTGTCGTAGAGGGGGTGGTATCCCATACATCCGCCGGGATGCGAGACTGCGACTTGACAATGCAAGGAATAATCCACGGGTGCATTTCCTTGTGCGCCCACCAGTCTGTTTAATATGTATTAGTTGAGTTGAAAGAATTTGAAGCGCTCTGACCTTGGATTTTCTTGATACCCAGATCACGAATGAACTTCGAAAACTCCGCGAGTTTCTCGGCAGAACCAATGTAGACGAAATTGGCTAGCTGAGCATGTTGGTCCGAAGTCACAAGCGATTTAAAGTCATGAACGGGCCTGTAAAAGTGTCAGAAGCGTGTTTTAGGTAGGCGGAAAATAATTACTCCTTCCCGTGCCTCCAGCAGATTTTGACAAACTCCGGTGCTACCTGCTCAGGCGGTGTATCTTTGGCGATGCCGCTATATGCTTCGTCATTATGCTTCATGACAGAGCGGCAGATGCCCAGAATTTGGGGCGCCGTCCATATCTGCATTCATCACCTGGAGGTTACCGCCACGAACGAATCGCTTCAAAGGCATTGGCCTCCCGGTTACCTCGAGTTTGATACGCTGAACCTCATCAAATAGTGTCTCGAAAAATTGGGCGCTCGCTCGATTGATGTATGCGCGCACTACGCTCGCAGCTAAGCAAAGTAAGTTATAAAGGGAAGATCAATATACCAAAGACCCACCGCGCAACACCGTCTTCACATATATGCTAAGCTCCCATTCGTTTACCTTGCTTTTGATACACCGGTAAGTCGTGTCGTTGTCGAAAGCGTTAACACCCGGGTCATCAAGGAGCTTCAGTAGGTACGGAACACAAGTTACAACACAAATCTCGCCGGCATTGCCAACGACATAACCGTAAATATATTTCTCGGGCAGGGGTTTAGTGACCCCGTTCAGGAACATGTGAAATAGACCTAGAAATTGATTCAGATTCTTAGTCTCGAATTCAGCCGGCATAAGTCAGGAATCAACCCACCCGTCTCATCCATGCCATGCGGAAACTGCTCGCGTTTGACTCCCAAAATGGCATTGGCCTTGCCGCGCTGGGAATAAAAAGGAGGAGCAAAAGCGGACGGCGGTTTCCCATCCAAAATTTCCCTCGTCGACGCGGCTAGAGAATCAAGACACAAAATTAGCCGGGCTATGATTAGGAGAATTGTGGAAAAGATACCGTTGTCTACTTTAGCTACAGTCGCCCCAAGTACTCCATGACGCCTTACACACCTCTCGTAAACCTTCTTTAATCCAACAGACATTCTATTGAGTGTCGGCATCGGGTGGTTGTGGGGGATACTGTTCGTGACGATGAGGACTTTTCGAATTGTCGTGTCCGTCGGTACATAGATTGATCGTGTCGAGGAGCACGTGTACTGCGTAATCCGGCCGCGGACAACCTTGCCGTTCGAAATGTGGGCATGAGCTGTGGTACGAACACCTCAGGGTACACCGCCAAAATTACGTAAAGGGCCTTTAAGGGGGGTTATTTTGTAGTACAATAACCCCCCTTAAAGGCCCACATCCGCCAGGCGGACATGTCGTAAGTATGATGTCATGTCCGCTTTGGGAAACATGCGGCTGGCGGACGGCACCCTCCCCACCCGGCTATACCTGCTGCCATACCGTCCGCCGGCATTTCGCCTTGTGTCTCGCTATCATACCCAATATGTTAGTCCTTTTAGGTTTGATTTGACCCAAAAATCAGCCTGTTGCACACCGCCCTAGATACACCTGCTCACCACCCGCCCACCCTTGATTGTGGTGTCTACCGCTCCTTCCTTGTGTCTCCGGCTCCCCTTTGTGTCTATGCATTCGGTATTATCTTTACATCCCTGCTAGGTTCGATTTGACTCGAAATTCAGCATGTAGAACAACATGGCGGACACATCCGCCATCAATTTTAGGCTTAGTTCTTGGTTGAATTTCCACGCTGTGGTGCTCCAGTTGAGTGAATGAGCTTCCAACTGATATCTTGCTTACTTAGATTCGATCTGATTGAATTCCGACTCAATCAGCACAGCGGCGGACACGTCCGCCACTTGAGTGTACCCCCACCATACGCTGTACGGTACTGTACCTCTGGTTCCCCTTGTGTCCTGAGATCATAGCCCATATTTTCCAGTCTTTCTAGGTTCTATTTGGCCCGGAACTCAATGTGTAGCACACTGCACTAGAACATGCCTACTCATCACCTGCCCACCCTTGACTAGTCTGCCTACTGCTCCTTCCTTGTGTCTCTGGCTGCCCCTCGTGTCTTTGGATCTAATGAGTGTTCTTCACTCCTGCCAACCTCAATTCAGTGCATGGAGCATTGCGCAGACACATCCGCTCATTGAGTGCGAGGCTGATTATTGCTTAAATTTTTGTGCTCTGGTACTTTGGTTAGCCTGGTTATCTTCCAACTGATGTGCTGATTACCTCTAGGTGCAATCTAATGAATTTCTGGCCCACGGAAAATAGTGGCGGATGTCCGCCAATCCATGACTCCAATCTTTTCCTCATCTTCATTGATTTGGGCTGGCATGCAGAGCAGCTGCCTTCTACCCGGCACCTAGCCTCTGCCTGCGCTCAACCCACCTGGTTTAAACTTGCCAGATATGGTGACGGACGTGTCCGCCACTTGAGCATACATTCACAAATTTTCCTGTTGGTTGGTCTGGGAATTTGAGTAATGAGTAATATATTTCTTTTCACCATTCCCCTTCCTTCTGGATCTGAACTCCAGTTTAAATATCTCAAACATGGTGGTGGATGCATCTGCTGCGTGACCGAACCATGTGCTGTTCAGCAGAAGTTGGAGGATTGCTTGGCCACCTCCAACATTGTTTTCGGTTTCCATTTCCTTGAATAATTCCTTGAGTTGTTGAACTGACTCAACTGACTTGAGCTTTCTCGAAGTATGTGGGGCAATGTTTTCGATTTGTGGGCATGCAAAAATGCAGCTATTCCTGCACAATCCAGGCATGGTTTCTTTGGACACTGGTACTTCAGTATTGTGCACAAAATCTGAGTTGGCCCGCTCCGACTATTGTTCATTTATGACCCATGTTTCCTCACTCAAATCTGCATCTTTAACCTCTTCAACCTCCTCAATTCAGTTTCCTTGAGTTTGAAGGACTTTGAGAGTCACCAGTAGGGTGGTCAAGGTCAAAGCTCTAAGACAGGGATTAGAATTCATATTATATAGTAGAGGAGATGTTCGCATTCTGTCTGATGTGTGTGGCGGACACATCCGCCAGCCCACCAAATGTTTACTCACGCACCGGGTTTGTTATGTTTAATTGATCCCAGTCCACAAACCACCTGGTTGATGTTCCAGGGAGTGCAAAATGTTTCATTTCCACCGATTCAGCTGCACAATTTGCCTACATGTTTAAGTTCGATGTTTCCACCCAAATATCCCAGTTCAAAGCCAAAATAACCGGTCAATAGGGCCAATACACACAGAAGGGACTTACCAGAGCATATATGAGGACTTCCACAATCCAAGAATTTTATACAAGTGTCAAGCATAGATGTCCGGTCATTTGGCCATATTTCAACTGTGAACTTTGTTCACTTTTCAGACCGTTCTGTGCACCCAATATCATACTCAGCAGAAAATTTTGAGATAAATCAGACTGAAACCAGAGGGCTTTCAGAATCATATTCCACCCCATAGATGTGTGGAAACCATTAGAAATGAGCCCAATATAAAAAAATCTAATTAGATGGAGGTTTATACGGCTCCTGATTGGTTGAGCGGGTGATGTAAACCGCCGCCGCCGCTTACGTTGAAAGTGGCGGACACATCCGCCAATGGTGCAAACACACCTAACGAGTCTCTTGGATGGATAAGTGCATATTAGATTGGCAGCCAATTGTTTTGGAGGTCAGAGAGATAGAATCAGAAAGGAAAACATCGAAGTCCAAAATCCTGGTACAGATGTAGCAATCCTTCCATGTGTCGAAACTGAGATGGTGTAACCTTGGCTTGAGCATTTACCTGTTCAGATTCATACTGTTTTGGCCTCTCCAGGGCGTAAAAGTGGAATGCAACCGTGGGAATGTGCAGCGGACACATCCGCCACCTGCCGATTCAACAATTTTTCTTCGGTTTCTGTATGTTTGAGTGTTTCAATTACCATCCCTGGGATTTCCTTCCTCCTGGCTGCTGTATACCTCCTAAATTTCAAACAATTCATTTACATACCAAGTGAGACATAATTTCCTGTAGCATGGCATCTAGAGCTTATTCCTTTGGCTTGATTTAGATGTATTCCAAGTTGACACTGATTGAGAGATGAACAGAGTGTGATGCTAGACTATTGTAGTAGACAAATATATTACTCAAGTTCCAAGACCAACCAACAGGAAATTATTTGAACGTATACTGAAGTGGCGGATGCGTCCGCCACTATACCCGGCAAGTTTAAACCGGGTGGGCTGGATGTAAGCGGAGGCCAGGTGTCGGGTAGAAGGCAGCTGCTCCAGGTGCCAGTCAAAACCAAACAAGATGAGGTAAAGACTGGACTTACATTAGATTGGCGGACACATCCGCCGTGATTGCCCATGGGCCATAAATTCATTATAGTGCACCTTCGAGGTAATAAAGGCATCATTTGGACGTTAATCACGCAACATCGCAAACCGAAGTACCCGAGCACGGAAATTCAAGTAATAATCAGCCTTACACTCAATAAGCGGATGTGTCCACGCAATTTTCCACACGCTGAATTTCGAACTGAATTGAGGCTGGCGGAATGAAGAACACCCATTGGATCTATAGACACAAGGGGCAGCCAGAGACACAAGGAAGGAGTGGTAGGCAGACCAATCAAGCACAGGCGCATTGAGAAGGCATGTCTGGTGTGGTGTGCTACACATTGCAATCTGGGCCAAATGGAACCTAGAAAGACCGGAAATGTTGGCTATGATCTCAGAACACAAGGGGAAGAAGAGGTGTGGCATAGGTTGGGGGTGCACTCAAGTGGCGGATGTGTCCGCCACTGTTCTCGTCGAGTCGGAATTCAATCAGAATAAACCTAGAAGTAGGCAAGATATCGGTTGGAAATTTATTCACTCAACTGGAGCACCACAGCGTGGAAATTCAACCAAGAACTAAGCCTAAAATTGATGGCGGATATGTCCGCCATGTTGTTCTACATGCCGAATTTTGAGTCAAATCAAACCTAGCAGGGATACAAAGACAATAACGAATGCATAGACACTAAGGGGAGCCGGAGACAAAAGGAAGGAGTGGTAGACAGCACAATCAAGGGTAGGCGGGTGGTGAGCAGGTGTGTCTAGGGCGGTGTGCAACGGGCCGATTTTTCGGGTCAAATCAAACCTAAATGGACTGACATATTGGGTATGATAGCAAGACACAAGATGAAATGCCGTCAGATGGTATGGCGGCAGGCATAGGCGGGTGGGGCGGGTGCCGTCCGCCAGCCGCATGTTTCCCAAAGCGGACATGGACATCATACTTACGACATGTCCGCCTGGCGGATGTGGGCCTTTAAGGGGGGTTATTGTACTACAAAATAACCCCCCTTAAAGGCTCTTTACGTAATTTTGGCGGTGTACCCTGAGGTGGGTACGAACGTGAGTAAAATCCATCTTCCAGTTGAATCGGGCTTTTCGTACGACAAAACTGCAGTTTATGGCCCGTGTGAGGATCCCCAAGTTTAGTGCAAGGTGGCGTGTCTTTGGTGGCGTCGTCGGATAGTGGCTGGTCAGCGAGGGACTTGGCAAGTAATTGTTCGTCAACGTTGTCCGGAATCGAGTGTGTTTGATGGCCGTGATTGAAAGACGGTGTAAAGCCGCTGCATGCTATGAAATACTCATGTCCGCGTGAAGACCCCTAATTCGTGTTGACGGCAAGCGATTGGGCGAAGAAGAAAATAAAGATACCTGAGGCTTGAGCTTCATAATTGGTGCGCCCTCGCACTTGATCCCATGCGAGTCAACGGCTTTGCATTTTGAGTTACTGAGAACACGTTTAAATCTGGTTTATTCGGTAAGCAAGAGAGGTTTTCATGATACCGAACCTACGCACAAAGCGACATTCTGCTCGGGCGTTGTACCTTCTTGTCGCCGAGTCTCTGCCTGGGCATCCAATAGCTCCCTTCGTGAAGCCGGATCCACCTCAAACCGCTCAGCAGTTCGAAGCGCGGGGTTCATTCTATCGCAGGCAAAGGCCCCGCGGCATTTAGACGGTGACCGACGGCACTCGATAGCTGGCTCCCCGGGAGCGAAGGAAACCTTTGCTTTGGTGCTACCGGTACCACTGCTCGACTCGTAGGCATCGTTATCCTGTAAACGACATCAGAAAGGAGTTTGGAAACAAGAGTAAGCCTACCGCATCGCGAACCATGCTATCAAGTGTCTTGAGGTTACCGGTTTTCGGGTCAACGATCTCGAATTTGGGGGTCGCTCAAATCGATTACAATGGCGGTGGGCATACGGAAGACAGGGAAAATGGAAGGAAGGGCAGAAAGATATTCAATACGCTCCACTTTGACTTTTTGGGTGATGCGGAAGTTTTCAATGCGCACAAATGAGGTAATGTTATCCGGCCAGTAGGTATCAGACACGATCGCGACTGGTTCATCCTCCGAGTCCGAAACCAGTTCGTCCTCCGACTTCGAGCCGTCGCAATCTGATGAGGGTGAGTGATGCACGGGGATGTGAGGGCTCCATACACACCATTAACATTCGGCGCAGCGGGAACAATCGGGTTAGAAAGATCAACGGAAGGCGAGAAGCAACAGAGATCGGTCTGCTGGCAACCGCAGGTTTGGGATTGAATAAACCCCCTCTTCGCTCTCGGAGTCCGAGTAAAGCTCCAAAACTTCGTGTCCACCCTCTGTCAGAGTGCGAATCTTGATTGGGGCAGGAATCGACGGACTGCCGTCGTTTGGAGGTTCTACTTTCACAGAAATTACGGGCGCCTCGACTTTGATGCTGACCGGAAGGGAAGGCGGCACAGAGGTGATAGCCTTCATGTTCTGCGCCAAAAAAGCTCCTAAGACTTCTCGTATCGACCCAGGTGAGATCGAGAAACTGTGGGGCATTGGACAAGATGTACGCAGGGGAATAGACCTAAAATAAGAGCTTGAAACCTATTTTGCGGGGAATGGAGAATAACCACATACGTAGATCCGGAACGCGTTCAATTCCGCCGCAGAAAGACTATCAAGAAAGGACTTATCAGCCGGGCTAACATCCGGACGCGTTGACGCGTTCGAATCCGCTGCTGTCGCAGAGCTGGCAAGGAAGCCCTTCAAGGCGGGAAGATCAATCCATTCGTGGCAAAGGAAGCCTGCTGCATTGGACGTGATGTAGAGCGGTGAATACATCTAACGAAACGGGTCAACACGTTGACGCCACGCGTGCGACGCGACCCACGTAATTCCGAAAGTCCATTAACCGGCGTGCTGGAAGCGCGTTGATGAACAGGCTGCTCAGCAGGGGGTGTGTTTTGAGTTGTTGGAAGTCGTATCGGCCATTTTGACGCGCTTTCGACGCGTTTCACGCGGGGGATGGGTATGCGGATGTGGTTCACAAACAGTACGTTAGTACTGTTGTGTACTAGACAACCAAGAATGCCGTCAAAAGCGTGACGAGATTTGAAAATCAAGCTGACATGGTATCATTGATGGTGCTCGGCAACGCTGCCAAATTCGGTGATGGAACTCTAGGCTCGTGGACCAGCCGGCCCGGTGGAAATCAAATGCCATCGCAACACTCAGACAATCACCGGAACCGGCTGGGCCCCCCATGTCGCCTGTTTCAGTGATGGATTTTCGCTCTGCCATTTCAGACACTTGACTTGGAAATAAAACGGAAAACGACATTTTGCAACTCATGAACTACGCAGTAGAGCCAGGGGGTGTCGGAGGCAAAGATGGATAACTTTTCATTCTCTATCCATTGACACCCATTCATTTTTTCTGCCATCTAAAAACATGTTGGTGTCAATGGATAGAGAATCCAAAGTTATCCATCTTTGCCTGAGGTACTTTGAGACGATTTTGTAAGGTATTCGCCGCGTTTTGTCTAAGTTGAGGGTCTGAAATGGCAGGGCACAAATCCGTCACACAAACAGGCGACATGCGGGTCCAGTCCGTACACGAGGTTACCCTGTGTTTGACGTCCCATCATTATTTGCTCTGATATTGTATCTATTTGCTTTCTATCCTAAATCTGGAATTAGCTCCGTCTCTGTCTGTAACCGAGTGGACGTCGACTGGCTAGCGAGTCTAATGGAACTCCATCGTCGTGCCGCCTATCGGAAAATGTTGGCAGTATGAAATGTGTGTTAAATGATTGCGAAAAATCTTGTTTTGGCGAATTGGGAATAGAAGCTCTGCATCAAGTCATTCTAAGTCTGAAAATATTCATTTAGGCGGGACAAGACAGTGGTTGACTTTCCATACGATTTGATAAATGCTAGGGAATATTATTGGTCGTTTTGCCGCGATGCCGAGGAAGCCATCAGGACCCCATCGGGCTCAGATCTCAGTTGGAATTTTTCAGACCCTCTTCCAAACCTGAATTCAATTCTAATCTGGAGGGGGGGTCCCTACCCCCTCTTCAGAATTTCTTACTCTCGAATATACGATCTTTGTTGCTTTCGTATGCTCTCGTCCGTTGGCGTTGCCGCTTTGGGCTGCATGTCACTGATGTCACGGTGTTACTTCTCCGCCATCCACTTCATATCTCGTCTGCACATATGACCTGCACTCATTGGCACTCGGCGACGACGGCGACGACGGCGATGGCAGGGATGGCTGAGCATACACAAATACAGTCGGCTCGGTTTCCGCCGCTCCGTGCGTAGCCTATGCAGCTCGATAACTCCGAGCACGATCACAGCCATTGCGGTTCCTGCCGTAAACGTTCCATCGTCGAGGTCGTCCTCCTCAATGTCTTCAAGTTGGTTGTGGAGGAATGACACGTCGAGATCCATGGTTTGACGATGGCAGACACGTTGAGAGAAGCGGGACGCGTTGATTGTTGATGTTTGGACGCCGTCAACTGCGGCATATCTGTATATATATTTACAAGGACCTAATCCCAGTTATTCGTTGTGGGAAACCAAATGATTAGATTATTGGTATAGATCGGTGTGATCACATCAATGGCACCGCCAGATATTCGCGGAAAAGGATTCAAATCGTATGGAAAGTCAACCAGTCATTGCAAATCTGCCAAAACAGCACTATTAGTATATCTAGGGATTATGCCAGCATATTTCTCCATACAAAGCTGTCTTCAAAGTGCCTGTAGCAAGAGTTCTGTTGAGTCGCCACTCTGTGTGCCATCATCGGATTTTGAAATCTGCGGTGCGTTGCCGAGTACCAGACTATCAAAGCCTGTGGTCAGAGGCAATTACAACCGCCGCGAGGAGTCGACCAAAGGTCGACGACGAGCGGCGTCTTCTGGACCACTCTGCTCTTTGTAATTTACCAAATGTGTCTAGTATGAACTTTTCAACTGTTTGTGCCCCGCCGCTTGCCGGCCTATTACCATCATGGGAAGAGAGAAGGATGCAAATACTCACGTGCTCATTCCAAGCACGAGAGGTACACGGTCTATTTTCAAAAATAGAATGTGCCGTTGATGTCTCCAAGCACGACACATTTCCCGAATGTGCCGTGCTTGTAAGAATGTGCCGTGCATTGTGAATAAACGGATGTGCCGTCGTCCGTATAGACCCGGCAGCTGCCGGTGCATTCTCTGTTGAGACGCATAACTTGATGCCGTCGCGTCGTCACCCTGGGAAGATCCCTCAGGAATCATTTACGGGCCGTCGACAAAGCGTTGCGTACCTTCGGGTGTTTGGGGACCAATGCAGAACGAAGGTCAATGTGACACACAGCGGGCAGTAAGTTGACAGGGGGAGCAAGACCGATGATTGTGCAATTCCAGCCACCTTTA
This sequence comes from Mycena olivaceomarginata, assembly GCA_029378375.1. Lineage (NCBI taxonomy): Eukaryota > Fungi > Basidiomycota > Agaricomycetes > Agaricales > Mycenaceae > Mycena > Mycena olivaceomarginata. Next base: position 884,451 of record JARKIC010000014.1, read on the forward strand.
TTGGGTACGCGTCGGGCGCGGGAGATTATATCCTGCCAATTGACAAGAACGGCGGTCAGTTCGAGAGTCGCAATGTCGAGTTTGACGAGGGCGTGGTGGTGGTGGGTGGTAGGAAAGGGAAAAAATTGAACGCTACGTTATGGTTCAACCGAGACCCAGGGGAGCCTTGGGCATGATCCCTAGCTTTCGGCACCCTGTTCTGTGGTACAAAACGGGTGGCTATTTATGTCCAAGACACAGCCACAGATTTTGAACCACAGAACCGGGCAGCGAATGAATCGAGTCACTATCCATGTGTCTATCGGACTTCGGGTACGCGAAGAAATATTCCTCAATTTCCTACGGTTGGGCTCTCGGCGCCGCATGAATGCGCAGCGCGTTCTGGTCCACTGCAGGTAGGTGCAAGTCTTCCACTTCGCCTCCAGTCATGAGAGTCTTCATTGTGATTGAACATCTCACAAGATACGAAATTCGCCGTCCACACTTTCCAGGCCGGTCAAACCTATGTCAGAGTACTTCGTCCCCAGTCTTCCGCGCGGCGGCCTTTGGATGGCCTTTCGTTCGTGTCTCTTGCAATCTGGCTGTCCTCGCGCATTTACGGCGCAGAATGGTGAATTCACTTCACTTCACTTCACTTCACTTCACTTCACTCTCTTTATAAAATAACGGGTGTCTGTCCGAAGCCTTTGACGCCCTGCATATGGTCTTTTTCTACCCGAAAACTGTGGATTGTCTCACACTAGGCGCTACCCCGAACTGTGGATTCTCGTACGACAGGCGCTAACAGGTGCCAATTACTCACACGGCCGAGCGCTAATTATCCCTTGCCGCCTTTGGCCCCACACGCCACCTTAGGATTTCTGCCTCTCAAATAAGCTCGAACCCCAAATCCGCTCCCTGCTGTGTCTCACCGACCCGACTTCCGTCCGAAGCCTTTTTAACCTCCGCTTAACTTATTTATGTCTGCAGGCGGCACCGTTGACTGTTTCATCATAACTTTCTAACTCTGCGGTGCCGTTCTCTGCCACATCTGGGCTGGCCTTTAAATAAACTTCAACATGTGAACAAGCAACAGATTCTATCTGCGCCTTCTGTCCGACAGTGAGTACCAATGGTCAACCTTCTCGATAGTTATTCCGAAGCCGATATAAGTCTCAACGTCAACCTTCACAGTTGAATGTCACTCTAAACATTGTATGTGAAGACGATTCGAACAATGTACGCGGGACCCAAATCTAAACCATTAGGTACAGCATAAGTATTTATCTATCAACGTTCCGTATTAGCCTGGGCGTGCTTCAAAAGCAGATCAAACAAGTATTTTATCGCGTCCACACGAAAGTCCTCGGTCGTAATACTCACTACACCCGGATCGCTGAGAGTAAGGAGCGAAGTCAAACCATTCGACGAGGGGGCATTCCATTTTGGCCAGAATGCTGTGGAATTAGTACGTGCACCCGCCTGAGGGTGATTGGGATCGAGGGTATTGATGAAGTTGACTGGCAACCGGAAAATTAATTTAGTTTCATGTACACTGCCCGGAGACGTGAAATCAACGCACGCAATGCATCGATAGGACCCAAGTCAGTCGAGTTGGAAATGGTTCTCGGAAGCCATATGTCCATATCACTGCCGTGGGCTGCGCCTAATATTGGAGTTGATTTCCCCCGCTTGCTCACTGTGTTATGGTCAAGGGTGCTCTGCGGCAGAGATTGGGTCAAACACGTACGCCAACTCCACGCGCTCTGCGTCTTGGATGCATGCTCAAGGAAGAATCTCCGGGCCCCGGTGAAGATGAAGTCGCCCTGGAATGCCGCAATGCGGTTTAAACTGGGGTCTGAAAAAGTGTGAGGTGTGGCAAGTGCAGGTGCGTTTCCGTACGTGAGTTGGTTCGCAAGTCCGGTGTCGAATGGGGATCCCTACCGAAAGATTCAACGGCTGTATAAATCCGGGGCGATATATACTCGCCTGTGTAGGATCATCTGGGTAGAGTGCTGCGAGCTCTGCGATCTCCGCCGTGTGCTCTTGGGAAAAAAACTGCGCAAGCGTCTGATGAGTCTAAGGAATAGAAACCCGATGGAAAAGGCAGACTTTGAATGTAGATAACCCAAAAACTCGTCGTTGGTTCTGCGAAAATGTAAGACAAATCAACTTAGGAGTTATGAATGACGCACGTGAGATTGGTGCTCGACAGCGAGAATACCCTGCATGAAAACTGTTGATTTTTGGCGAGGAAGCCGTATGAATGGACTTACGTTCCCTCGTCATCCGCGTCCCCAGTCAAAATAGGGATCTGAAACCACAGAATTATTGCCAAGTCCATTCAGCAACATCTTGTATTACCTGGGCGTACAGCCCCTTGAACACAGAGACGAGGGGGTTTTGGACGATAATATCGCCGTCCACACGGGGGCGCCAAACATTCTGTAGGCTGGAAAACGAGAAAATATTGGGTGTTTCATCGACCGTAGCCTTGAATGCGTCTAAAGGGATGTGGCGGAGACAGTCGAGTGTGTCTTTCGATCCCGTGCAATTATTGGCAGCCACGAGCTCGTCGTAGTACAGTTGCCCATCCGCGACGGAACCGGTACTAACCGGCGACCCCGCTAGCTGTACGTATGCCACGTGGTTAACTTTCATGAATCTTCAGACGCGTGAGTATGGCGCACCATGAACGCGCCGCTGAAAAGCGCAGTTGGTTCGAATCGCTTATTAGACAGAAGGAGGAGGGCAGACGATATCGCTCCGGCGCTCACACCACCACTTGAAGACGAGTGGGTCAGACCGTCGGAGAGATAGGCGCTACTCACATTACAACCCGGGACGGATCCCCGCCAAATGCTGCGATGTGCTCTTGCACCCAATCGAGCGCGAATATTTCTGCGGATGGCTGACTTTGGGTGCTGAACATCTTTGTAGTAGGTCCACTTACGGTCTCTGAGTCCGAGATTTGTGATTCCTTCATCGGCGACCTCCTTACCAGCCAGGAACCCCCAAGCTTCACGGTATCAGCTCCCGTTCGAGACAACGGCAGATTCAACGTACCGCTGACACGATAGTTCGGTGTCACGACGATGATGGGTTCGCCAGTGGCTATGGAGCGTTCAACCAAAGGGCGCACCTCAGTGTCGGCCGAGCTTCCAACTTCGAAGCCGCCTGCATCGTGGTGTTATTTTTGGCTGTTGCTAGTAGCCATAAAATACGTACACCATAAATCCACTGGGAATCCCGATGTTAGAATACTCGTCCTGATTCAAGGGTAATGGGGCGCACGACAAGAACAGGAAGCTTGGAACGAGAGCTGGCTGTACGAGGTGCAAACACATTGAGCTTTAGGCCTAGATTTAAACGGCATCGTTCACTGCATAATGGAAGAAGAGCAATGCTTACAATTGTCAGACATTGATGGGACCACGAAGGGTGCGATAGGAGATCGGGGAGTCGGTGCAGTCATGCCTTGTTGGGGACAAGCCGGACTGAAGGCCTGTTGCATTCTGCACACCGTGCAACGCTTTGGGCAGCTTTGGAAGCGAGAAGCGGAGTCTGACACACCATTGAACTGGGTTAACAAGGGGAATCTCAAATGATATTGAACACATACGTGAGCTGGGCGAACGGCACACCGAGAAATGTCGAGAGATTTCCGTCGAATGCGCCTTGGAAGACGCCGTACTTCAGCACAACGACGGGAGCCCCGGCTGTAGTGCCATGTCCAATAAGTAATGTAAGCAGGAATGCGAGTGTGGTCTGGATTTCGGCAATGAATTCGAAGAGCAATTGTGGTAGGTCACCCCGAGATCGCTAGGAGCGCGCTGCGACGGCTATGGATGGCGCTAGCTAAGACAATGGCGGGCTGACTAAACTACGGAGGCTGCTACCTAACACATCCAAACACCCTACCACAGCATCGTGTACAAATCCGTCTGTTCGGGATGCACAAGATATACTTACACGCCAACAGAGAAGTCGACGCGTCAACACGGCGGGCCCGCGTGATGACACTTTTTGATGCCCTGGTGATCCTTTGATCCTTGCCGGCTACCGTCACTACAAAACTGACAACGAGCGGGCTTTTCGAGGGACCGCGCTTCGTTAGTTCTCTCTTCCCTGGAAGGTAACCCAAATACTTTTTCAGTCTCCCAAGGAACAAACAAGAACCGTAAAAAGAACAATGCACCGTCATCAATACCCCCTTGCTTCTCGACGTCTATGGCCCTGAAGTTCCCAGCAGCTACTTATAACGGACTACAGGCGGCCGCCCCGACGAAAATTTTCTCCCTTGTTCCTTCCAAATGCCATCTCCGGCGCGTCTCTTTCGACTTTTTGCGCTCCCTTGCTTGTACGGATTTTCGTCATGTCCATAATCCGTGCTGAATGGCCGTGGACCAGCCGTCCGCGCAATTGTCCCGCCTGGTCATCAAGGCGCTCCTCACCAGATTTCCGAAGACCGCACCGCACCCACGTCCAACAACATTCTTATTGTGCAAACCGTGGATCGAGTCGACCAAAAAAACCAGCGCCCCCGTCGACGCACCACCCAACCTCGATGTCGCTCCGACTATGGTAACGGCGGTCGACGGCGAGATCATGAACACCACAATCGCCACTACTAATAGCGAGAGCCGCCGCGATATCGAGCGGTTCATCAAGCCGCGGAAGTCAGGCTTTAAGAAGATCTTCGACGGCCTCCCGGCTGCTCAGAAAGACGCATCAATCCAAGGAACTGCGTATTTGACTCATACTGTCGTGAATAATGCCACCTACAATGTCAAGGCTTGCACGGATTGGTGTACCACGGTAGAGGGATGCGGTGAGTATCATTGCCTCCGTAATTCTCTGCGCTCATTGTATCGATGTTCCCAGTCTTCGTCAATCTGTACTACGAATTCAATAACTACTTCCTCGACCACGTCTTCTCCGAAAAGTCCAACCTCAAGTGCGCCGCCTACGGCGACATCCACACCGCGGACGAGAAGCTCAATTTTGGTGGCCTGGCGTCCCATCCTCCGGTGCGATTATTCTCTGTGTTGCTTTCCGAGCTCTAATCGCGCCTGACTTTGCTTGCTCGTATCTCAATGTAACTCCAGGTCGACAACGCAAGTGTCCCATTGACATACATCACGCGGAGCAGCGGTTGGGCAGTCGACACTCTTGTTGACCCCGGTACTCCTGATGGTTATGAGCTTGTGTTTGGGCCAACTGGCGGTGCCAATAACGCTGCTGGGGTAAGTTTTGGCTATATTTCACTGCTTTCCTTCCTTTTTTTGATAACACTTCGTTCTCATGTTCTCTTCGAATGTCTCACCTCTCGAATTAATTCTTTCGTTTTCTCTTCTCCTCCGATCAGTCTTTCATATACTGACCCGCCCCAGTACATGGGCTTCGCCTTCATCGACAGATACGATGTCAACGCTTGCGCGCAGCTCTGCAACGCCCGCGGGGCCGATCCCAACGGTGGCGGCTGCGCGTACTTCAACATCTGGCGCGCGACCGTCGACGGTATCCCCACAACGTATACGTGTTCCATGGTAAGCGGTCTTATCTTCCATAGAAGCCGTTTTTTGAATCCCATTCGACCGCTTCTCTACACAGTATTGCCTCCCCACAGACGAATCCACCGCGCTCAATTTTCGGGCAGGGCTCCCTCCGCGTGACATCCCTCCCGTGGCTACGCGCGCACCTCACTCCTCCCCGACGGCGGCTTCGAGGGCTTTACCCTCTGCTCCGACTTCTGCTTCGCCACCTCCTACGCGAACTGGACTGGCACGTCCTCCGCCTCTGGCACCCTCGACGCCGCCATATTCTTCTTCCCACCCTACGCGCACACGGGGCATGGCTCCGCCCTCCTCGGCGCGGCCCCTCGGCGACGACGCACTCCCGGGCACGCTCACACCCGCAGCGCCGCTCGAGACGGAGGCTGGCGCACCGTACGTGGTGCAGTGCTTCGTGTCCTCCGCGTTCTCGGCCCCGGAGTTCGAGGCCGCGGCACATGTGGACGTGCTGTGGAACGGAGGAAGCGCGTGGGGGGCGTGCGCGGATTCATGGAATATACCCTTGTGGAGGTCGGGGTGGTCGGGACAGGGAGGGATATTTTGGCGTTTGTGGGAGGGGCGGCGCCGGCGTGGAGCTTTATTGACGATTGTAAGGTGTTCAGGCGTGAGCTTCGGGGTACGTTTACCTCGGATATTGCTTGGACACTTGTCTTTTTCTTGTCATGATACCCCGGGCCTTTGCAAACCGGTTCTAGTGGCTCACATGGACACTTCGCCGCAATGTTTATAGTAGATCTAGTGCAACCTATTAGCATATCGCCCTCAGTGAGGTCAAGCAGCGTATGCGGCCGTGCACGTTGTCTCCGGTTACCCATCTGTATGCGAGTTTGTGGCTGAAGAGAAATTGAACACGGTCCAACCCGGGGCCTGGACGTGCCAAATCCAGAGAACGGCGAGAATTGTGTTTGACGAAGCTCCAGCGTTGAGCGCTGAGCCCTTGGCCGACCATGAAACGTATGAAGAAATGTGTATAACGCAAAACTATCTAGATTTTGTAATCGAATTTCTCGGATACGGCCCCGTAACGGCTTTTACCTATCAATAAAATACAGCTCATAGTTGCGTGTGCTTGTGAGCGCGGCTCCCTCAGTTAAGTAGGTTGTGGTGCAAATTGAATATTGTCTATGAGCATACAGTGATCAGAACAAGTGATACGATGGCGAAAACTAGGAGAGATGGGCGGTAAGAGTTGCAGGCAGCGAAGGCGCGAGGACGACAGACACCGTCATGACAAAGGTAATTATTAACCGTTCTTTAAGATTTGCTCGTTTGGCTGTGCTATATCACCCATATAACCTTTCTCCTTTTGTCCTTCCTCCGCTCTTGCTCATCAATTAACCCCTTCTGTGCTCCACTGCCTGTGTTTCTCAACACGGCCAGCTGACCTGCGCGTAGTCCTTCCTTGACATGATGCAGCAGACCGCAGTTGCCGCTGTCTACTACGGCAGGGCTGTGCAATACCTGCTCTATCTCCATTGGTCTTTTGTCTCCACTCGTCATGCGGGTCTGCGCACACCGCACTTGCCCACTCCCTCAGCCATCAGATTCTGCAATGATATGGCCAAAGAACATTCTGGTTTCTCTCGGGCTCTCCTGGTTAACGTCGAACCCTTTCTGTGGACACAAGTTATGGCGCGGGTTGAACTGGATTATTATGGCAGTAAACCGTGTTCCTTGCCGTTTGGCAGACCATTTCACGGCATTATCTTCCGGCAGTGTGCACACCGATTCAATTGATTTTGTTTCCTTCTACGGTGCGGGTTACCGGAACGAAGCGGCGGTACATCTTGTACTGTAGTATTTCGTTCATTTTGTACAAGACGAGCCTCCGCTTCGCTCCGGTATCCAAGAGTGCCAGCCAGATAGGCCCCCAAGTTTTGTTTCAGATGCAAAACACACCCGACTGCTTCAGAAAAACCGAAGAAAAAATCTGAATGAGGAGTGCCAGAAGGGTCAACCTGTTGACAATCCCGAGCATAGAACCAGAAAATTAGCTCAGATGGGAAAGGATTTGACGCCTTGAGAAATAGTATTGGCTTAACCCGCACTAGGACAGAACAAACCGAGACGTAGATTGAGTTCAGTGTAACCAACCAGAACATCGAAGCAATGCAAGAATTAAGCTTGAGAATGAACAAAGTGGGTGAATGAATGATGATCCAAGCGAATGTAGCCTTGCTTTAAATGCCAAGAATTTTGCCGGGAGCTGGCCGGGGGGACGACGTGGCCTCACGACGAGATAAATAAATGCACACTGCGCCGTAGGCCGTAAGAACTGCGATCTGCTGCGTCCGCCAAGAATAAACTGCGTGCAGATCAGCTGTTCTGTCGCAAATTAAAAGGCTGTGTTGAAAAACCTTGAAAGTCGAGGACAAAAGGAGTTAATCCAAGAGGAAGAGCAGAGGGAAAGCAAAAGGAGGATGGATATATGGGAAATAGCACAGCCGAACGAGCAAAATCTTAGAGAACAGTTAATGGGGGTTTGGAGTGTGACATGCCCCCTTCCACCCGAACCTTTCGTAGCCGGATTGATGGCACCCATATTGGGCAGTTTGATCCGCCCGCTTAGCCTCGGCTTAGCTCGGCTAAGCAAGATTTGGGCTTAAAACTTGTGCCTTGCAAAAATCTTTGTATGAAAACGAGCGTGTGACGCGTGACCTACGATCTGATTGAAATACTGTACGATTCGACCGGGTATTCGGTCACGGGTCACAGTGCTCGATGAATTGAATACTTGGTAAATATGTCACTGGTCACTGGGCCCCTCAAATACTTGGCTGAATAAACTTTTTTTGAGGACTAAAATTTCAAAATTCTCCCCGAATCCGCAACCGTGAGCATGGTAGGATCATTTTCACGCTATTATCGAGCACAGCGTACATAAATCAGGTTGTCTACAACACAGTTTGGTCCCACATGTCCTCTCCACCATAACAACTTGGTGCTTGCTGTGGGAGGCATGTCAAGGCATCACAGTCGAAGAATGGCAGATGCGTCAATTATATCTGGAGCACTTTTGCTGAAGTATGCCGAGATCCTCTCCACAGAGACAATTGGTTGCGGAAGGGTGAAGTACAGGAGTACATTCAGTGAGATGCTGTCATCTGGAAGTATCTTTGACGTGATTGGTACCAGCATTTGGAATCATACCCACAGGCACGTTTAACATGAGGGGGGATGTTTTGATATTGTTACCCTTGAGCGACCCAGTCAGCTTTGTTGAATGTAGCCATAGTGTAGATGTCACCGCCTGTGTGTGAAGAAATTTCAAGAGAATTGATTGTCACTTCTGATCTGTTCTTAGGCCCAAGGGGAAATCTGGCACGTACCCCCTGTTGATCGCGAACTTTGGTTGAGGTCACACGTCACTCAGCCTCTGTTGAACCTCCAAGCAGTCATGTAGGTCCCCAAACTGTCCAAAAAGTGCAAAAAGACAGAATTTTCGGTTTGAATCTCGAAATTTTTGAGGTGTCACACAAAAATTTGGTGGCTGCCAAAATGTCGAATTGGTTAAAATGGGTGTCACACATCACACCCCCTGTCAATTTGAACGAAAAAGTACCGTGTTAAGGTGGAGGCTGTGGGAACCCAGCACTCTTTGTAAGCTGTGACTGTAACACGTGACATCATGCATCACAGTTTCAAATTTTCGGATGTGAAAGAAAAAATCAACTAAAAAGCAGCCAAAGACACAAGAAAAAAATTATCTATCAACTTCAGCCTTAATATCTCTGACTACATCAGGTGGCAACATCCTATGGCTCTTGTACTCCCTTTAAGACTCTGAAGTTGCCACTGAGTGATTCCTGTGACCTTTCCAAAGCTCTTGTACTTGTCAACAAGAGATATGTGTGATCCATTCAGCCCCTGTGTATATGCTGAGATGAACTGTGCTGCTTTATTTGCATATTGAAGAATGGACAAGTTCGGCACATCATCAAGGCATCTTTTGACATTTGCTCTCATCTCTTCCATTTTAATGGTCTGGGGACTCTTGTGATATCTGAACTTTACTGCACCCCAATACATCTCAATGGAACTGAATCTATTGTTCACAAATGCATCACAATATGCAACAACATCCTCTCTCTCATGACCATCAAAATACATGCCATTCTTGCGGTGGCCAAACCGAAAATCAAGAGCTTTCAACCAATATCTTGCAGTCTGTTCAGAGATTGTTCACTCTTGGATTGGAACACCCTTCTTTTCAAGCTTTGCTTGCATTTCCTCTGACTTGATAAAATGAACACAGTGCTTGCTCCAAAGTGATTGATCTTTTGCAGCAACAGCTTAGAGATGTAATTTCAGAGAGAGGGCAATATCTTCATCATCTACTCGTTATTGCAAAAAGTAACCAGCCATTTGGTTACATGGCCATATAATCAAGGTGTGGCCCATTTCTCTGGATATTAGATCAATCTGCAGTCAATTTGGTATCCAATCTGACATTTGGACTTGAGTTGTGAGGTCTCAGACTTAGCGCAAAATTAAAATTTGAAAATAGCGGTATTTCTTTATTAGGAACAAGAGCGCGGTGGGGTGCGAAGCACCCCACCACTTCGGTTGAATCTTATTTTCCGTTGGAATTGGAAGCAAGGTCGGAAAATGCCGGACAGCTGATGGCGGAGTTTAAAAAGCTTCGGACAGACGGACAGGCTTAATTTTATAAATAGGGAGATTGGCTGGGTCACATTTCTCACCATATTAGTACCTCATAATAGCTTTAGAGTATTGGAGTCCATGGCTAAGGTCTCGTGGATGTCGAGAGTTTCTATGAGCCTATATAAATCAATTAATGGAGGAAGGAATCACACCCTTGTATCAAACAATTGATTTGAACATGTCTTTATGGAACAAGGAAAGCAAAACAGATGCTATTCTTTGGCAGGCTGGCTCAAGGGAGATCCTAGGTGAGCTGTAGACCACAGGTTTGGCCATAATTCAGCAAAGCCTCAGTCCTGTAGCTGCGTAACAGTCTACAGAGTGGCGATTGTTCAACATGAGCGAGGCATAGTGCAGCATTCCTCCTGTTTCTAGATCAAACACACACATTTTTACCGATCAAATGAGGGCGGGATGCAGGTAAACATTGCTTTAAATAAATATTATACTTGACTTGGCACTAGTACAGTTTTTTCACTCTTTGGCTCTCAGCTCGAGGAGCCATAGTTAGGGATCAAGTGTAAGATGCCACCGAGCGAGGAATGCTCTTTTTGTGTGCACAGTGAGCAGTGCAGCTTCTTGATTTAATTTCCGGTTTTCTGACCCGGGGAAAACCCTGGTTGCTGACAGATCAATGATACTGGCGCACACATGTATGAACTTTGTTTTAAATTAAGGTGTTACTCCTTGCACATCCTCTACAAACACTTCACAACTTGTGCGCGGCGCGTTTGATCTCAGTGATGCTGGGACTGATGGACTGATCTTGCTGATGACGGGCATCAAAAGCCAAATAGGAGGATACAGTAGGGGTCAACTTTAATGTTTATTTTAGCGGCGCCCCCTGGGTATGCAGCCAGTCTCAAATTCTGCGTGCAAGATAAACTTCATGGCCTTGAGATTTGCAATAACCGTTGAAGCTTTTTCTCCATCTGTATGATAGTCTGGCCAAGATACAGAGCCACTTGTGCAGCAAAAAACGAGGCTGCAATGTGCCTACAACATGTTTCCTGGATCGTGGGAAACATCACATGTTTGATTATGTAATCATTTCAATTTTAGCTTGAAACAAAAATAAACATAGTGCCAAATGAAACTAAAATGCAAGTGGTGCATTATTTCCAAAAAGAAAAGAACCTGTTATTCCACTTCATGAGGAAGATTTTGATGAAAATCTTTGCTAGGAACTTGTTATATTACTTATTAGAACATTTCTTGGGAGCTAGATTTTTTTTTACATCCCCTCATTTCACCAGAATAAGAGTTGTCACACTCTGCTTACATAAGAGTGCTGGTTTTCCCATGGCCTCCACCTTATGGCTGTAATATGCCGTAGGTTTAAGCGAGATTTCCCACGTCAGTCATTAGTAGGTAATCTAAGCCCACGAATCAACATGGGACACTAACTTTCTGGGTGCTGTGGGCAGTCCGGACCCTCAAGATGGCTTCACTGATAGCAAGGCAATACTTCCTGTAGTCAGCTGAGGTGATTTCTATCATGTCACAGCTAGGAACTGGACAAAATTGACAGCTGTCGCCTTGAGCCGTGCTGTACCATATTATGGACGGAATTTCACAAAATTGCCATATCGTAGCTGTATCCGTACCATGCAAGGGTCCACTCTCCATACCGTATATGGTACATACGGTGACAAGCCCTAGTATGAGGACTCAGAGTGAGTGAAATGCAGTAGGATGCGAGGACCACACAGACAGTCAGTTGAAGGTGTGGTTCCATGTACCAAAGGGCTTCGGTAGTCAGTATGCGTGCCCCATATACTGTGAATTCTCTCAATGCAGCGACAACATCAAACATCGGGAAGGCATCTCGGAGCTGAGCAGCCTGTGAGGCACCTTGAGTGGAAGAATCAAGAGGGGATGCAATGTGCCATTGAACATCCGGGGAAGGATTATTGAGATCTTCATTTCACTGATGCAATTTCTCTGTGATAAACTCGTGGGTTAGAAAACAAATATAGGTCTCATATTATCAAAGTGTAGGAAAAACAATGCTCTAAATGATGGGGACCTGGAGGATTCAAGGAACTGCAGGAGCCCTTTTGAGGTGTGCTGTTGAACACATTGCCCACTGTGCACGAACCGTTGTGGCTTTACTTTCATACAAGTGGCTGCTCAGCCTCTTTGTGGCAATTGATTGTTGATCATCACACAGTTCCCGAGAATTTCTTTGGGCAGGAGAGTGCAGCTGTGATCTGGACAGCACTCTAAAAGCTGTTGTGGGCCAAATTGTGTTCAATCTCCTTACTATGCCGTGAATACCCACTTTGCGGGCCGTCATCCCTTTTTGAAATGAATATCTTCTGTTTACATTATGGAGCTCGAATTTATTACAAAGTTCATTCCATACAATGCTGGTTGTACATGTCGATGTATCCCCATTGTATTTCAAGATCAAGGACATTTTCCAAGTTCAGGCACCCACGTCATCGCCAAATACAACTGTCCATGGGAAAAGACAGGTTGACGTAGATCTAGGCCAAGTTTTTGCACCGTTAAACCTTGGCACCCATTGAATGTTGTGGCATAGCACAGGCTCAATGGCATTTGCTTTTGATGAACCACAAAGTTGAAACCCTGCGGTTGGAAGTGGAAGGTGATTTGGGGGATATGAATACACATCTCAGGCTGATTTCAGTAACTGGTGCATACATTTATGCACGGGTTGTGCTTACTGGTTCAACAATTGGTCCTGCCAACATTGCAGAAATGGTTTCAACTTCGATGATGTATCGGGACAGGTTGCCAACGATGACCTGAATGTTTTTAGTGAGACCCTGTGCTGCATTGAGATTCCGCATCAGCCGACATATCACTCCCACTTTGAGGATAACTCATGTGGAGGGATACCAGGTTCATTCAGAGAGTTTAGAAATTCGGGGTCAGTGAGGATCAAATTATTGGATCTGTCAATATCGCCTTTGATAGAATCACTGCTGATGTAGGTGTGGGGTCTGTCCTGGTACATCCACAAGATGGTGGAACTTCGACAAAAGAATTGAATGGACTGAGAATTGCTCTTGAAATGCCAAACCATGGGTCCATCGCCACACTTAGGGGGAATACAAAATCGATGAGGGTCTGAATGACTCTGTGTGGTGCAAGTGCCCCAGGTCAACGGTTCCTGATTGTGGTTGTCTCCAATAGCATCTAGAAAAGATGCAAAATTGGGGTCATTTCTCTGGTGGCATTGAAACATTTTAAGTGCAGGATCTGGAAATGTTTGAAGACTGGCTGTGTCCTGTGCATGGGTGCCACCTAGATTGAGTTGTTAGTATTTTATTGAGCCTGTTATTTGAATCGCACCTGTTGAAAATCTCCGACTGTGATTCAGCATTCGCCCACCCCAGACCTGAGCAGTTTTCCCAGCTAACCCTCACATGAGACGATTCTGCGAAATCGCAAGCTTTGAAATGCAGGCTGCCAATTTCATCTATAACATGACACTTGGCTGCATACAGCAGGCATGCTTGATCACTCTTGGGCCCTACTGAAGACACCTTGTATTATCGGAAACTGCCTACTCGGCCACCTTAGCACTTCTGGCCTAAAGTCCACATGGGAAGCCGAAGAGGTCTGGGTGTTTGGGCTCTCGAATGAAGACATGGACCCAGGGAATGAGTGACAATATCTTTCTTGAATTTACAATCGCTCTTTGAATTTATTTCCCATGACACCCCCGAAAAGGGAATAAACGGCCTAGTCAGACACCCAGCCAAATCGTCAGTTTGAATCACTTCTATCCACGCTGCTGCATTCCAAATGGTTCAAGAGATGCAAATGAATGATTCCACACACTTAAGCCGTACATCTGAGGTGTATGGATAATGATACCAGCTCCCTTCCAAGCCAAGTAGGGTCGGCGAAAGGGCAGTAAGAACAAAATGGCGGGCCCTGCGATGTATAGAACACATTGAAGGTCCAAATTAAGCTCCAGATGACTTCATAAGAGGTTTTTGAACGTAAAAAAGTCGCATACAATGTTTCCCACCCAACCGCAACCCCTCCAAAAAAGTTCAGCTTCTGTGCAACTGAAATCCGATGGTTTGGGGCAGTAACCCACTGCATCGGGAACCTGCAAAGCCAGACCCTATAAACTTGGGATAACCCAAATTCAGCTATACTAAATGTACCAAGCAAATTCTGGGTCCGTAGCAAATACAGCTGATTGGCTAGAGAGGTGGCCGGTCTGTGTCACTCAGAATGTGCTCGAGGTCTTGATAGAGCGTTGTGAGGCGGAGCACGTTATATGTGGCGTATTTTGATGCAGGAATCATCCCCATGAATCTAGGATGATTCGAGCCCATAAGCTTGCGAATCGGTGGGGAATTGGTGGAGAAACAAGGAAGAAATGAGCGTGAGGGCTGTCCGGAAATAAGAAATGATGTTCACACGCTGGCATCTTGATCCAAACCTCCCCACAACTTTTGATCGCTGTGACGGTTCAAACCCCAACTTGAACATACGAGATCCTCATAGGTTCGCATTTCACCCGCCGAACGCCAATCTTCGAGATTTCAAACTAACGGTCTTATATTATGCAAATGGCCGACTAGCTAGTGTGGCCGACTAGGCAGTCACTGATAATACTCTCAACCGGAATTCTGTAGAGATAGTGTGTTGTATGACCACCAGGATAATCTTGGCGGCAAACACAGAAGACGCTGAGAGCAACACAATTTTGCCGACTTTGTGGAGAGCCCCTATCACGGGATATAGGAGATAGGTCTTGCCATGATCTGCAGGACCATCAACATGGATAGGTGGAGGGTTATCCAGCGTTGTAATTTCCATTATGCGGTTGTATACTGCACATGGATTTTATTGTAGTTTCTGCAGTTGTGAAGATGAAATCGAAATCGAAAGCGTACTTGTTCAGCTGTCAAGCTGTCCTTGAACCCACAGAGATTACCAGGATCTCCACTCTACTGGAGACGTTTGGAATCAACTTCCCAAGTGTCGTTCCTCGGGCTCAGGGAGCCCGATATCTGGCAATGTTCTGCCCAATCCTTGGAGAAGGATTGAAGTTGGCAGAGTAGTTTGTTTCGAATTAACTTGGATCGGGTTGTGAGGTTACTCGTACCATGCTGTCCCGAATATCGGAAGATAGGCTGGCCTCGTGATCCGCCCATATGGACATAAACTGGGTTACCCTCTACCAGCCAAGAGTGTAAAAATCCAGCACAATTGTGCCGGAGTGGTCCCAAGGTTCAATAGTTCTTCAAATCCCATCGCCCCCTCGTCATGGTCATTGAATCGGCCCATTGCTCGCATGGTTTCTGGATGTGTTGGGTACACGATCCCCTTCATGATCCGGATATTGACCCAGCTGCATGCACTTCAATGCAGAAGAAGTGTGGGAGATAAAAGACATCCCCATGCCACGGATACATCATTTGTAAGCAGCTGACGGTGATATGACCGTCTTTGTAGAAGCGTATGCGCATTCTCGGCCTAGTGGGATACTTGTTCTCGAGTACCTCGAGCGGATGCATATTGTCAGTTGGGTTATGTTTGACTAACCTGCAATTGGAACCGAATTCCAGGTAAGTCATGCTGTCCAGGTGGGGGTGGGGTGGCTGCTCCATGTACCTAACCAACAGTGTAGCATCGGATTCCAATCTGATGGTCTGAGACACATTATATCCTTTTTAGCTAACTGCCCAGGCTGGCATTAGCCCTTGTGAGGTGACACCTTAATCTAGGGTAGTACATTATAGTACGTTGCAATTTGAACAATTTTGAATAAATGCTCGGGTGCCCCAGTACCAGGTCTGTCACTGGTTGGCTTCCTCGTTGAATGGGCTGCCCTCCAGGCCAAGCAGCATGTGCACCTGCCTGCTGACCCACTCACCAACTAGCTGCTGCCACGCTGCCTGCCTTGCACACCTGCACTGCCCCATCCCAGCACTGTCCCGCTGCTCGTCTATCCCAGACACCCTCTACCTTCCACACACCCACTTACCAGTGCCTACCCTCAGGAGGCCTACACCCCAACTATCTTACGCCCGGGCCCACTTACCTTGCCCACAGGGTTCCACACGACTCCTCTAATAGTCGCCACCGTTTGTCTCAGCCTATGTTGGCAGGTGGACATGTTTTTGCAGACTGACATTCTCTTATGTGTCTTTAGTTAGTTACGTCCCGGATGTATTCCGAGTACAGAGATGCTCAATGTGCTGCAAGCAGTGAGGGGCAAAGGTGAATGGATTTAAAAAAAAAAAAAAAATCATGATCATTGAAGGAGGATTCTGTTTTATTGGTTTCGGATATTTGTATTGGCATGCGCTGGGCCACCCACATTGATGGTAAGATTTATAATTAGTCGGGTCATGGATGTGTGTCATGTGGTGTTTTACAGTGTCTCACATGGGCCTTGCAGTTCAAGGAGGCTCTGCACTGAGGAATGCATCAATTTCAGCTGGAGTTCCTGGGATATAGCACAAGGCTAGGGCAATATGCTCATGTGGAACCCCTCACTTTTGGAATTCTGTGATGTACGATAGAGGATGGGGCCCATCAGATTATAGAGATCCTTCATGAATAAGGAGAGATATTGTTGAAAAACCCGAACAATGAGATCTGGCCTGTCGTTTGCAGCCTGCCCTGGCCATAGCTGTGACACGATCTCAGGCCAGCGAGGATTCGTTGTGAAGGCGATGAAAAGAGTGATCACCCCAAGAGCTTTGTCCAAGGCAAGACAATCTGAAATATTCACCACAGACCAGGCAGGGGAATGGATGAACGTGGATGGCAACTAACATTGTCTACTGGTTCTTCATCTCCAGATCCCACATATTCAACTTCGTCTTGTTCTGAATGTTGGTTCAGACATATGTAGGTGAGCTGTGCTTCCTTGATTGCGCTCTAGGAGTCCGCCAGATATTCACCTGAGGAGTGTTAGCACATCATCCAATAAATGTTGACAAATTTACGTGCCTGTTAAATGCGAAAACACAGACATTTTCTCGGTGTTCATGAACCCGGTGGGATACCTGCATGCCTGACTGAATTTTTTGCCTGCTGCATTCAATTGACTTCATGACTAGCCTAGAGTGCTATAGGGAAATAGTAAGAGATAGTCAAGTGGTTCGACAAAGGGCGAGAACAGGTCAAGAAAAACAGGCTCATTGGTGCCCTTTCGTTGGATTAACAGTTTATGTCGTGTGGGTAGTGCCACAGGAGCCGGGGGGATGATTGCTGCAACATTGGAGTCAGGCCTGGCATCAGAATACAGTGTCCCAAAAATAAATGTACACCCCCCCATTTTATGACATTCTATGGGATGAGGTGGTACTTAAAACTTCTCCAAGCCATGAATGATAGTAGGGGATATAACTACCTTATATATAAATATTGAGAATGCACAACACTTGGTGCGTGTATAGCACGTCACAAGTTTGATGTTGTGATGACAGATCTCGTGATCCAGCATTCTTGGCTGAAATAATGCTCAATTGAGTCGTAAAAATTACTACAAGTCAGTACCTGGTGTTCCAGCCCTTCAACCCCTTCAATGCTTCCATTCTACGAGGCAGAGTCTCGTAGAGTGCATCATAAACTCCTGGGAAACTTTGCGACATGCCCAGTTCAATGCCTCCCATAACTGGTCCTCAGACTGTGGCAGTTGAGTGGCAGATCTCGCATAGACTCCTCCTGTTCCATGGCAGGAATGTCATGCTGTGGAAGAATAAGGACCTTCATCACTGGATCATGGACAGCACCATGACACACGGGTTGCCGGACATGCTGGCTGCTTCAAGACATTGGAGCTCATCTCCCAGAACTACTGGTGGCCCCGGTTATCCCACATCGGCCAGTATATCAGAACCTGCAATGCGTGCAACCAGACAAAAGCACTTTGGTGCCTTCCTCACAGTGAGCTTCATCCAACTGAGATTCCAGAAGAGCATTGGGATACCGTCTCGGTGGACTTCATTGTGGAGCTTCCGGATGCACATGGGTTTGACACAGTCATGGTCATGGTCGACGTCCTTGGTAAGCAGGCCCACTTTAACGAGCGCCACACCAGTCTCGGTGCTGTTGGAGGTGCTTGGCTGTCACAGCCTGCATTTGTTGCGGATTTCACCCAAGAGCTGTGGCGCCTAGTGAACCTTATCAACGAGTTCCACAACCGGATTGCTGCCGGAGTTTCCGAGGCCAAAGCCACGCTCATCAAAGCCAAAGACGAGTTCAAGCTGTACTACGATTGACGGCACATCCCTGCACCGGGGATCAAGGTGGGTGACCGAGTCTAGGTGGATGCATCT
Source organism: Mycena olivaceomarginata (assembly GCA_029378375.1). Classification (NCBI taxonomy): domain Eukaryota; kingdom Fungi; phylum Basidiomycota; class Agaricomycetes; order Agaricales; family Mycenaceae; genus Mycena; species Mycena olivaceomarginata. Next base: position 902,956 of record JARKIC010000014.1, read on the forward strand.
GACATCAAAACAATGTGTCTGTCACCCAAGTTCTCAGACAAGTGGCTCGGCCCCTTCAAGGTTGTGAAGGTTGTCAGAAAGAGTGTGGACAAATGTGAGCTTCCACCACGCTACTCCCAGCTGCACCTGGTCTTCCCAGTGGTGAAGCTCGAGCTCGTGAAACCTGACCATTCCTTGGCTGCCCTTGAAACAACAAACTACCTCTGGAAAAACAGAGACAAACAGTGGGAGGTCACAGAGATCCTCGAGGCGAAGGTCCACTACTGCAGTCTCTGGTACATGGTGCAATGGAAGGGTTATGGACTGGACCACAATAAGTGGGTAAAACACTCTGATGTCTTTGCTAAGGACACAATTGATGCCTACTACCACCACTACCCCAACACCCCTTGCCCTTGATGGATTGCCTTGGCCACCTTCAAATCGCTGTCATTCCAGAGGGGCAACAACACCCACATATGTCGGGACACTGTATTCCAAGGGGGGTGATGTCAGGGGAACCCCCACCCCAGCCACCTTGCACACCTCTGCTCTGTCGCTTCTGGCACTTCTGTCTGCTCCAGCACTCACAACTCCCACCTGCTTGTGCATGTGTTATGCGATCAGGCCCGGCATCATTGTAGATACTTACAGACATGTGCTACTGAGTAGTACCTACTAGTATATAATGTTCTGCCTAGCATGGGAATCCTCATCTTTTCTTGTCTTCGGATTCCCCCACTAGGTGTGTAGTATTCCCGCTCCTGCATTTAGTACCTTTATTTATACTTCAGATTCCCCTGCTAGTTTCTGTACCTCATGCCAAGCTTGAGGTTGCCCTTACAGGATTTGGAAATTTGTTTCATAAGAATTGGGAGGCCCTGAGGGCCCAAGCAACAAGACCTCGGCAATGCCTGGGCAAGCGGGATGTTTTTGATGGAAGTCATCAAATGGCAGTGGGTCTAGTTTTAACTATGTCTAGCTACTGAAGAGCTGTGATTGGAGCTGAACCAGGGGTGAGATGACTCATTATTCCTTCTTTGAGTTCCTCGAGGGGTATATTCTTCAATGTTCAATAGGCTTTGATCTGAGTGCTGGAGCCTCAAGTAATCCAGCTTACATACTAATTTCCATCACACAAACCCAAGCCTGTCCAAAGTGGCTCAGCCAAATTCAAACTTTGATAAGTGGGGTGAGCCCATTGGAAAAGTCTGCAATACATTACAATAGGTTTTAGGACATACACCCAGTCACAGTCGAAATTAGATACCTAACCAATATAAGAAGTGTGATTCTTTAGAGCTCTAATGGAAACCACATACGAAGACGATGTGCCTTAATTATTTCCAACAACTTTGGAACAACTTTTTTCACCAAATCCCACCTTGGCCCATCGACCTCTTCATAGTCTTGAGAAGAAAATCTTGCAATGCTGTTGTTTACATTGCTCTCCAAGTCGGACCCATGGTAGGCATTCAGTGCTGTTGCAAATGCAGCACTAAAGCCTGTTTTTTTGCAGAAGCTTGGGTGAAGGTTTGCTCAGCACATATACAAATGGCTGTGGATAGTAAGAGCAATGGAATTAATATCAGGAGCTTCATACCAGCCAACACCTCAGCACATCCAGACTTGGTTTCAAGGGTATTGGACTGGCTATGCATAAGAGCAGTACAATTATCAGGGACGGCACCTACCACGTGAGGGTAGACTGCTATAAAGGTCTCAAAGCAATCTCTGATGTTGTTGTCCTGATGCAGACACACAGATGTGATTGAGAGTGAGGAAGATAAATGTAGAGGTGAAGGTACTCACAAACTGAGGAAGTGCAGGGTATACACCCATGAACATGAACTGTAATTGGGAGCAGGAAGATTGGTGCTCACAACCTGGGAAGTCTGCTGGAGTGGCCTGTGTCATCAGTGGTGGTTGACATAGGGCAGTAATCAGTACTCACATCTTGGGAAAGTTCCTGCGGTGCCCAGCATCGTCAGCAGCAGTCTAGACATGGCAGGAATCAGCACTCACATGTTGGGAGGGTTTCTGCAATGCCCAGCATCAGCAGCAGCAGTCTAAACATGGCAGGAAGTAGCACTCACATCCTGGGCAAAAGAGGATACATGTTCAGACACATGAACTGCACTTAACAAGAGACACATTGAGGCTTACATACTATCCCATTTCTCAGTGAAGTGAATGCCTCATAATGTTGAGACTTACATTCTGCATGGACAACTGTTATGTAAATCAAGCATTGCAATCATTATTCACCTCATCCTGCATGATTTTTTATCAGCAAGGTTCCCTAGAAAGCAAACAAACACCAACAATCTGGGCAATTTGTTAGCAAAGTAACTGTAAGGGTGATCTGAAGGTGGTCACCCAGACATGGGGGAAATACGCCAGAGTGTGTCGCATGACTCCTGGTGCAAAGGTATGGAATCCTACACACAAAGTGTTATTTGTACATACTATCAACATCTCTGGTAAATCACTAGACCTTCAATGTCTTTACATCTGTAAATATCTTCGAGGTCTCTGGAACCCAGCCCACTGTTATATCCATTGATGAGTGGTTTTAACAACAGAGCAGACATTTACTCACTCCTTCACTGCAGATTCGCAGCACAGGTTGATGTTATTTTGTTGGACAGACACAAGTAAGAGCCTGAGTGTGTCGTCAGTGAGAGTGCTGGCTGTCTTGCCAATCAGTTCAATGCAGTTGCTGGTTTCCTGTCGCATGTCTATCCAACCAGGGGAAAGCATTAGTTTAGGCTTCCGAAATAAATGGATTGCTCAATCACCATCCAGGCGCACATAGGCAGAAGGAGGGAATTGCACCTTCTTGAGTGGCCCTTTAAAGTTAGTGGCAAGCATCATCTGTGCTTTTTGGTTGACCCCTCTTTTGCGTCCTTCGGACTGAGTTCATCTCCTAACAGCTTGGTAAACGCTTTAATGATGAGGCCATCAAATTTTGTGAAGATTGCAATGACAGGGACTGCGCGACTTTCATAAGTCACATGCAAAGATTCAAGTATTACTTGCCTTTTCGGGTATCATGAGTATTGAAAAACTTTTCATCAGCTGCCAACAGTGGTCGGTTGGTGTCCGTTGGGAGGCAATACCTACCACCGAGATGATTAGTCTTTCTGATACAAGCCCAAAGCTTTGATCACCAGATTGCATGCAGTTGCTCGGACAGTGTTTCACTTTTAGCCCGTTGAGCGATGAAAGCTTCGACCTTCTCCGTTTCCACAACGGAACCGCTTTCAAACCCACACGAGTCGTGAAAAATGAACTGGCGGTTGCTCTTGAAAATTAACTGATTCTCAATATCGTGCAACCCGCGCTACACGGTACTCCTTAGCAAATAAAGGACGATAGGTATTAGAAATTCGGAACCTCATCCGACCCTTCAACAGTAGACACATGGATCTGCATCAAAATGAGTTTACAGTCAACAAAAAAGCTTCGCCAATAGCACCTCCGTGCCCGTTGGACTGAAGATCTCGGGATCTTTGACCGAATTGCACACTTTCTTCAAAAGGGTCGTCTTGCCAGCATTCGCCCTCCCCATGACGAGAACGCGGAAATGCTTGCATTTGCTGCGGAGACCGATGGCGTCATCCCTGTTGGCAGCCATAAATCGAGGAAACAGTAGTTCCGCATGCATCGAGAGGGAGCGAGGAGTAGGGTTGGGAGATGGTGAGTCGTAGATGAGGGAGAAAAGTCCAAACGTGCGAGCAATGTGTCAACGGTGGTAGTGCGGCTTCAGTTTGCGTTGATGACACCGGATTCCTGGCACCTGAGTACCATCAGCATCAGAGACGCTTGTGAACTCGGCAGCGTCTAATCAAGAATGTCCTTTGTTCAGTCGAGATACCTGTCTTCAAAAAAGTGTTATAGCACTGGGCATGACAATTCGAACTGAAATGTACGAGTGTGATCACCGAGCGCTTTCTCCTCTGAAGCGTCAGCCGCCATTCGCACTTTATCGGTCGCCATCATGAGAAGCTTAATTTTCTATTCAAAATTAAGCTTCTCTGTCTATTCTAAACAATATCTCCGTATGGCTTTATTGCGCGGAGGCGGCGCCAGGCGCCTATTCCGGAGCGAAAAACACCGAACTTTTGGGGTTGATTTACTTGAGGGGCTTCTGAATAGAATTGTCAGCCCGGCCGAATCCATATCTCCGTATAGCCATATTGCGCAGTACTTCACCCTCTTATTAAAAGAGGGTGAAGTACTGCGCAATATGGCTATACGGAGATATGGATTCAGACGGCCGGATAATTCCATTCAGGCCCTCGAGTAAATCAGCCCCAAAAATTGGGTGTTTTTCGCTCCGGAATAGAGTAAAAACAGGCTCCTGGCGCAACTTGCGCCGCTCCGCCATAGAGTAAATCGGGAGGAGGAGAATGTTTTTGGGGAAAGGCTCTGTGGGGACGAATTTGAGCTCCAGACGCGGCCTCAGCACGTATCACGGGGCACATCCCAGAAAGGTTTTACCGCAGGACCCAAGACTTCTGATTAGAATCTAAGCATCCATTAATGTACCAGCGAATGCTCGCTTGCACGCCACAAGAACACCTGGCATTCACCACACATGTCAAACAAAACATAGACTGTATTTCGCTCTGATTTCCATCCGTCCCCACCCCCACTCGGCTGGCTGGATATTGTGATGGCGTCTGCAACCCTACCACCGTAACGCAGGAGATATTGGATAGGTGCCCGCGGTGCGACTACGCCTATACTGTTTAGATCCTCGCTGATGGTCGTAGGCTACGCGTCTTAGTAGTTGGCAAAGTCAGCAACAGCGAGTTATCAATCAATAGCATGTCTCTAATGAGGCCTTTCGTAGTCTGGAGTGGGAAAATCCTCACTCATCAGCCATGCATTCGGTCTCGACATGAAGGTACTGGTATCTCGTTATTGATCTTGTCGATACGTTGTCCTAATTATCACTCAGTCGGTAGCGCATGGAGAGCGTGGAAATTGCAATATAAATGATGAAATCATCTCCGCGGAAAACTCTCGTTTTGTTCTCCACGATTCTATGGGTTTTGAGCCAGGGCAGACAAAAAATTTCGACGATGCAAAAACTTTCTCGAGAAACGCGGCCTCAAAGACGTGGCTCTCAAGGATCGAGTTCACGTTATATGGTGTGTTGCTTCAATGCTGACTTTCCATCAAGAGATCGAGCACAACAGGCTTTGTATACAAGCTCCTCACGCCGGCGGGCGCGTGTTTGAAAAGGGAGATGAAGCGCTCCTTAAGCTGGCATCTGGCATGAAAGGTAACTGGAACTTGAATTTCGTTCATTTGCTGAATGGCTAATAGTCCCTGTCGTCGTGGTTTTCACCCAATGTGACGAACTATTCAACTCGATACTTTTCTATCAGCCCGAAAACACGCCGACGGAGACGATCGACAGACTCTGGGCTGCGAAGTTCCAGGAACTGTGCGTCAGACCTCTCGAAAAAATCAATTCTAAGCTCCGGTATGCACACTCATCTGGTATGATACTTTTCCTGCAAGTAGTGTATCGTCCACTGACATTTGTATGATGGAACCTATCCAGGGCTCGCAAGGAAGCAGATCTCCCAATCAGACCGAGATGCTTTGGAAGATCTCATCAGGATCACCCGTGAGCTTGTGGAGAAGGGCATTGAAGGAGAGGCGTGGATTGTATCTGCCATGGCACAGCGGGCCAGTAACCAAGTGAAAATTGACGGTTCGATCGGGTGGGTCCTAGCTATTGTAATGACTTGTCAGCGGCTGAATGGGATGTACAACAGAGTCGGCATGAAGCGTGCCTATTTTATTTTTTTCGTGCTGATGGTCTGTCTGACGTTCGATCCCCTAGTGGCTGGCGCGTCTTGCGTCGAGCACGAACTTCGCTGGGTGGTCGCTTCAATCATGCTTAACCGTAATCCACCGAGATACAGACAGTTGGAACTTCCATGATCCTCAGGACGTACGCCCTCTAATCGTTTAACCTATTTAACTCGCGTATTAACCCTATATTATCTAGCTGCTGAATACCCCAGAATTCAGCAGGAAAATTGAAACCCTCGTGCAGTTGGTTACTCCGGATGACATGAAGGCCACGTCCTTATTGTGCGTACATCTTACAATTCTTCCCACCTATTTATCCATGCCTTTCCAGCGGCAATTTGGAAAACATACAGACACTAGTAGCGTTAGGACTCGGAGCTACTCTCGCCGCGGCAACCGGTCCGGCGATTGTTGCCGTTGGGCTGTCGGTCTGGTTCATTAACTGGGCTGCACAAATGTACCAGAAGACGTGGGTCTCCACTTTTCCTCCTCATATTCTCTGCTCACAACTACACAGCCCTGAAACCCTGCGCTGTCTTATGGGGTATATTGTCGACTTGACGCTCTTCTTGGACCGGCTCTTCCTGGTGGTGCTAGCCAGACCCTTCCTGCCACTGACCGAGAAAGAGATCGACTTGGCACTGGAAAATTACAGGAACTCGGGTTTGGGTATCGTCCACCGTGAGATTCGACAATACGTGAGCGACGTAGGTTTTCTGCAGATTCTGCAGGCCAACAAGGCGGAGGAGAAAGTGAAGGAGCTCATTCGGAAGCATTCCAAAAGTCCTTCGGTGATTGCTCATTGACGTCAGGGTCAATGGATTTCTCGGCTGACGGTTTATGCTTGTTGTTATGTCAATGAATAAATTTTGAGGATTTCTTCTTGAGTTCAATGATATTAGTCACAAGTAGGCTGATTGCCGACGGGTCGTCATCTACTTTTTTAATGTGGAATTCAATCATTCTGACAGACAAAAAATGGAGTGCTACGAGTTTCCTGTCAACTATGTTATATATTCACAATAGTAACTAGTCACACAGGCTATTAGACGAATCATCTTCATACTTGAGAATCAAGACATTCTTCGAATCAGGACACGAGTCATCGCAGAGTGGGGTTGGCCGCAAGAAAACACCTCTCTTCCCAAACCAAGACCCAATTTCTGCACAGCTAGCCCGTGGCATCTGTTAAATATTGTCGTGTAACATAAAGTGGGAGGAATCTTCTTTCGGAGCACCTTGAACTCGAAGATGTATGGTTGATAATGACAGCCGATGCAAGTAATATGGAGATGTATCTTTCAGTGTCGGCGGATAACATAGGTAATGGTTGGACTTGCTGGATCAGTGACCTTACCGGCAACCACTGCTCAAATGGTGTCGACTTCCACTGCACCCAGTTACTCATGTATTTTTGGGGAGACCATGAGATCCATTAAAGGTGCGAGTTTTGTTCGCATACCATTCAGCTAGCTATTTCTAGTCATTTAATAAGTGCACCGTTTTACCGGTGCCACAAGTTTCCTGAGGGAGGGACGTACACCGTCCGGTAGTAGGTTGCAAACTCGTCGGCATGTTCTTCCCATCCTTCGGCCTTGTCCTCCAACACTTTCTTCACCATGTCTTCCAAGTTCGCTTCCCAGCCTTGATATTGTCCATGAACTGATCACCAGCTGTGTCATCCATGACCGCTGGCATAGTGTTCAAAAATTCTTCTCCATCCATCCTCCAGAAGTACTGCTCGGGTAACAGCACAAGATTCAAATTATCCTGCACCCCCTTCTCATGGCTGCTTCACCTTGAAAGCACGTCAGTTTTCACATGTTGTTTCCTGGGTTTATGAATCAGGGTGAAGTCGTATTTGCTCAGCTCGAGGGACCACCGGGCTTGCCACCTATTGAGCCTCTTTGTCATAGTGAAGTACTCCAGGTTCTTGTGGTCTGTCCAGATTTTGAATTTCTTCTGGCTGCGCTGCAGATAGTGCCACCACTCATGGGGTGCTTGTATGATGGCCAACATTTCCTTGTTGCAGATGTCATGGTTTCATTTCATGTCGTTCAGCCCCTTGGACATGAACACAATTGGAACCCATACCCCATCTTGGCACTGTTATACTACAATCCGCCAGGAACTACTTAAACTAAAGGTAGGTGAATTAAACTAACTGGGGAGTATTTTACCAAAGGGAGAGAGAACAACACAGAATAAGGTATATGAAGGGGATAGGGAAAGGTACAGTACCTGTTGCCTTAATACGCCATTCAACGGCGTAACAACGGCATCGGAGATAGTGAGCAATGGACTCGGAATTCCAACACCAAGCTCGTACCTCGCTGTATAGAGTCTGTTGGTTACCGATGTAATTCATCCCCGCGTGTGTTCGAATCCTGGCGTCTACAACCTTTTTGTTTCGTGTTAATAACGCATCTGTTGCGGCAGGAACCACCGGATACTCATTTTGATACTCCTCTTACCTGCCTCAATTTTTCCTTAAGGAATCTTTCAAGTTTTCATTGATTTATGGTTCAGCCAAAATTTCGAGGCTCCCTGAAACCCGACACAGCGACACATCTTTCGAATCCGACACACGTCAGAAGAAGTGACACACCATTCAGTATTTCATGCCATCCGACACTGTCTTCGTGTATGACGAGGTCGTATAGAACTTCCGACACACCGGATTCCAAACAGACCTGACACACTGTACGGCAGTGGGATCGTACAATATACTACATGTACTCCTGAGAAGCATACACATTCTGGTGTCTACCACGAGATGGGTGAACCACGTTGCCAAGCCAGATCATTTATATGAAGGCCTGAGAGTTGCCTTTTGGGGTGAATTTGGGTGCAGTGTACTCGATGCGACTCAGGCGACGTTAACTTTGATCCGAAGAAATACTCAAATACAATCTTGAGGCCATTTACATATATCCTCTACTCGCCGAGCCAATGTTAGTGAATATACCAGAGTAAGTCGATGCGGAGGCGATCCCTCACATACGCTATGCACGGATAATGCGACAGCTAAATCTACCTGTCCCCACTCGATGCTCCTCATTCCATATCTACTGCCGAGCGAAGAGCGTGCGTACGCTCGCTCACATTTCTATCCTTATACTTCACATATACATATAGTAATGAGGTCGCCTTTAATGTAGGTGCATGATACATTGACTCCGCCCACATCTACGGCTGAGCGAAGACATAACAAGCTCGCCTTGAATCTAGACTGCACATTGTCCGCTGCTCCTCCAACAGGACCTTTGCCCTTCAGAGTAGCGCCTTGAATGACAGAAGATAAGCAGATGGAGGCAGATATAAATAAATGTACTCAAGGCGTTGGATGTGCTCTTCTGTCTAACACGAACAACGCCCGAGGAGCTGGTCTGAAATTTTCTCAGGAAAGCTAGCGTGAGATACGAAAATAAAGGACCTTTTGCTCCGCAAGAAGAATCGAGAGTTGAGATCTCAGTTCTTGGATTTTGGCGCTCCCCGTTTGCGCGAACTCGGATGGGCACATGTCTTGAAATTCCGAGTAGCTGTAGCCCGAAGATGATGCCCGGAAGCCGCGCCAACAGTCTCTTGACCTCATAGTAGGGATACATGAGCACCGACGTGGTGGGAGGAAGTGAGTGACGAGTCACGACCAGGTCACGACAACCGGGTTCAACAGCCAGATCCGTGGCCGTGTGTCGGGTTTCCAGAATGACACATCAATGTGTTGGATATTCTCAGAATTGTGTTGCTCTTTCTGAGTGTGTCGGATATTCTCAAAATTGTGTCGCTGATTCTGACAGTTTCTGACATGTGTCGGATTTAAAAGATGTGTCGCTGTGTCGGCTGTCCTATATCCTCAAAATTTCGGCTTGATTGAACCCAAATCAAACCGGATATTCGAGGCAACAAGTTCTACGCACTTTGTTAATATTCTGAATAGACAGGAGGTTAGATAGGCGGTATTAAATGTTGTCTGCCACCAAACTTCATCGAATTTGAATGGTGTTGTGCTGAGGGAAGCACCTCAGGGAGCACCGCCAGAGTTATGTAAAGGTCCCTTAAGGTGGGTTCTTTTGTAGTACGCAAACCCCCCTCAAGGGACCACATCCGCGCGGCAGACGTTAGTCAACTGTGAGTCATATTTCCTTTTGGAGAACATGCGGCAGGCGGACCACCTGCCCCGCCGTCGATTAGCGCTGTACCCGCTGCTGTTCTCCACACCGCCGCTTCTCCTCTCGTATCAGCATCCCGGCTAATGATTTCAGTCTCTTTAAGTTCATTTTGACTCAAAATTCAGCGCATGGAAGACCGTGCGGGCACTTCTACCACCACCCGCCCCTGCTCTCGATTAGCCCACCTACTGGTTCTTCGTCAGGTCAGCGGCTTCCCATCCAGCTCTATGAATCAATTTTGATCTCCTCCTTCCCTCTAGGTTCAATTTTTCACGAAATTCAGTGCCTGGAACATCGCGTGGACGCGTCCGCCTATCAATTATTCACTTGATCCCTGGTTGAATTCCCATGCTCTGGTAATCCAATCTGAATGGCCATCTTCCTACTGAAATCTGGCTTTCATCCAGATGTAATATGGAATTCCGACTGGTGTAGCAAAGTGGTGGATGTGTCCGCCAATCAACTGTCAGTCGTTGTTGCCTTCCCTTTCTTCTACTGGTATGAAATATTATATGTGGTTCATATCCAACACCTCTCCCTGAACTAGGTTCAATTTCATTGACTTAAGGCTTTGGGGTGACGTCGGCAGACCCGTCCACCACTTAATTGTAAGTGTACCTAGCTTGTCAATTTGACAATGTAATTGCTGCCACTATGTATTTTGTTGTTTATATGCCACTATGTCCCAATTCTTCAGCACTGGGGCAGATGTCCGCCAAGCAATCCGGGCAACCAATTCGGGCGGAGAAAGACCACAAATTGCTTGGTGATCACTCACTTGGTAGAATACACCCCTGAACCAGGTTGAACCAGGGTTGAACATATCGTCTGAGTTACACAGACGACCACGGGAATCTCGGACTGCAATTAATCAACTAATCCAAAGTGAATAAAGATTGGAAGAGAGTTTAAAACATTTCCTGTACCCAAAACAATAGACTAGATATTGTGAGCCAAGTCATGAATTATTGCCTTGTGTTCACCGCCTCCAAAGTGGTACCCCGTTTAATGTTCAAGTCATGTTGAACTTGTTTCTGGAGGCAGACCTTTCTGAGCTCTATCAGCTTGGAAGAGATTGGAATCCATGTTGGTGATGCTTCAAGCTTCAAGGAGCATAGAGATACGAATTGGTAACAATAGAGCCTCGAAAACATGGAGATTAGGACCCGGATGAGTTGCGGAAGTTCAATGTTTATGCCCAAATATGCCGGTTTGAACTTGCAAAGAACAGGTCTATGGTATCCCAATACATACCAAAAGGTTGAGGGAGAATATATGAAGACACATGGAAGGTATAAACTTTATAGAAAGTGTTGAGCATACGTTCGGGGATTTGGCCAAGGTTCAACCGTGAACCTTGTTGACTTTTCGGACCATTCGGTACAACCGGATTCACATGCAAGAAAAAAAACAGGAGATAAATCAGACTGAAACCAGAGGGGGTTCAGAATCATATTCCACCCCAAAGATGTGTTGCAACCTTTGGAAATGAGTCTAATATAAAAAAATCAAATTAGATGGATCTTTATACGGCTCCTGATTGGTTGAACGGGTGAGGTAAACTCCCGCGCCACTTACGTTGAGTGAGTGCGGATGCATCCGCCATGGTGGGGACATGTATGTGAGGTGGTGGCACATCTGATTCATGGTCACAAGAATGATGTTTGGTTCTGAAATGGCTGAACTGAAGCACAGATGTGATTTTTGGAGGGTACAAACAGGGTAACAAACAACTATTGTGGTGTGTGATTAAGTGGCAGATGTGTCTGGCCCTGGTTTCGAGTTATCAAAGCTGAAAAGAATAGTAGAGCCCGAGGCAGGGCAAGCCGAAGATGAGGGACTGCCGTTCAGTTTGCACTAACAAACCAAAAAATCGCAAAACCAGGGAGGACTGGGGTAGGCAGACGAGTCCGCCGCAATATCCAATGGTTCAAAAACTCGGAAGCTCACAATCTAGAAGAAAAGAATGTTAAGTAACAATCAATTGCTCAGAATGTAAGAACAACCCGACAAATTGAACCAAAGGGCGGGGTAGTCATACGAGGAGCGGCCCTGTCCGCCACTATGCTCAGTGCAGCAAAATCTGGTGGGTTGAGTGCAGATTGATAGGTAGGGTCAGGCAAACAACTGCTTGTTCAAGTGCGAGACCAATGCCAGAAGGATGGGCAAAGGGCGGGGATACAATTGAGCAGCGGACATGTCCTCCACTTTGCTGCAGAAGTCGGAATTCCAACATATTACATCTGGACAAAAGCTTCATGTCAGTAGAAAGAAGGCCATTCAGACTGAATTACCAGAGCATGGAAATTCAACCCGGGATCTCAAGCCAACAATCAATAGACGTGTCCGCACAATATTCCAGGTGCTGAATTTCGATAAATTGAACCTAGAGGGAAGGAGGATATCAAAATTGATTCATAGATCTGGATGGGAAGCCGCTGAAATGACAAAGAACCAGTAGGCAGGCTATCGAGAGCAGGGTGGGTGGTGGCAGATGTGTCTGTGTAGGGTGCTCAATTCTTAATTCGAACCCGTTCAGTTCACTTTTAATTAAATAAATTGTCAATCAGTTTGATGTCCGTGATTTGCCGAGACTCCGAGAGTCAGATCATAAACGCGTGACCTTGTGTACGTGCCTTCTGTCCCTTGTATACGTCCGTGCCTTTGGCACTTCCGGCATCCGTTCCAGCCCGCTCCTTGGCCTAGGTAAGATTGGAGTACTTCTCTCACGTCAATATCTGACGTCTCATCAAGGTTCTTGTACACAGGCACGGCGACTCGACGCGACGCGACGCGACGCGACACGACACGACACGACATGCAATACCAGGAAATTGGGAGAGAAAACGGTGGCTACGCATCGGTGTGTGGGCTGCAATGTGCATTTCAAGTCCGACCCTGATGCTGGAACACAGGGAGAATATATCTTTCCCCCGTATATTGTGCCTCCGGCTCCATACATGCCGCCAGGGATGCTCTCCGGTGATCCCCTGCCATCCCAGCCTTCCGGCACAGTGAATGACACATCCGACGGTGCCGTTATCGGCCCCCGCAAGCGCGCTGCTTCGGTGTCTGCCTCTTCGCCCCCGCGGAAGCGCGGAAGAGGCCGCCCTCGGGGCTCGACCAAAAAGGGCCCCAAACCTGCCGATGGGCCTCCGCCCGCGACGGACACGAACTCTAAGTGTGCCAGGAAAAACAAGAAGGACAAAGAGAACGCCCCTCCTCTTGTCGAGGTCATAGATTCCGACGACGAGATTGAGAAGACGGCAAACGGAAAAACTCGGCACTGGCAGGCCGGCGAGAAGACTCGTCTCTTCAATTTCATCCTTGGGCCGGACGAGGAGGGGCAACGTCGCTTTACTCAGCATAAGACTGATCCCGGCCATGTGTACAAGCGGGTGAGTCCTTGTTATTGTATGCGTACTGGGACTGATCTTATTCAAAGGTCTCCGAGAACGAATTTGAGGGTGATCGCTCCCCGCAATCAGTCAAATCCGTGTTCGAGCGTGCACTCAAGACGTATGCATACATACGCGCCTTCGATGGCTTCACAGGGAACGGCGGCGGAGATGCAGACTCGGATGATCCCACCGCGATTCTCAAGCACAAGCTCAGCGCGGCACGGAGCGCCGGTATACCCCTTGGGGCTCTCAAAGCTTCTACGATTGAGGAGTGGGAGAAAGAAGGATGGCGGGAGCTATTTGATTTTCGGTGCGTATGCGTGTATTGACTGCGAACTCAGCTCATTCTCACCCCTTTTAAGGTTTGGAACCAGTGCAAAGGTCTCACGAGAGGTAGTCCGTAACTCTGCGAAGCCCATCTCCGACGATGAGGACGGGGACTCGGGTGATGATTCGGATGCTGTTATTCATCCTGACCTTCGCAAGCCCGCTCCTCGCGTCCCGAAGACACCTGCCGCGACTGTATCGGAGCCCAAGTACACGCCATCGTCGACGTTCCGCAAGCAAGTCAACAATTCCTTCGGCAATCTGGGCGAGTTGATGAAGATGAAGCTGGCTGCGGAGGAGAAAAAGGCGAGTGCTTATGATGCGAAGCTTACTCTCGAGCGCGAGAAGTTTGAGATGGACAAGACGAAGGGGAAGGTTGATATGGCTCACAAAATTCTCTCGACGCCGGGTGCTAGTGACCAGGTTAAGGACGCCGCCAATGCATTCCTTCTCACTCTCTTTGCTTCTTAAAAATTAATTTGTTTAATTGACTACGCTAGATTTCTATGCTATACTCGTTCGTTCTAATGTACATATTATCCGATCATATCGTCGTTAACTTTATAGCCATATAACAATTTACACAGTTGGTTTTAGAACAGTTTGTTCAGCAATGCGAGTCGCTTCATCCTCCCCTGTTCCTTCAAGTAGTTATCTGTCTCGTAGGCAGGAACCTGGGCTGCTCCCACAACATCCTGGACAATTGGTCCATCATCCCCGTTGCTTTCGTCGTCCTGGTCGTCAGGACTCTCGTCAATTCGCCATTCACCATTCGGTTGATCCCCAAAGTCAATGGCCATATTGTGTAAAACCATGAGAGCTTCGATTGTCCTGTAAATGTCCTCGATGTCGTGGTGGGGTCCCATTCCACGAAGGGAAGGAAATCGACCTTTGAAAAGACCGAAAGCATGTTCCACTACAATTCGAATGCCGGAAAGGCGCAGATTGAAGGCCCGCATCCGTGCTTTGTCCTCAATGGACGCAGCCGCGATTTCGGGCTCATCAAAAGGGCGTACAGTGAAAGGACTCGATGGATATCCTGACACATGATATTCAGTATCAGAAGGGGTCAGATAACAGGTCAAAAGTACCTTTATCAACGAGGATGTACTCGCCATTCTCAAAATACAAGTGTCGTCGTATCCACAAGTCCGAATTCTTGAATATCTTGACGTCCGGCACTGAACCAGGCCAACCCAGTTCGAAGGAGGTGAACCGTTTCTCATGGTCACATGTTGCCTGAATGTTCGTCTCGAAAACGGTTAGCAGATGATTCATATGACAGGGAACAAATACTTACTCCGAACCGCTTCTTGCGAGACATGAAGTGGGGTCCATCCTGTATAGGAATCTCATCGAAATTTATCAAGGAGCCGTCGCCAGCGCCAAGGCACCTGGAGAAGCCAGAGATGTCATCTATGTGTGTTTTAATGGCAAGTTTGCGCTCGGAAGTTGGCCAGCCAAGGAATTGTGGTCGCAATTCCC
Organism: Mycena olivaceomarginata; assembly: GCA_029378375.1. Classification (NCBI taxonomy): domain Eukaryota; kingdom Fungi; phylum Basidiomycota; class Agaricomycetes; order Agaricales; family Mycenaceae; genus Mycena; species Mycena olivaceomarginata. The sequence continues at coordinate 918,158 of JARKIC010000014.1, forward strand.
GAAGTGCGCGACGGATGCGTTTACAGTAGAGGAATACAGTTCCAAAACCAATTGAGAGTTTCTGTGCAGTACTGAGTGTATCTGAACCGATCGCTCCGTACCGCATCAGGAAACATCCTAGTTGATATTTAATGTGACGTTGAGGACGCCGGCCACGAGACTGAAAGATCGGATTGAGGCTGAGGAGGGCAACCAGCCAATCAAACATATCTCTGCCAATCCTGCATGTGCTCAGAAGACGCCAGTGAAATGTATTATAAATTACCGGAACATATGTCGAAATTCCCGGTCGGGAGCTCGCAAACAGACTGAGAAGAAGTCAACCGACTTGGGAATCTTGTCATAAGGTCCCCTGGATCCATCTCCGTCCATTCGCTCTGCAATCTCGAGCCACATGAGTGCAGAAATCTCCAGGAGATCGGAGGTGTCATCTGCGCGATCGGCTTCATAAGCCTCTTGATCCTGGAATAAAGCCATTGGGTCGTCATCTGGGTCATCCTCGAAGGCAATTGAGGCAGTAAGAAGCCCCTCTGCAGTGTGGATGAGGTCCGATTTGGTTTGCGCCTTCGTAGGTCGCGGCATCGGGGGAAGCAACTCGATTGGGATAACCGTGCCGAGATCAACGGCGATCAACTGATTGACAATTTATTTAATTAAAAAGTGAACTGAACGGGTTTGAATTAAATTGAGCACCCCTTGTGGTCTTCCATGTGCTGAATTTAGCCAGGATGCTGATGGAGAGGGGATGCGGCGGTGTGGGGTAGAACAGCGGGTACAGCGCTAATCGACGGCAGGGCAGGTGGTCCACCCCCGCATGTTCCCCAAAAGGGAATACTGTACTATTTCGTTCAATTCGTATGTCACGCGTCACACCCGATTTCTGGGGACCCCGGCAATAATTTTCTTTCGATTTTAGCGGAATTTGGAGATTTGTCGGAAAAACTTTTGATCACGTGCATTTACGAATTGAACGAAATGGTACAGTATGACTCACAGTTGACTAACGTCCGCCGTGCGGATGTGGTCCCTTAAGGGGGGTTTGCGTACTACAAAAGAACCCACCTTAAGGGACCTTTACATAACTCTGGCGGTGCTCCCTGAGGTGGAGGGAAGGGAATTGGAGAATGCTGACATAAGATTACATAATAACGACACACTCCGATCGAACCCCCGCAGTAAACCAAGACTAGGGGCTCCCTCAGTTAAGTAGGTTGTGGTGCAAATTGAATATTGTCTATGAGCATACAGCGATCAGAACAAGTGATAGGATGGCGAAAACTAGGAGAAGAGTTGCAGGCAGCGAAGACGCGAGACGACAGACACCGTCATGACAGAGGTACTGCGCAATTTCGTTCAATTCGGCAGTCACGCATCACGCACCCCCTGTGCCGCGATGAATTTTGGTTTCGGTCACAGGCACAGCACCCGGTGCCGAATGTAAAATGCGTAACATCAGGGCCAAATCTCCCTCAGAGGTGCAAAAAAGGCAGAATTTTCGAAAATTTCCATCTTGAATGCCGAATTTTTGGAGGTGTCACGCCAAACTTCGTTGGTTGCTGAAGTGCCGAATCGGTATTTTGGGCCACAGGTCACAACCCGTGCCGAATTGAACGAAATTGCACAGTAATTGTTGTGAAGCCTCCGTGCTTCAGAGCGATGCTCCTCACAAGACGGGACGGATTGGGAGCTCCTGAGAGCGTCACCACGATCGCGAGCCCGGTCGTGGTCTTCTTACAGGTAAGCAAGGCGAGTCCGCGCGGTAGCGGGACTCTAGCCTGTACCCAGGGTTGGGGCCGTGTTACCCTCGGCAGGACCTCTGTAACCTGTGGAGGTGGGCAGATGTGGGTGCCCAGCCGGAGCGAGTAGTCTTGAGGGCGTCTCACCTGCGTTCGTCTTCAATTGAACGTGGTGGTCATGGTGCAAGAAATCAATGTATTACCTAATCATGTACACAACTGTAAACTAAAGCTGATCGCGCTACGATAATTATCTACATTAAGTACAGTGATCTCGAGAGGTGTCACAGAGCCCCCCAGTGCGGAAGCATTAGTAGCGGCATCGTTAGTCCTCATTCATACGGTCGTCGTCTTCGTCGTCGTGAGCAGGGAGTGATTCCTCCTGGTCGATGAACCAGTCGATCTCCGCGTCCGTCCATCTGAATTCTTCCCATTCCCGCCGGATATCTTCTTCCATCCTAAGCAATCTCTCCAAACGCTTCTGCGGTCGATTGTGCGCGCGTCTTCGCTTCGTCGAGACTGCGGTCGATACTCTATCCTTCAACCCGATCTCCATCCTATCCATGAGAGCCCGATCCCCGTTGTTAGAAGCTGGCTGTAATCGCTCTAACAACGGTTTCTTAGGGTCTGTCATCTGGTGGAGCAGGGACCTCGACCGGTCCTCAGGAGTTGCGGGGGTGTGTGCGCGGTCCATTCGAGAACAGATTGCAAGGTGTTCGGCCCGAGGTGCCGTTGGAGGCGCTCGTGAAGGGACGTCCCAGACGGCTCGGGCGGCCATTCTTCCAGCCGTGATCGGGTCCGTAAGTCGCGCCGCAAGAACTGGTCCTCAATTTGAGTCTCTTGGCAAGAGTGTCTTTCCTCGCAGAGATGGATTTCGTCTTGAATTCAATGGACGGAATGGCTCCTCTCCTCTTGCAGGGGAACGGGGCTGTTCGGTAGTGCGAGAGTATCGAGGCGAAGGGCTTCGTTCACGATACGACGAACGAGTAGGTCGTTCTCGCGATTGTCGCGCATCGCTGAACTGAGGAGGGATGGACTTCGATCGCGTCGGTCCCGAGACCAAGATCTGGAGGGGCTTCGCCGACGCATCCTTTGTCTCGGTCATGGCGAAGGTGAACGCGAGTATCGTCGCTTAGGGCTTCATTGAGTCGTTCCGATTGGGTGGTGGACAGCTCCAATCCTCGGCGATGTGGGCGTCCAACAACTGTGAGGCGCGGGAGCTCGACGTTCAGTTGACGGAGCTCTCGGCGGCACAGTCTTCTTGAAAGAAGGAAGCTTGACCTTTTCCTTCGCTTCGCTCACCGGCGCTGACCTGACGTCCACTTCCTCCCTTCGAAGTCCGATGGTGGCTTGCTCAAAGCTTTCCCGATTCAAGTACCTCACTCCCGAAGATCGCGCGCTTCGTTCCCCCGCACGTAGCAACAGTTCGGTGTTTCTCACATCCCGTACCTCGAAGAAGTAATCGACCCTATAGTCGGATTGTAGAAGGCGGTATATTCCTGCGACGCTGTCTGCTACGACGCCAGTTGAAGGATGTCGCAACCAGAGTCTCGGGTCCCCTAGGCCGAACGAGAAGCTGTGTCCGTGGATGAGGACGTAAGACGATTCCGACTCGGTGGGGATTTCCCCAGCTTCTACCCTGTCCAGGGATTCTCGGGTTCCGACGTCCTCCATCACTACATCCTCTTCTGGCCCGAGGGAGACTACGGATCCTTCGCTCGGAGAGTTGTCGCGGACGCTAGGTTCTGCAGGCGTTATCTCCATAGTAGGATTCTCGAGCATTGGGCTCAGCATTTGGGGTAGGGGGAGAGTATCTCTCTCCGACTCGAGGTCAGGAGGCCTTCTCTCGCCGGTACATCCATACTGATGGCGCATCGTTGACCCATTCCTGATGTCGTCGCCCTCCAAAAACCCATCCCGGCACAGGACGGCCGAACTCATCGTCGACATGTTCGAGAGAGTGAGGAAGCGGAGGTAGATCTGAAAAGATGAGTTTGTGTTTCAACGATTGGTCGTACCAGATCTCATCGTCTTCGTCCACGTCTCCCCTTCCTCGAGTCGAGGCTCCGCGCGAACACATCGTAGGTCCGACGTCCGGTTCTTCTTCTCAGGATCGCATTGAGCGTAGACAGTCCACTTCCCCTTACTCACGGCGTCGCTGGAGATCGGGGGAATTTCCATACGATGGAAAGCATCGTTCACGTTGTCGGTCTCGTGAAGGGGGTACGCCCAGGGCACGTCCAGCTGCCAATGAAGACTCGAAGCCACTCTATCTAGGTCTCAGTCCAGGCGTATGTTCGCGTTGAAGGGAGTATACAACTCTGTCTCGGTGAATACCATCTTCTGCGAGCTGGCGATACGATGGAATTCATTGTTAAGCAACGCGTCCAGGTTCATTCCGTCCATAACGAGGGTCGGGTACGCGATCCTTGTAGGCTGCGGGGTTTCGCTGATGAAGAAACACGGCACGTACGCCTCGACGAGGAACCAGTTAACGAGGTCATGGTTCTTTCCGTTGACCCAACACCGACCAAGGTATCGTCGGCCGGATTGACTCCTCCTGGGTAACGGCGCTCACTCTGATGAGGAGACTCCATCCACCTTTCCATGAAGAGAGCCAAGCCTGTTTCTCCTTGACCCCGCGTTGACATTCCGCCAGAGCATCCACAGTGCAATTGAACGAGCGGAGGTTCCGTAATCACTCAACATCCGAGCGTTGAGGGAATATCGGGTGTTTGTCGAGGTATCGACGTTCGCGAACTTTAGGGAGTAGCTGCACCGTAGCTTGTTGAAGGGCTTCGTTCCGATCGGCCAGTGAGAGAAGATATTCAGGCTGGAGGTTACCCTCCTCCTCGCTGGTGGAGACCACACCTTAGCTCCGGAGACAAATTCGACGCTGGATGTTTCTTGGGTTCCTTCTCAGGTGATCAT